>VZSV01000028.1:4817165-4833542 GCA_013398735.1 Nothocercus julius | reverse complement strand
GGATGTGCGGGCAGCGAGCAGCTCCCGCGGGGCCGCGCGAACGGGGGGCGCGAGTTCCTCTGCAGCGGGCGAGCCCCTGCGCGCCAGCCGCGCCGCCTGGCCGCCTGTTGAGCTGCCTCCCGCCACTTCCTGGCGAGCGTTCCCCGCTTTCCCTTCCCTCGCTGGCCTTCCCTTCTCCCCCTCTGTGTCTCTCCCTCCCTCGTCCTCCGCCGGCAGCTTTGCTGTGTAAATTAAACTGCTCGAGGAGCGCCTGCCCCGGCCTCCGTCCCCGCTCGCGTCCTGCGAGCGATATTCCAGCAGCACTTCCTGCCGAGAGCGCTGGGCGATAGTTGGGAAGTGCTGCTTGGAGGCAGGGTCGTCGGGAAGCGGCTGCTCGCCGGGAACTCGGAAGCCTGTGAGCCCCTGGCAGCTGCCAGGGCTGCTTCACATAATCTGTTGCTTCACGTTCCATAGCAGCGCTGGACACGGTAGAAGTCCCTTCTGCTCCCGCTGGCTTCAGCACGCTTCCCCCGTGCCCTTCGCTGCTGCCGTGGCCTCCTTGCTGTGGCACGAGCTGCAGTTTAAGGACAGTCACATTTGCCACCTTTCATTGTGGGGAAGGCTACCTCAAATGAACGTACAGGGATGCCAGTGTATTGAGCTGATTTTTTTGTTTTCATAGTTTCTGCTTTATTAACGTGTTGTCTTGGGGACGCATCTGTTTATTTATTCTGGTATTATTTGAGCAAAACTGAAGGTTTTCCCAGAAATATTATCAGAAGAATTTTCAGTTATTAGTATTTACTGTAGTATTTTAACTAGACGTCTATGTTAATGTAAACTGCTGTTGTTGTTAAGTAGGAGTTTCTTTCGTGTAGATTTTTTTTTTTTTTGGTAAAGGCTTGTGTTAGGTTAGAGAGCTTTTATTTATTTTGCTCATTGTGTGAATATCTTAAGATAATACAGTCCTCCTGACTGTCCTTCTCAGGTTATTAATGCTTTTTTTTTTTTTTTTTAACCCTGAAAAAAAAATTTCAGAGCACAGCTGGAAGAGGAATGGATGTAACATGATATCCTTGGAGTGCATAAAACACACAAATTTTGTAAAGATTTACTTTTCCGGTTGAGTAACATAACGAAAATGGATGAATCAGCTCTGCTGGATCTGTTGGAGTGTCCCGTTTGCTTAGAACGCCTTGATGCTTCTGCAAAAGTCCTGCCTTGCCAGCACACGTTTTGCAAGCGCTGTCTGCTGGGCATCGTGAGCTCTCGCAATGAGCTTCGGTGCCCAGAGTGCAGGACTTTGGTGGACTGTGGTGTTGATGAACTTCCCAGTAATATTTTGCTTGTCAGACTGCTGGATGGCATCAAACAGAGGCCTCGGAAACCTGGCACTGGTGGTGGGACTGGTAGCACAACTGCATTAAGGGTCCCGGTCAACACCGCTGCAAACTGCGGATCGAAGGACCTACAGAGCTCTCAAGCTGGACAGCAGCAAAGAGTGCAAGCACGGAGCCCTCCTGTTAGGGTAAGTACCAAGATTTGTGTTGTGGAGTTGGTATTTTGTTGCAATTCTATCTTTTTTTTGCACTTTTTCAAAGCAGTTGATGGTCTTCCCTTTGGAGGAAAGGCAATTGGATGGATAGTTCAGGTGGCAGAACAAAATAGTTGGGAGTGCTTTTGTAGACTTCTGGCAAAACCAGTGTTGGTTTACTGTTCTGTAAATACCAATTAGTTAAGGATTATCCTTTCTTCTTGAACCTTCAGTTGATGAGGTAGGGAGAAAAGCATCTCTATACCTTAAATGTCTTATTAGAAGGAATTTAAATAGTCATAACGAGATGATTTATGTCAAAAGCTTAAGCAAGGAAAGCTTAAGGATAAACATCTTCTGAAGAAGAGCACTGGAACTTGTTCCTGGTTTGTCAGCTGCAAGACTGGAGACTTTATTTTGGCTGTTGCACTTCCTGTAATGATTCAGGTTAGATATAATGAATGTTTAGAAACTAGCAGGGAAACCTGCTGTTGAAGTTGATCAAAGTTTTGCCATTGCCTTCTAAGGAGCTAGACTTTCACTTCCTATTTTGTTTGTTTTGTCTTTTTTTGTTGTTGTTGTTTTGTTAGTATATTTGAATTGCTGTGGTAATTTATTTGTATTCTTATTTTCCTACTTTCTTAAAGTCTTTTATCCTCTAAATATTTTTTTCCAATATTTTTCCTTCAAAGTAATTATAGAATCTGTATGCTGTGATGGGGGGGAAAAATGCCTTGTGTCTGTATTCGTGTCCCTACAGGTCCATGTAAGCTGTAGACTCTGACATACCTTATGTTGAAGGCTTCAGTAGCTTCGTTTATGATTATCTGTTCTAGAACCTGTGTTTGGAAAAGTCATTCCTATGAAATGACTGACTTTGCTTGTTTTAGCTAATAATAAGGCAGACCAGCTTCTTTGAAAGGCTTTGCTACACATTTTATGAAGCCTTTACACTCAGAGCTTGTGTTCGAAGTGGATTTCCATGTGACTAGGTGTTTTACCATTTTGCTTCAACTTGAAGCAAAATATCTGTGTAACAACTTTATGTACTGTCATGTAGACTGTAGTAAATAACTCTGTGATTTCAAAAACTGCTTCACCTCTTAAAGGTTTCTGGTGCAGCAATGTACTACATATGTGAATGCACTTCAGAATTTCTCAAAAACTTAGTAGAAAAATAATAAAACTGAATATAGAATATTTTGCTCTCTTTTTAATGTTCTATAATATCCTGTTGTGCAGCATTTGCATTTCCAGATGTTCTGTAGAGTTGAAAGTGATAACATATGGAATGTTGCTTCAAGTTGCTTCAGTTTATTAGTTATGTTATACCATGTGCCATTGAAATTGTGACCATGTGGATTCATCATGCAATTAGCTGATATTCAGTGAATATTATTAGTAGACCTGAACACTTTACAGTAGGTCTGAATACATCTTTTTTTCCAGGGTTTCAAAGTTCCTTAAGGTAAAAGGAACCTTGTGTCTTCTTTCCTTTGGGAGAAATGGAAAAATGATCTTCCCATCTTTTGTCCACTTAGTCCAGAGTCCTCCTGTGTTAGAAAGGCAGTGATTCAAGAACATGAGCTTACCCTGAAGGGTAGGGAAGGGGAGCGAAGATGAACTTTTGCCCTTGCTGTATGAGAAGGGGGTTTAAGGGAAAAAAGATCAGAAAATAAAATGCCAATTTAATGGACAACATTGAGGTGAATGGTCTATTTCTTTTGCCAACTGTAGCATAAAGATGGTTATAAATGTAATTCCACTCAGGGAGTTGGTGAAAAAAATCTGTTTCTAGATGACTGGCAGGGTCAGATTTCTTGAACTAATTTTGCTGAAAGGGAACTAATAAATGAAAGCTGCTGTTACGCTAAATGAAGTGAATGTAGATGAGGGCTGTCAAGTCATAAACATTCTGCTTATACCCCCAAGAAATACTGAACTCGTAAATGCCCTTTCAGAGGATGCCATAATTTTCAGAAACGGCTAACACTGCACGTAGTGCAGCAGGATTTCCTGAACTGTATCGGCGCCTGCGGCGCTGCCCGCCCTGTGGCTGGAGCTGCCTGTGCGTCGCGCTCGCTGCGCGTGTGTGGCGACGCGCGGCGGCGAACACGCGAGTGGCGAGCAGCCTCGAGCCTTCCAGAGCGGCCGAGCCAGCCGGGCGAGTCGCTCACGTGTCCCCCGTGCAGTGACCCTCTTCCTCGCTGCAATCTTTATGATCTTGTGCCACCGTAATAACTGTAATTCCTGTCTGTTTTGCCCCGTACACCCCTGCTCCTTTCCCTGGATGCCAGTCGGAGCAAGGCAGTGCAGGGCTCTACCTGACACGAACCTCTGTTCACTGACTGCCCCACGGCTCTGCTCCCTGCAGCAGCCAGCTTGCCTGAGAGGACACATAATAGTTAAGCTCATGCCACAGCACTCTCTTTTGTGTGAGGGCTAATTTAGTGCTTTCTTTAGTGGAAACCTTTCTACTTTGACAGCTGTAAGGGTATTAAGACCTGCAGCCTGCTGCTAGAAAAGGCCATCAGGAGCAAGTATTTGGGGGCTAGTAAAGGCCTGCGTGATCGCGTGAGCCTGGTTTCCTTAAAAAGATGATGTGAAAACATAGTGTACTTGCTTTCAAGTTTATGTTCTTATTATGAGTTTTCCCACTTTCTAAAAAAATATGCCAAGTGTATGTATCTATGAATGTAAGTATTAAGTTCCTGAAGGTAGTTTTACTGTGCATGCTTATTGAAGGAGTCTTCAACTTAACTGTGTCAATTGGTGGTAATTGGAGATATGTTTTAATGTCTGAATGAGAAGACAGACTTATCTTAAGATGACTTTAATATGATATGTGTGTGGGTTTTTTTGTTGTTTTTTTTTTTTTCTTCTGACATTCATATATGCCTAAGACATGCTAATTCTCCTGCTACTTTCCTTATAGTCCAAGTAGTTTCTTAATGTAAGAGCTGTCTTCTCAGTGAAATCCTTAGCCAAGTTGTCTATATATTCTGAAAAGCCTATTATGAGTGACTTTTTATGGAGGCTGTTCTTCAAACTGAGTGTAGGTAGGCAGAAATAAGTGAGTAATTTACCTTTTCAAATGTGTGGATATCTTAAAGGTTGGCCATGCTAAATAGTGCTGATTCTTATGCTGAATGAATATTGACAGTGTAATTCCAGTGTATTACACTGTATGTCACTGAAAAAAGTAATGATGCAGACAGTAGAAAACTCTTAATGCTTTCGCTTCCTGCCCCCCGCCCCCATCTTTAATCTGTTGGAAAACTAGAGAAACCTCTACTAATAGCACTTCTGGTGAATTCTTCTTGAAGGAAAATGGTAAAGGATGATTACATCAATTAGATGATGTTTGTTCAGGTGTTGAAGGGGACTTCCTACCTGCCTGACTAAATTCTTGCTCAGTGTGCTCCTAATGCTTTGTTTTTCTCTTGGGAATCCCTAACATTTCTTGTGTTTGCAGTAAGCTCTTCTAACTCGGGGATAAAAGAAAAACTTAACAGGACAAGTTTGTTACATGAGTTTCTGTTAAGCTTAGTCATGTTACACTGCATTATCAATCCACATTTCCATTCTTATGCTTGTCTCTACCCAGGAAAATAACAGGAAAACTATAAGCCCCACACCCATAGTGCTGCAGCAGCTGTTGCGTGGGCTCGATGGACATGCCTGGGAACCACTGAAGCAGCTCAAATGACAAAAATGAAGAGAGACTTTTTTTTTTTTTTTTTTTTTCTCCTCCCCGTCCTGCCAGCCAGGTGTTTTTGCTCAGCACACAAGTTGGGGCACTGGGGACACTGGGCCACCTTCTGCTGGTGAGGACTTGAGCTTCTCTGACTAGCTGTTTGACTGAGTGCATGACGTTTGCAGCCGTTTTTCTTTCATTCCAAATGCCCTGGAGAAAATATTGACTCTTTAGCAGAATTCATAGGTCTGGTAGGACCTGGAATGAATGCTGCTGTTGTTGCCACCACAGTCCTTGGCCAGCTAATATCCTGGCAGGGACTTTGTCACCAGGAAGCTCTTAATGTGGTTGAAAATGTGCCATTTGTAGGTCAATAACACTAACAAAGGACTGAAAACACACATGGGGGTAGTCAAGCATAATGTCAGGTATAGATTGGAATAGATGTTTTGGTCAGCTGTACACAAGAGTAAATAAGAATGTTGTGTCATTAAACACCCCCTGGCCAGCATGCTCCTAGAAGAGACCTGCTCTGTCCTGAACAGATCAGATGGCAAAGTACACAGTTTGGAGAAAAATATAGTTGTAGAAATGTTAGAAGCAGTCAAGTTTCACGACTGATTTCTGTCCTGGTAGGTTAGAAAATCATTACCTGATTGCTGGCTGATCTTGAAGGTTGTATTTGTATGAATTTGTACAAAATTTGCTTTTCCCTCTTACTAAAGACAAGAAAAAAAAAAGTATCTAAATATTTAGACTGTTCAGTTTTCAATATGTTTCTGCATGTGTTCCCTCATGGAAGTAAGGAGAGGCAAGGTGCAAGTTTTTATGTGAAATCTTTTAATTTGAAAAAGTGGAGATAGATGTCTGTTAATAATAGAAGACACTTTGAGACGTGCAGGCAAATTAGCATGTCTCTAAATTATACATGCACATTTTTGTTTCCTCTCATGCTCTCTGAGATACCAAATTCTGGTTATATGTTTACAATTGTTTGTACGATTTTAGCTATTTTTTTCCTGTAACACTTTTGTATCCTGTGTTAAACTGGATAAAGCTGAATAGATATTATAAATAGAAAAAGAAAATAGACTGTCATGGTATTACTGTGTTTCCTTTGCTAGATAACTAATTAAGTAAAGGGAGACAAGAAAAAGGAGGGATTGTCTCGATATCTAAAGGCTTTGGGCTGAGGATTCAGGGCTTCCGGCTCCCTTCCTGGCTCTGCCACAGGCTTCTTTTATAACCTTGCACGAAGACACTCAAAGCGCTTTGTGCTTCTGTTTCCCATCTGCAGATATGACTGATAGTACCACTTTTGTCCCACTTGCGTTAAGCGGTGGAGCCTTTAGTGCAGAGATTGAGACTTTTTATTTTGGATGTATGTCTTACGTCTCTTACAATGGATCTACAGTCTCAGTTGAGGTCATTAGATGCTACTGTTCACTCTTTACGTAGCTGACTTCCAGATTACTGGAGAGCTCTTGATAGTCCATTTCCTGTCCCACAGATGGTCCAGTGACTAGTGTTAAATTGTCAAAGGGGTTTCATTTTGCATTTAGGTGTTTAAATGTGAATTGCCTCAAGACCTCAGGGAGGAAAAGTGTGATGCATAAAATACAAATCTTTGTTTTACATTGCTCTTGATCTAGAGAAGTTTGTATCTGACCGGAATATACTTGTGTGTAGATTCGAGTATATTTTGAAAAGAATAAAAAGAGAATATTTAATGTGAATAAGGTTGGCACTACAGGAAAACTTTTGTGTTTTGAACTTTGGTAGCGATCTTTCTGTATAAGCTAACATTCATCTGCATCGTAAAATAGCTAAATAAATACATTGCACTGGTCTTTTAGAAACCAGTTAGTTTTTGAAAGTATGGTACTTGGGTATGGTACTTTACCATCACCTTTTTTTTTTTTTTTTTTTTTTTCCCTTCCAATTGAATGTTGTTATTCCTCCCAAGTCCTGTTTTGTGGACTTTTTTGGAACAGTTTACCTGAAATGAGGTTGTGTCTCTTTTTCCCTCTACGCAGTGATTTTAGCTAGTGAGCTACAAGTTAATGCTCCAGCAAAACACTTTGCTCATTTAGGAAGGAAAATGTAATCTTCCACACAGAAGGGAATTCAGAAGATGTAACTTTAATGAACTCATGAAAGGCAACTTTTTTTTTTAAACTAAATAAAATCTTTGCTCGTCTTAACATTTTTAGTGATATTTAATATATATGATAAGTAGGTAGTCCATGGACTACCAGTAGTTATCGTGTTTCTTAATGCACAGTGTTTTGTGATTGCTGCCTCTTTTCTGTGGTTTCTTACATACGTTGTAAGGTAGGAAGAGCTGAAGGGGCCAATTAAAAAGGGATTCAGCTAGAAATTCATCTCCTCTCTTGTCTTTTACTCAAGTAAATATTTTTTTAAGGGGTCCTTCCTCTTCTTAACCAAATGTCTGGGGTATATGTGGGGCCCACAGAAAAGAGTGGCTGCACTAGAGGAGTGAGAATTTCTCCTGCTCAGTTGTTTGACACTCTTTCAATGGGCCGCCCTTGCTAGGTGATTGCTTCTGAGCCGCGCTCAACCAGGACTCTCCTTTAGACATCCTTGTATCTTTAGATATGCTTTATGTCTTCGTTTGGTTCCATTCCTGCCCTTTATGGCCTTACTGACTGCATTTAGTGCACTGCTTTGAAGAAGAGGCATCGTGTAGTATCTTTCTTCTCTTTTGCGTCCAGCTTATTTTTGTCACTTGCTATGAGAAACGAAGGAAAAAAAAAAAAAGAGTAAAGAAAAAAAATCTGTTAAAGAATCGAAGCTGCAGAACCTCACGTGGTGTTTATGGCACAGAGCAGAAACATTGGTTATTAGTATTGTTTTGCTTGTCCACATTTTCCAGATGCGAAGGAGACTCCTCCTGTCCCCTGCGTTTCATTGCTAGGTGTGTGCCCATGGCAGTGCCAGCACGTAGCTCGGAAACCTGAGCTGAAACGGCAGCCAGTCAGCACTGTCCCTACGGGCACCTGGCTGTCCCGCCTGCTTAAGGAGAGGGAGTTAAGGAAAGTGCGGTGCTCTTATGGCTCCCTTCCTGTAAGATCCCTTTTTGTCTGTGAAGCTTTTCTGTTTATTAACCTCATGAATTCTTGGATCAGTCGTGTTAGATTAGTTTCTTTTTTTTTTTTTTTTCTTCTTTTCATACTATCCAACCAGTATCTCTTAAGAGCACTTCCTATGCCCAAGAATGGCTACTTTACTACTTTGAGGTGAGCTGAATTCACCCTAGGGAGTAAGCAGTGCCGAAAGAAGAGCCGCGTGTTGCAGGAAAGTGCTCTCTCCTGCACTCCTCGTCTTTACTCGACTTCCAAACACACAAAGATCCCTCCAGCCTTTCTGATCTGTCTCAACAACCTAATGGATACCTCGACTCTGGTGTGCGTCTGGAATACTGAAAAGTGGTGGGACTACAGACTGTGTTATTTTTAGATTTATACCTTCGTATAGATTGGAGAGGGAGAAGGGGAAATACCTGACAGAAGAGCTTTAGAGAACTTAAAGAGCTGGTTAGAGATGTATGCCCCTTTACCAGCACTCAGTTGCAATTTGGTGTCGTTAATGGACTTCAGTTATATTTGTACATGTGTGCTCCAAAAAGCAAGGGTTAGGGTAAGGAAGCAATTATTGCAGTATTTTGGTAGCCCTTGGCTTCTTGGGTTTAGACAGCCTTCAGATTCAGGCCCAGCAGAGCTGCCATTGAAACGAGCAGCCTGGCAGGGATGTTCTCAACACACAGCACTGTCTGTGCCACCAGGGCTCTGGATGGGCAGGGAGACAGCAATGTTGTCATCTCTTAGACTGCCAGAATAAACTGTGGTGCTGGTCCTGCTCAGAGCCCGGCTGAACTGAGAGTTCCTAAATAACTGCTTCCATTTATCTCAGTCGCATGGATATGCTTGGGCCTCGTGCAGTTTGGGCACCAAACCCCGAGCTGTTCTTGCTCAGCACAGAGGTCAGCGTTACATCATGCTGTCTCTTCTGCATCCTCTTATATTCTAGAAATTAGCATTCAAAAAGATGCACTTCTAGAGCATAGACGTCATTGTTGTTATGGTTTTCCTCAGTGATACTCCCTGAGCAGCTAATTTGTATTCTACTGTTTCTCCTCTATGTATTAACTGGGAAGCATTAGGGTGAGAGCTAAGAAGTTGTATCCTTTCCGACACAGATCAGGGAGGCATCTCCATCTTCGCTTCATGGTTATCGCAGTGATCTTGAGACGTCCACTTCCCGCCTGGGAAGGTCAGGCTAGTCAGGATCGTGTTTTGGCTCACTGCAGCCTCTGGAGGCTCAAGGGAAGAGCATGGTCAGTGGTGCCAGCAAGTCAACTAGGTGGTGCAAATCAACTGTGCACATATGAGCAATGCATCATGGAAATCATCTATTCCTGTACCCTTAGAAGCTGCCCACTACCACACTTCTTGTGTTGCTCAGTTATGTGATTTCTGTTACTTAGAGTCAAATCTTTGTAGCATACATGCTTGAACACTTCATAATTTTAAGTAGTTTAATTTCTTTTCAAGGTATTTATTCCTATTTTATTTGGCCCTTGATCAAAAACATATTTTTTTTTTTTTTTACATCTGTAGTATGAGCACTTGGGCTATTCGCACTGAAACACAGGGCCCGTGAGAGCAGGCGCCTGTCTGCTCAAGTGGATTCAGTATCCTCTTGTGCACATAAACGCCTGCCTTCTCCCTCGTGCTATCTTTCAGTAATTTTGCTTGAAACAGTGCTGATGTGTTTGCCCTTCCCCACGTAGCCTTAAAAAATATGGTTTGAATTTGTGGATGAGGATTTTTTGACATATGAGCTTTGATTGGTTTTAACTGTCCTTTCCGTCTTCCAAACAGGCATGACTCTTCAGAGTTTAGCATAGGTTGTCTGTTTTTACTTACTATAAATGTGCAGGTTTTTTTCATTTTTTTTTTTTTTCCTCAACAGGAAGTGTATTATTAATCACAAATGCATTTTGATCAAAGGTAAGGATTTGAATGTTGCTTAAAAATTAATAACGATATCATAGTTTTCTTCTCTGAAGTGAAGAAGTACCATCAGCATTGCAGAGTTTTTTAAATTTAAGTTAATAAAGAAGCCAAGTCAGGCTCTGGTGATTGTCCTATTGGACTTTGTACACCAGAAATATTCAAAAGCAAAAAAAAACCTTTTATTGGTCTGTAGCATCCCTTTGTTAAAGAAATTACTTTTGTTTCATGGCACTGATGTAACAGTAAGGCAAGGCAATTCTGCTTTCTTTTCATAAAGGAAAGATGTGTATGTTACATCTCTTGCCTTCTATTTTTCAGTCCCTACATATTCAAAATATACCTATATGTTAAAAGCTTGTTAAAGAATTAAAGCCCTATTTTATGTCATGTTGTGAACCACAGTTTGGTAAGACAAGCTTTCTGAAAAGCACTGGTTAAGAACAAAAGAAATACTCCTACAAGACTTTGAAGCTGCTGAGCTAAAAGAATGGAAGGTAGTCTTATTTGCAACAAAGGTGCAAGAGGATCAATACTGAGGAATTTGAAACAATTGTGTTCATTAATTTTCATTATCATGTTGGTTTTTTTTTTTTAGGTTAGAGTATGCATTCTGACTTGTATGAGGAGCTCTGAAATACCAAGGCACTTCTGACTCTTTGATTTAAAAAGTGTTAAGATGAAAAGTATTCAAAGACGATCAGATGACTATCTGACTTGGCATATATAGGGCATAGCTGTTCTAAAAGCTTATTTTAAACAAACACAGTAAGGATAAATTCAGCATGCTGTGGTAATATGCCTCCAAGTAAAGATGAAGCTCTTACTCTGGAGCTCACAGTTTGCTGAAAGAAAATCAGCATCTCGGGGACAACCATCATCTTAGGTATGTCAGAGCCCCCTATCTTTTATGGTCATCTTTTTCATGGGCTAGATAAAGATCTGAAAGGAGAATCTTAAATCTAATCCACACTAGAACAGTTAAGCCATTTTCAAAACCTGTTTAATTTGACACAGTTTTAAATCTATAGCCTTATTAAGTTAACAAGCCTTCAGCCTTGCCACCATGTTCTCTAATCCTCTTAGAACTTCAGTCTAAGCAAGGCAGGGATAGTCAATAAGCAGATGAATAGATAATCTTTCGGTAGACATATTGGCCTTCTAGGACTAAATGTTGATATTTGTACTAACTTTTGAAATGTGAAAAACTTCTTTTGAGTACCTCACTACTTCCTCAGTACCTGCAGCTAGAGAAAAAAAATTGCAAGGACTGCCACTTTATTCTGTTAGTGAGGATTCAAGGATTATTTTATGCATTCATTCTAATGAATGAATGCAGTAAAATTAGTAAAGGTTTTGAATGTTAAGTGAGATAAATACATTTGCATATGCACAAAGGCAAGGAAACAAACTAAGTTATTTTAAATGCTTCCCCCTCTGCCCCCAGCTATGTTTTTAAAATTTTCAGGCAATCAGTAGCCCAGAGTTTTGAAATTGTTGATGTAAAGGATATGGTGCTGGCTGCTGCACTCTGCATCAGTATTTTTTGTAGCCATGTTGAGCTTCTGCTTGGATGTTCACAGCCTAATTCCTGTGGTAGTGAAATCTCAAGTATATCATGGAAGAAGTCAACCTGACTCGCAAGGTCCTTGCCCCATGTGTTGACAGAACGCAGGGGTAGGATCAGAGGAGGTAGATGTGGGGTGCAGGCCAGGCCTGAGAGATGCTTGAGGTGACTCACAAGTGGAAAGAGCAGAACAGTACACGGATACGAAGCATGGAGGGAAGCACTTATCCTGCTGAAAGAAAGGGAGGAGGCTTCTGAGGGGGAATGACTGAACAGCAGAGAAATCTTGAGTGCTGATGGGTGATCCCTGGCAGACCTGGCAGATCAAACGGGGTGAGGGGGGAAAAGCATGAATGATGTTGAAAGAAAACAACCTAGAGTAGTAGACTTGACATGGCAATAGACAAACCAGATGTAAAAGGGTGAAGAAAACAGATCAAGCAAAGGGTATTTGCTCACTGGAGGTGTAGAATTGGGTCTGGTGACCTAGTGAGAAGGAAGTGGTAATGAAAAAAGTTGAAGAGGTAAACTGATGTCTGAGGAAGGTTTTGAAGAGCATCAAAAGAGGAAAAGCTGATAAGGAGTGATTGGCTAGATGTCATGTGAGTTAATCTCACATGCCTCACATGCTATTCATTTGCTCCTAGTAGATTTCGCATTTTATTTTTCATCATTTATTTTTAAATATTGTGTCATGTCCTAGATAGCTGTTATGGTATTTTGCTTTCAAATGGATACAGAACTTCCTATTCAGTATCCTGAGGGCTATTTCATACATGTCTGTAATGTACTTTGAGACTCTTCACAGGAAAATTCTAAAAATGTCAGTTGTTACTGTTAATAAAAGATTCTTACAGTTCTTTTTCTAATTTTCCTGAAATTATTTTATATTTTTTAAGAATGTTTATCTTCTAATACTGAAACCTCTGAGTTGGTGTAAGCCTGTTTCTAACTTTAAATTCCATGTGTCCACATTAAAAGTTATTCAGGGGATCTATACTTTTTCATACGGTCATAATTTCGGTGCAGGCAGTGGGGAACTAATGTGGTTTATTGACCCGCTCCCCACCTTTGAAAGTAACGGAATGAAAGAGGCTAGATTTAATTTTAATTGGCACAAGGGAGGAAATGGTTATCCTTTCCACTCCCTAAAAACCTTGTATGTTTTTATTTCATTAAAAGTAATAAGATGCTGAATACTATGTCTAATGCAATTAAACTGAGAGTATTTGTAATTGCATTGCTAGCATTTGATAGGCTGAAAATAAGTCTTCTTTTCGTCAAACATTGTTGAAAATTTTGGAAGAATATTTGATAAAAATACATTTAGTATTTTGTTACACACTTGTTTCAAGCTTGCGGAATTTGCAGTAAAGGGTTTTAAGAAAATATGATTTAAGTTAAAACAACTGTCAGGAAATACTTGTATAGGGTGTTTTGTTTTGTTTTTTAATGTGGCAGTCAAAGAATTTTACATGCAATCTTGTGTGCCATTTTTAAAATATGTTCTGAGTGATACTTGATGTAATGTGGAGTCCTTAATCTGTTTTTGTGCTTTTGAAATGTCTGTGATGCATATATAGTTACCTTTTTTTTTTTTTTTTTTCATTTTTTTTATTATTTTGAAGTTGATGGGAGTCGTGAGAATTGATGCAATAGATTGCTTGGTGAAGCTTATGTTCGTTTTTATTGGTTTTCTTGTAGGCTCTGGTTGTCTGGGTGTATATTTTCATCTTTAGTGTACTGCTGTGTTCACAAATACACAGATTAAACTGGAAACAATTAAAATGAAGAAAGAAAATTCTCTGAAGCATTTTTGTACTTGCACTGAACAGGAGGGTTTGGATTTACAGCATGCAAAGGCACAGTCTTTAGAAGGAATCCATGTATGGGATTTCCCCTTCACCTTGGTGGGGAGCTTCAGTGTGACTCCCCTTAGGTAGAGTCGGATTGAAGCCCAGTCACACACAACCAGATTCAAGTTCAAGCTGGTTATCTGAATCAAACTCTGTTAATCAAACAGAAATACTGACTTGGTAATTGTTGTTATTAGATATGTCTTACAGTTATGAAAACTTGTCTACCATATGTTTCAAGCAAATGTTAAACGCTTAGCTCCAGGAATATGTCTAGTATTGTTTAGGGAAGATGCCTTGTTTTGCAAGATAAATCATTTTCATGCTAAGCAGATAACCTTGCCCTCAGGTCTGGATATTGGCCTCAGTCTCTCTCAGGACATCATTGCTTGCTCTCCTTTAACTGCTAATTATTTACCGTGTAGGTTAGGTTGACAATTTTCCTAAAAACAGGTGGTACTCCTCCATGGGGAGGAGGGAGGAGCAGGGAGACGTTCTGCCAGACCGTGGCTTCCTGCCTAAGCAGAGCCCTGATGCTTCATACAATGGGCAAACCAAATTCTGCTCTTGCTGATGCTTCAATGCAGACTGAGTGTAGACTTCAATTTCTGTAGTCTAAGCTGGATGTCTTATTTGCTGCCAAACTGTGTTTTCATTTTTAGAGGAGGCAGTTGATTTTTATTAAGCTAAATGAATATGACTGTCTTAGTAGCAGTACTCAGTGAACGACCTGGCATCTGATTTGTGCTGCCTTTCAAAAATAAAGACTATTTTGGCTGATTTGTGTTTCCTTCCAGTGTTTGAAGCTTATTAGAAGAAATCTCTCCAAAGTGGTCTTATGTAAATAACCTCTGTATTGATATTTTTCTAGGTCTTGTAGATGTAGGGGAAGAAAAAAAAAAACAGTTTTAAAGTTTGCTTTGAAAATATTCATTGGAAAACACACTGCTGGAATGCAGCAACGTGTTAATGGCTGCCATGAAAATAGATCTGGTACAGATTAATGAGTGTGGGAGATATCCTCCTGGAAAGAGACGCTTGTCTAAGTGTTTCTGTGGTAGCTGAAATGATAGAAACTGCTGCTTAAGGGTGTTCAAAAATCTGGCCTAATAAATCAGGAGCAGGGACAGGTACCCTATGAGGACTGACAGAACTGACCGTAAATACTGGAGCTGGGTCTTGATTTAGTGCCTCAGGAAAAAAGGATCTGTCAGAGGTGGGGAGAAGAAGCAGAGGTGAATGTGAACTAGAAAGGTAAGACAGAAAGCTCCAAAGAGCACAGGACTCCCTGGTACGAGCGACAGTTGTAGTGCTGGTGTGCGCTTTTGTTTGCATATGTTTATTTTCAGAGAATTGTGGCTTTGTGACTGTTCTTGGTATATAAACAGTGTTTGGTATTCTCATTTGGTCTTTCTAACGGAGACATCCCAGCAAAGACCTCCAAATATTGGCTAATCTTTCGGATCAAAGGCTGATGAAAACTTTGAATTTTATTTCCATAAATATATTAATTTTTTTTCTTATTTTATCAATATAACTTAAATCTGCTTTAAATGAGTTGTTGCTAATTAAGGTAATGCAGTCTTTAGTTCAATATTTAACTTGTTGCTAAGATTTGTAAGATGATCACAGTGGCTTAAGTAGTCTCTTTAAAGCTGAAGTTGTTCCACCTTGTGAAAATAAAAACATCCGCTGAAACAAGGGTTAAGACTCAGCTGTGGGCATCCCAGGAGAGTACTTGGGTCATTAGGCCAGAGAACAGTTTTGCTGTTTCTTTCAGTGATTTAACTGGCACTAGAAATGAAGGGAGATCCACCACAAGGAACCTAGGCTGTGGTGGTTGCATCTTGTGTCCCCTGGAGTAGGTGGAGTAGGCTGTACAACCAGATTGTCCCAGGGAGAAAGTGGCGCTGACCTGAGGTCTCCATAGCCAGGATGAGTGCTTGAACCGTGAACTCCTAAGAAAGCCGAGTACTGCAGATACTTTTAAAGTTTGATTTATTTATTTATTTATTGTTGAAAAGGAACCTTGTTTATTTTACTTCCTTTGTCTCCTTGCTTGTGTCCCCAGTGGAATATTTTAGTCAAGTAAAATGATTCAGATTTTATATTTTGTCTAGAAAGGACATAATTAGGTATGTCTTGGAGTGTATTTTTCCCTTAATTTTTTGACTATCAGATGCGAAAAATAACATTCATTATTTGTGTTGGCTTAGCTGTGAGATTTCTTTTCTCATTTTCATAATGTAAGAATGGGTTTCATTCCAGAGAAAATATTTAGATCCTAACTTCTGGTTTTAATGAGAAAATGGTATCTCTTGGGATATACTTTCATGTACTGGAGTTTTATTCTTTTGAAAGAAATGAATTTTGTTTACCAAACATGAATAAAGATTTTTTGTCATTAGTTAAATCACTTTTGAGGACAAATTTAAAAGCACATGTAAGGTTTCCTATACGTCTTTATTGTTTCGGAGTGTTGTATGTTATTGTTGAATATGGAGAAAATAAAGTAAAAACAGTGGTTTCAATATAATGTTATTTTCTTAAAGATAGTAATTACCTGCAAATTTTATTCAGCTATATGCACATCTGTGTGTTTTTGTTTTTGTTTTTTTTTTTTTCTCTTTCCACTGTGACCTTGCACTGTGTATCTAGTCTTTCACTTTTTCTGGTTCAAATCTCTTCTCTCATAAGAGCTGTTAAGT
>VZSV01000028.1:4787876-4817015 GCA_013398735.1 Nothocercus julius | reverse complement strand
GTGAACCTGTATCTCCAGGGAAATAGAAGAGCCCAGACTGCATGAATGTCCTGTTCTTGAGACATACAGATGCAAAATCAAATTATGTTTTCACTTGGAGAGCAACTGTTCTACCTTATGCATACAGATGAAGACATAAAAGTAACTGTAGTATGCAAATAGAATATGTTGTCTGTGCTACAAAGCTGATTTACTGTTACATAGAATTTATCGCTTTTTCTTTTCATATTTTTTTTTTACATTTTCTGCATGTTTCCAAATAGGAAGCAAATTTGGAATTTTTATTTTATATTTCATTGTTTGCCTTTTATATAAATGACTCGTGTATTGCCTTGTTATTATTTTCTTTAAATCCCTTTGTCTTGTTATAGCTATGGGGGCTCTTAAACTCACGGCTTTGTTGCAGTTTGTGTTGGGGTCAACCATTTTGTTGCAGTTTGAAGGCAGCAATGTGGTCACCCAGTAGAGCATGCACAGAAGAGGCTGGCGGGCTGGCTCAGCCCTCGCTCGTCTAATCTGCTCAAGAATAATTAGTACAAGCATTACAGAGACCCAGCCAAGCTGCATTAACAGTGAAACCTCTCACGTCTGGTTTTGTTTCACTAATATTAACAGTGATGGAAGCCGAGGACTGTGCTGCCAAGGTAATTACCAATTATTACTGGACTGTTCTTGTGAAAATACTGGAGATGAGTTTGCAGCAGTGCTCTGCTTTAGGTGCTGCTTACAGCAAGGGTGGCGAAATTAGGAGAGAGATCTGGTGTAAGTGAAGGTATGCTGGAAGTTCCTCTAAGAGGAATTACCCTTGAAGGAAGAGGGCCATCAAGCACCAGGCCAGTCCACCAGCTTTTTCCTCTATGTGCTTTTAGTGTTTGCCCTTTTTAGTTCATAATGATAGTGCTCCTAAGTAACTAATTAATGATAATGCTCCTAAGGCATATCAAAACTATCAAAAGCAAATGTAGCCTCTAGTGTTTCATCAGTTGAAGCTGTTCATCCTTCTTTGAATCTAATACGCTGCTGACATAAGAAACAACTATTAATAAGTGGTGGAGCTTTTGTGAACACAGATTTAATGGTGGTAGATTTAATGATAAAGTTAATGGAAGCCTTGCCTCACGCTTGCTTTTGTTTAAATTCAGTGTCATTCGCACATAATTACTGGCAGGAGATCTTAATTTAAATGCTGTTTTCTGAAACAGAATTTAGGCATGTCTTGCAGTAGACAGATGTTCAATGCTTACTGTTCTTCAGAAACCAGTAGTCTCTTGCTCAGAGCCCAAGCGCGGCGCAGCAGGGGCTGCCTCTGTTTTGGCTCGTTGGCCTCGCTGTGCCTGCGTTCCTGTGTTCTTTGCAGCTAGGCCGGAGGAGATGACGCAAAGCAGAGTTTGTCCCAAGCTGTGTCACGCTCTAGCTGAGCCATCTATCTCTGGGAGGACTTGCTAGGCCTCCAGTATTCACTTCTTGAAATCCTCTCCTGCAGTTAAGTGCCTATGCCAAAAGTTCCTTCAGAAGTTACTTTTTTTAAAAAGGATAAACAAACAAGCAAGCAAACAAACAAAAAATAGTATTTCAGTGATGTGAGCAGTCCCCAAAATACAGTGATCCTTTCTCATGGCCAACTTGAGGAGCAGTAGATTCTTCTCCCAGTTCGGGGAAAATTGGAAGTTAGATGGTAGAAAAATACTTGCTTCATTAAATTCCAGAAGATTAATAGAAAACCAACAGGCAATACTAGAAAAAGGAGGGTAGCCCTGTACTTCTGCTCCAAGATCTTAGTTTAGTATTGCTGGATAAAATTCTCCTGACAAGGGACAGTATTTGTTTCTTAATTTCTCAAAGGTAATATTGAGGTTTCTCAAGCGTAATGTTGAGGTTTGCTTTAATGCCCGGTGTGGTGGCAGAAGGAACTGATTCTGGTGGCAATACACTAAAAATCTGATATGATGCAGTTTAAATGGGCATGAGGTAGTAGAAGATGGAATTGTAAATCAAGTATGACAGCACAAAACAACCATAACTAAATATTCTTTTTAAGTGTGAGTACTGTATTATGTGACAAATGTTATCCAATCACTTGGATATTAAGAAGAGATCTTCAGTCACACTGAGATGCTTTCTTGTCACTGTTGGATAAAAACAAAAGCTTGTCAACAAAAGCATTGGTTTTCAAATAAGGCCTGTAAAGGCACAAGTGCAGCTTGATGTTACGGTCATGGCCAGAATTGTCTTTGTGCAAAATCTTCCCTATATTTTTTGAAAGAAGTAGTTAAGATAAATATTTGGCTGAAATGGTCACTGTTGTTCTTGTCCTTTTCACACACAATGTTCTTTCGCCCTGAGCAAAGGGTAGTTTTTAACTGATGCTGCAAATTGAAGGGTTAGACAAATTAGGCAGAAAAGCTCTCATTGACGCTCTTTAAAAAAGCCCTGAGTGTTTTTTTTGAGATACTTTTAAAAATAATTAATTCTTCTAGCATAGGAAGTGCTTCTTTATCATGTTGTTGGCTTAGGAGTTATTAGTTATTTGGGAAGTGAGCTACGGACTGTGCTGTAGTTCCTGTCCCTATCCTATTGCCAGGTGTGGTCGTGATCAACCATGTCTGTTGCCTTCTTGCTTGTGAGTAGGATGGCCTTGTGGATGCATTAATATGTGGATGAGGAAATCCGGAATAAGGGGTTAAGCCGTAGTTAAAGTGATGTAAAGGGGAAGAACTCACAAGATTGCAGATTTGCATTGCACCTTAAAACATACCTTAAACATATCTCTAAAAAAAATGTATGATTTGAGTTGTATCAAGGATTAATTTCTGGAGTGACAAAATAAATCTCTGAGTGAAAATACTGGTGCTATTAAATCTCTTTTCAGTATGCAGTTACTGCACACACCTGTTAACAGGCACAATAAGGTGTGTTTGTTTGCTAAGTTCTTAAGCGATGGACTGGGATTAATTGGAATCAGCAAGTTGAAGACTAATTGTCAAGGGAGGAATAACATTGCTTTAATCATACAAACCACTGTGTACAAAAAGGAGAAAAAAAAAAAAAAGTCTTAAATGTCATTAGCCTGGTCTCATAAATGCTGGGAGAGAAATTGTCTGCGTTTTGGAATTAGATGACTCCAGGCCCACCATCTGGGTTTCTGCTGTTTGTCTCTCTCAGAAATAGCAAATGACACCCCTGGTTTCTTCCTCCATTCTCTTCAAGACCTCTCTGTATCATAACTCCATCTGTACCCCAGCTCGCATGGAACATTTAATCCTGCTTTTGCAGGCTTTAGGTAAAGGTCCATATAGCCCTGACAAGCCAGCCTCTGCTTTTTGTACTTTTTTTTTTTTTTTTTTTTCCTCCCTGAATGCCCTTTTGAGGTTAGGTCTAAGACTCAGCAAATGTACGATTGCTTCTGTCATCCTGGAAATTATCGTCCATTCAGCAAGCAGCAAAATGGGATAGAAAATAGAGGTAATAACATCTTGGATGCAGTAGTAAAGTCTTCCAGAGGTGATGAATCAGAGTTTTTGCCTTGAACTTTGGAAACAGTGTCCTCAGTTAAAGAACAAGTGTTTACTCTCAAGACTTTCATCCCTTCTGTCTTTTCTCTTGCTATTTGTCCCTTGCTTGATGCTCCTACAAGCTTCTTTTCATTTCTTTATTCCTAGATAATTAGATAGTTCTCTCAAGCAGGTAGGCAGAAGCCCTCTTCCTGTGCTTAAATAATACAAATACTGTTCAAATTCACTATAGTGTCATTTGTGGAAACTTTGAAATAGTTCAAGTGCATCTTCTGGGCTTAGCAAATCTTAGCTCTCTTTTTGAGACCTTAGCAAACTACTTACGCAATCTGAAGTGGCATGTGATTTGGTTTATAGTCACAGTCTGTAGATGTGGAGTGAGTACCTTTCTGTCTCATTTTAAAGAAGCTCAGTATTTTTGAGACACTCAAGCACTTCACCAGTTACTGGTTCATAAATAACAAAGAATTTTTTAACATTGAAACAGCTTTTGTACCACGCATTTTGATGCCTTCCTGGCCAAAGAGAAATACTTGACAAGCAATTTTTAGATGTGGGAAAAGTCTTGTCTTCCCCTGTCATGGAAACTTTTCAGTATTGTGAAAAATTGTCGTTTAGATCCCGTTTCCAGCAGATGGGGAGATCAGGTGCACTATTCTGAACAAGCCAGCTTGAACGCAACAAAGTGAGTTCTATTGAATATGATTCACAAAAGTACTTACTTCCCCATAATCAAGATGCATTTTGCATACTATTTGTGCTGTTATTTTTTTTTAACTTGCCTTTTCTACTGTAGAATTTCTTATCAGAGTAGTTTATCTCACTGTCAGTGGCAGTAACTGTAGCAAACTGTGACAATGAAGTGTTGTTTTCCAAGTTATGATTGAAGCCCATTATTTCCTTTCAGACAAATAATAGTTTTTAATAGAAAGTTGTTTTCACTTAAGTGTGTGAATGTGCAGGCACAGTAACACCACAAGTATACTTATATAGTCATTACTCAGGGTACATTCATAAATATTGGTGTATTTCTATATTCAACCAATGTCACATAGAAAGTACTTCTTAATCTATTAATCTGTCCTGTTCACTCTTATTTCCTACTCTTCTGGTTGTTTTCTTCACGTACCTTTAGGATCCTTTCTAGTACTATACATGGTGGTCTTTACATGTGGGTGTTTTGGTATGCTTTTTCCCTAATGTTCTTTTGTTGTTTGAGAAAGCTAGATGTATAAATAATTTTTTTTTTTTTTTTTTTTTTTCCTGTGGGAAGCTCAAGTATTTTCATTGAATAAATGAGGTTTATTTCTGTAGCAAATCGCAAAAGATGATGCATAAAGTTAGTTTGGTCTGTTAATTTCAGAAAAAAAATCATTTTTTTGTGCTTATGGGCAATTGAAAAGAAGTACCAAATAAAGTGCATTGTGATGTCCACTGGACTCTTTCATGGTGGTTGTATAATTTAGTGCATCTTTTTTAGGCATTGCTTCCTTTTTTTTGCTTCTTTCTCTCTCTTTTATTTTTCTTTTTATTTTTCTTTTTTTTTTTCTTTTTCTTTTCTATCTTCTTTTTCTGGTAGACTCTTACTTATGAAAAGAAAGCCAAAGTAAACATATTTCCTGGAGCAAAAATCATCAACTCCTACTGAATATGCTGAATCAGATAACCTTGTATCTCTGCTTCAGAATGGATGTAGCAATGTTCTTTCAATTCAGTTGCACAACGTGAAGGTTGCTCCCTAGCCCAGCCATATACTAGGCATGGCAGGGTAGGAATGTGATGATTTTTTTTTTTTATCCTGCAGTAGATAGTATTCCAGATAAATGGTAGAGTTTTTGCAGTTTTTCTTTTATATTTTGATGGAGTTGTACATCATGGAAAAGAATTAAACTAAAACCTGAAAATTACGGGATGCATTCAGAATTTTTTTTTTCCACCTCTGTGATAAAATACATTAATAAACAGTATCTTCTGGTTAAGACTAAGTCAGATAATTTCCAATTCCAGCTCTTGAGTTGAATATATGACCTTGGGCAAATCACTTAGAGTCTCTCTGTGAGCTGAATCATGATCTTTGACAGGTTTATCTGTAGCAATTTAAACTGTTATCACTCCTGCCTTCTGCTGAAGGTTACTGACAAAGTCAGTTTAAGCTAATCTGCAGGTTATGAACTATGCCTGCTGATGAGCCAGGATATGATGGTTTCTGTCGCCCTGGCTAAATGGACAATAATCTGCAGCAGGAGAGAGGGTCAGAAAACAGAGATAGGAAGATCTTAGATGCTTCCAGGGTTGCTGCATCAGAGTCTTTAGGTCTTGATTTACGAAATGGCTATAATATTTCTTTCTACTGCTTTATTCACTGCTTGCTTACTTGTAAATAAAATTGGAGGGAGGGGGGCAGAAATCATCTTCTATGCTGCATTTGAATATATATCATATGAAATGATGGAACATCTAGGTGCTCCAAAATAGAAATGATGCATTTGTTTATCTTATGCCAGTAAAGCTCACAATTCTTATAGTAATCTATATGAAGTTTGAAGTCAATTATTTCATTTATTAAGTGTATGAAACCTGTTCTTTTTCTTATGCTAAATATTTAATCAAGAAATTATTTAGTACCTAAAGCAAGTCCTAAAATTAATACAGTTTTTCATAAGCAGGTGATAGGTATTGAAACTGTAAATGACTGATTGCAGTGGTAGACTTTCATTGCTGAAGTAACAAATAATATAACTTGTAATAGAAAATAGGGATGCTATTTTGACGCATGATTTTTCTCTTTGCATTTTGGTGTCTAACTTGAAGTTATTTTTTAATTTTTCAAGGCAGTAAGCTCAGTAAATCTATTTATATTTGTCATTCAAAAATTCCTGTGTATCTTTTTTAATGAAATGAAAACATGGATAATTTGTATATACTTAAATGTTTGTTTTCCAGCACGTTTAGATCTTCTTTGTGGGTGCAATAGATAAGATATTGTAATCATTGAATTAATATGTATTTATGATGTTTAGGCGAGAATGCTGTGTGGTTTTTTTTTTTCAGGTGCTACATTTTATTCTTGAACTTTGTAACATAAGTAATAAAAGTTGCTTATGAATAAGTGAATTTTTAAAGATAGTATCTTCATGCTTGTTTAAATGGAAATTGTACTGATGAAACAGACTGAATAGAAATTTCCTGATTGCAAGCAGCCTGTTAAAAGAATATGTGCAAGTCTTAGCAAAATTGTCACAAAACTACTGTAAATTACAGCAATATAAAACAGATTTTTTAGCATATATTAGATGAACTATATAGTGTGCTATGTTTGCGATTTAAAAAAAAAAAATTTTTTTTAAAGGCTTAATTTTTTTCTTGTTCTAGCTTTATGTAAACCTCTTCAGTAATGTATGCTTGAGCGTTCATAACTATTATATGAATGTTATTTAAGCCACGTAGTAAATATACATGTTTTTTAGAATGCAGGAGGTGGTGGGGACAGGAAAATCCAGATGTGGAGGAGCT
Source organism: Nothocercus julius (assembly GCA_013398735.1). NCBI lineage: Eukaryota > Metazoa > Chordata > Aves > Tinamiformes > Tinamidae > Nothocercus > Nothocercus julius. Next base: position 4,809,990 of record VZSV01000028.1, on the reverse strand, counting down.
GCTTTCATATCAGTTAAAACAGTTTTTATTTAGCCTCATGCTTTTTTTTCGAAGGCATGATCTTCCTAAATTAGTTAGCAATAAGTATAATTTACACACAGAGCTTAATGCTCCTTTTTTTTTTTTTTTTTTCTGTGATAAGTAATACAATCTAGAGATTAAATGCAGAAATGTTATGCCATGCAAGGAGAATAGTTCTGGTAACCTGTTACGTACATTATCATGTCAGCTGTCCATTATAGGCTTTCTGAAAAATCGGCTTGCATGCGTGACTGCAGAGCGTGGTGCTAGAGATGCTAGCAAGTTTACCCACACAAACGACCAGAGAAACCACAATAAACAGTATGCTCTGCCACTGCTAATAATCATATGTGACTGATAAATGCACAGTTTTGCTAGCTTTCCTTGAAATCTAGCTAATGGCATCTCTTATTACTCTTAAAAAGAAACACCTAAAAAAAAAGAACACCTAAAAAGAACAAAAAAAGAACACCTAAAGAATGTGTTTTGAGTCATCTGGGTGAATTTTGATACACCTTTTGATACACATTTTGATACACAATTTTGATTTTGTAAACCATGAACTCTGGCATACGGTCTTTGTGCCTATCTTCTTGGTTTTTTTTTTAAGCTTGTTACTTGAGGAAAAGCCTCTTAATCACTAAAATAAGAATTTTTCTTCCCCAGTGAAAACTTCTTCATTCATTCCAGTCTTAGATGTTTTTAGGTGAATTTGACTCTAGAGTGAAGGATTGAAAATTTCTTTTTTCTTTAAACCATTCTCCACTCTTTGTTTAAAACATAGAGAAAGAAGCATCTGTGCATGCATTTTGTCATCGGTGCACCTCCTAGCATTGCTTCAGCTTTCAAAAGTAGATCTGTTTGCAAAGTATTGGCAACTTCCAGAATGAAAGTCTAAAGCAGGTTCGCATTTTTGCATCTCTTTTGAAGATTCAGTTTTGTAACTGTTTGTTGTTTGTAGTGACAAAATATGCACCTCTTTTTTTTCAAGCAAAACATTGAATTTATTTTAGTAAAGGAATAAAGCAAACTGAAATGAATTGCTTAGTTTTTCAATGCTTCTTAATTAGTTGTTTTTGTTTTTCCTGTACATTGTTTTTTATCTAATGTTATCCAAAAGTCTTTAATTTTTCAAAAAAGACAGTAGACATAATACCGTACAAACTTGATTGAACAAAATCTATAGTGTTTGCAGCTCTGGCAATCTAAAAATTGAGTACAGTGACAACAAATCACACTAAGTGTCATTGGAATTACTGTTTGTCTGATGGACTGCACATGTGTTCCCTTGTCCCCATGGCATTGTGCAAGTCCCGAGAAGGAGAGAGATTTGTGTTTTTTTTTGTTGTTTGTTTGTTCGTTTTTAAACTCGGTTTTAATTGAGATGGAACACAGCATGCAATTCATAATGACTTGTAAAAGCAATGCTATTTTAAAATAAATTGATCTCCATGCTTGAAGAACTAATACCTGTTTTTTTTTTTTTTTTTTTTTTTGCTAGGTAGGCAGACTTACCTTTAGTTACAGGCACCTGAACCTTCCTCCCACACAGAATTTTTACCGTATTGGAAGTTTTCATGCCTGCATGCATCCCATGTCAAAAGCTCGTGTATGAACATAAAATCTAAAATGTTGATTTTAAAATGCACTTTTTCTTGGTTCATACTAATCTCTGAAATGGAATGTTGCCCTCAAAAAGAGCAAATCACACTTTGTGTTATAATATTAAAATGCCAAACAGTTTTCCAGTGGGGGTAAAAAAAAAAGAAAGAAAAGAAGAAAGCTTGTAGGAGACCAGTTTCTGTGCTGCTCAGCGCGCGGCTGCACAAGATGTGCTCTTAGGCTGTTTACTGTTTCTCCTCTGAAGTGGCTCTAGCTTTTCATTGTGGCATCTAAAAGATTAAAGTTAATGTTACGTCAGGTTTTGGCGAGTATGTAGGAGGCTGTTTGAATTCTTCCCCTGAAGACAGCAGTTCAAATACTTCAGTAGGAATGGGAATTGTTCCCCTATTAATTTGCCCTGCTATTTGTTGCCCTCTGAAGAGTAAGAAGGAAGATGCCGCTTATCTGAGTGCTCGACTGGAGGGCAGAAAAGGAGAGCGGCTCTTCTGCAATGTGAGCAGAAGTTGCGGGCTGAGAAAGGATAAGCCAGTTGACCCAGATCATTTGCAGTTTTTCTGTTCTTGCATTTATTTATTTGCAAAAGTTAAAATGTAGTGAGCTGGGCTATGGATCGTGGCGGGTTCTGAATCCTGGCATTATCTTCAGCAGCAGGAAGGAGCTCATGTGGTTGTGTGAAACTGGGAGCGTAGCGAATAGTCCGAGTGCTTGGTGACTGGCGACTGGATTATTAAATGGGAATGAAGAAAGCAGAAAAGAAAGGATGAAGAAGGAATGTTCGACATATCAGCCATCTTTTTACAAGGAAGGACTCCATTTTCCCCAACAAGGAGTTTGAAGTGATCTGGAAGTGCCTCCTTGGGTATATCATTTTATGCCATGTTTTAATGTTCTAATAGCACTCTTCATTGCATGATATTGCAGGCTTTTGGAGCCAGAGACCTATAAATAGAAGGAAAAGGGGAAAAAGACAAAGGCTTGATTTTCTTTCTGCCATATAACCCTGAGGTCTGGGGAGACATGTCTGGTGATGCTGGGACACCGTAGACAGATGAAGTCTTGACTCTTTTCTGTGTCCTGATTTACATTCCTCTAGAAATCCTTTTTTAATGCAGAAATGTTAAATTGTGCTTTTTTTCACTGAGTTGAGTAAGGTGTTAATGCGAGCAGTGTTGTCTTGATAATAACTCTTTTGCATGATTTTATTAACAGTAAGCTTTTTCATAACTGTTTGCATGTAATGTTTACTTTAAAAATAAGGGTTATTTAAAACATTTATTTTAATGTGTATACTCCTAATACCTATGCATTTCTGAGAGTTAGGTTTAGTTACCAAGATATTTTAATATGTCAAAGTTCTTGGGTGGTTTAACATCTTGAGCTTTCTTGCAAGGTGGTATGCTCTAGTAGTCTTTGGATATTTTCATATTTTCTATTTTTTTAACTAATATTTTTACTGCTCTTAGATTAACAACTGTGGTCAAGGAAAATTAGATTACAACTATTACACGTTGTAGTCTGTGAATGTCGTTACTGTGTAGTTGTTGAGGAAATTAAAGGTTAGTTTTATTTTAGGCTCCTAAGTCAAAAAGATTGACCCAAGTAATTTTTCAAAGAACTTCTCAAAGAAATATGTATCTCTGAGTACATTAAGGGTTGTTATCTTACCAAAAAAAAAAAAAAAGGACACACAAAAAAATATGGAAAACACCAATCTTTGCTAGTGCTGGCTCAGCTGCATCAGCACATGAAGGAAGTGGGAGGTCTGGCTTTGCTCTTCAGCTTCAGTGTACCAGAGGTAGCAATAGCAACAGTGCAAATATTTTGTGAAAGCTCCATTAGTACAGAAAAGGCTTTTGTCTCTACTAAGTTTAAACTTCCTTAGAAAGATTCTGTTTAGATGAAGATTACAGAGGTTGGTCTGAGGGTTGAGGGGGGAACACAAAAGGCCATCTCCTTTCCCTTACAAGACTTAACATACGATGAAATTTTGGTGAAGATAGGGGAGCAAAGAGAAAAAAGAATGAAAGGAAATATTCTTAAACCTTGTGTTAATGTGATATTTTGTGGTGTCTGCTGCTAGTGCAGTTAGTGGTGTAGTAAACTCACTTTGGATAAATTTATGGTTAAAAATCCTTTTAGCTTACATTGGAGTATAACATGAATATTTGCCTCATTCTCGACTATTTCCTTTTTTTTTTTTTTTTTTTTTTTTCCCTTGGGGAGAGAGGGAGTATAGGTCCTGTTTTAAAGACCCGAACAAAAGTGGCAGAAACAACCCAGGCAATAATGAGTTGCAGCGCGTTGCAAAGGGCTGAATGACATTCTGAAGGGAAACAAAGTAGGAGGGCAGGCCAGAGGTCGTTCAAACGCTGGACAGTAGCAGCTATTGTCTGTGGGGAAAAATGAGGGCCAACAAAAGACCGTGTTTCTTGCGAAGAGCCTGCATTTCCTCTAACAAGTATATCCAGAGAAAACAAAACAAAGCATAACCCTTCCGTGTTCTCAAAGGGCTCCTTTCTGAGCGTGGCGCTTCTTGATGCTTCTGCAAAATGGAAAGCCCTGCCTGCAGAAAAGCTCGTCCTGCTGCAACTGCACATGTTAGCTTCTCCCCACTACTCGACTGCGCGAGGTCGGAGGGATCAGAAGAGAGAGTTCTGCCATTTGGCGCTCGCATATTCAAGCGTTCGCTTCTCCTGCTGTGTCTAAAACATGTTTCGTATTCAAATAGCATAGTAGGACTTCATTACAGAATATTGTTCTTCTGCTTTTATTGTCAAGCTGCTAAAGAAATAGTTTGCCAGAATGTGAGTGAATACTCCCATTTGTTCCCTGCAGAAATGAATGTCCTGCCTGGCCTCTGATAACTCTGAGGATAACTCCTAATCTTATCCCGCTTGTGTGTGTTGAGATATAGAAAAATAAATGATAGAGCTAGATAATGAATTTTGTGGGAGTAGGAGTGTACAAAAATGCACAGAATCTGCTGTAGCAGGGATACTGACTGCCAGTGTAATAACAAGCAATTTCTAAGATTAGTCTGTATGCGTTGCCGTAAGTGCAAATGTGAGTGAGCCTTTTTAAATCATCATTTATGGTTTTAAAAAGCAATTTGCAAGCTATAATAATATATTCATTTTTTGGAAAAGAGGAGTCCCACTGTACATCTGGAGAGAGCTGATTTCTCATTCATAGATCCTTTGAAATGCTAATATACAAACTGTGTATATATAAAACAGCTAGGCTGACAGGCATTAACTTTTCCATTTTGGTGGTCTGCATCGAGTACTGTAATCCTAACTGTGAGTCAAACTTCAAAATACTCTGTCAGAATGAGAAAGTATTTGATACAATGAACTTAAACTGTCCATTTCATAGGACACTTTTTAATATTAAATGCGGAAGACTTTTCATGATTATCTGTTGGTTACTGAATACTGAAAAATACATTTGCATAGTTATTCACTGATATTTACCTTCAAAAAAAATGTAGTGAGTGGAGAAATACTCACTTTCACAATTTTTTTTTTAGAAGTAGATGATATTCCACAGTCTTTAATTTTTGTGCTTAAACTTTAAAGTTTTGGTTGCAGCTCAGCTTGTGCTGATGAGGTGCAGACAACAATTGCATGTAAACCCAATCACGTTATTTCAAAGGTGATAAATGTCAGCATTTTCCAGAAGCTTTGCTTTGAGTCAAGTTTTAGTTGTGCACGTGTGGTATTCTCTCCTATTTGAGGAAAAAATTACCGAAACATCATGGAGAAAGGAAATGCATTATCTTGGTAGGGGAAGGATGGGTGAAAAATTAAGAAGGGAGAAAGGGGGAAAAGTGAATGAGTACAAGTTGCATATTGCAGCGAGCTTCTCCTGGGCCAGATGTATTTGTACATGGTAAGCTATAATTAACTGAAAATAAATTTTAAGTCAGGAGAGAATAGATGTTGTAGATTTTTAAAGCAAGGTACCAATTCTGTAATCTGATATATACCTCTGGGATATACATGATAGTTTGTTATAAAGTTGCATTTGAGTTACTTTAATCATGTCATTACTTTTAAGCAGTTTTTCTCTCTCTCTTTTTTTTTTTTTTTTTTTTTTTTTAAGTTAGTTCATCCTCTCTGGCAAACAGCACCAGGAAAAGGTTGCAAACCAGACATGTGATGAAGGGAATTGCACTGCTACCTGCAGAGGTCCATCGTTTTGCATCTCCATGTTGCCAGGAAAGATTGGGGCCAAACTCTTCTCAGTGGTGGCCAGCGAGAGAACAAGTGGTAATGGGTATAAATTAAAACCCAGGAAGTTCCATCTCCATATGAGGAAGAACTTCTTTCCTGTGAGGGTGACAGAACCCTGGAACAGGCTGCCCAGGGAGGTCGTGGAGTCTCCTTCTCTGGAGATCTTCCAAACCCGCCTGGATGCCACCCTGTGCCATGTGCTCTAAGTGTCCCTGCTGGAGCAGGGGCTTGGACTAGATGATCTCTAGTGGTCCCTTCCAGCCTCAACCATTCTGAGATTCTGTAATGCCTGGTGCAATGAAGAATTGTAGAGGTTGATATGGATATTCATAGGCCCCATCAAAATATTACCTTTCATTACCTTCTGCTCATTAATGCCTAAGAAGGAAAAGCATTTCTGTCTACCTGTAGTATTGTTTAGTCAGCAAAGTAATTTAGATATTCTACTCCAAGTAGCGATTGCATAGTCAAATGTCTTCCATTCTCCCAGACTTTGCAACCAAACACCTTTAAGCCTTAAGGAGCAACACCTTACCAGGTCATAAGCATGTAAGAGTTTAGCTTATGGAAAGTGTCATGCCTTGTAGCATGTTTAGCATGTGGACAGAGCACACCTTGTCCACATCTTCTTGCTCTTCTTGCTTCCTCATGTGCTTTTTTTCTTCTTTACTCAAGAGCTAGATGGAAGTTCCTTATTTTATAAATGTTTCTCAGCGTTGCATTTTAATCAAACGGATTAAAATGCTTATTGACGTAAAGCTTTTCTGTTCCTAGTACAAGTTTCTGTGGCAACACACCTGCTTCGTCTTTGGACAAAACAGAAAAAACAGGATGTAACAAACTTTTGGTGATTCTAGAAGGGATTGGTTAAGCAGACAGATGTTTGGTGCTAATTTTATCAGAGCAATTGCTGAAGTGCCTGGAGAGCTACTGTTAGTTAATACGGGATAGTTATTAGGTCTGGGTATGCAGTATTTGTGTATTGGGGCTTTTTCTGAAACAACTTGCCCAAAATAGTGCCCCTTCTTGCATAAAATTTGGTCTATGTACATACATGGGAACAAGTGAGGTTTCAAGGGATTTAATTGTAAGTAGCAGTAAATGCAACGCAATGGGGATCACTTAATTTTTGGAGGAATTAATGATGATAGTTTCAATTTTTTTTGCTGAAATTAACTGATTGCTGGATATAAGTAACATGAAGAACTTGGTAGGTGCTGCAGGAAAAAAAAAAAGAGTTCTATTCAAACCGTTCAACTCTTGAGGGTTAGGTTAATAGTTTTAGAAGTTCAAAAGTTTCTGTTGTTACTGCTACTACATTACATTATTTGGAAGCTTCATCAGGTTGGGGTATAAAGCAAAATCATTCTAAGTAGAATATTTTGGAAAAAGCTATTAATTTTAAGAAAATTATAAAATAAAATCAAGGTTAAGAGATTTTGAAAGCGCCTAACTTAACCTGAGAAGTGATCAACTGTGTTAAGGATAACCCTGTGTGGCAAGGACATGGAGGAAGTGTTTGATGTGTTGATACAATCACAGTGATCACTTAAGTACCTAGTTTGAGGTACAGATAAATATCATTGTGAGCTACTTAATAGCCATAGGAGGAGGAGAGAAATTTGCCTGAAATGATTTGTAGAGTTTTAAAACCCTCAAATAAAGGAGCGTAGATTTGCAGTTTACTTCAATTTTTATTTTAGAAGACAAAACTTCCATGTTTTAATTGCTATGTTAAAGCAAACAAATCCTCTTGTATTACATCATCTGTGTGTGTAACTATAAAATAGAAAAAAATGTGTTGATTAACTCTAGCTGGAGGGGGGATATAACTGTGGTATACTATTTTATACGGTACAAGTATGTTCAAAGTTGTTCTGACTCATTTTTCTTCTGACTGCATGTTTTATCTTTATGATCTCAGAGCACTGAAAGTGAAAAAAAAATAGTATTATATATAAAAAGCAGAATTTTATTTGTGCATACAATGAAGCAAGGCTCAACAATTCAACCTTGAGTTCTTACTTAGTGGCCCAATGTGAGTGTAATCTTGCATAAGAGAGGGGAAAAAAAGGCCCAGCTTTCAATAGCCTTTTAGCAGAATCCTTGTTAATGCGATATAAAACATAAAGGAACATGATAAAAATAATGGGTAAATTATCCATGCTGATGTAAAGCAAGTAGTTTGGTATGTTCTGTGTTCCAATAAGTCAGCTGCATTTTTAGAAATAAAATTTCATTGTGCTATGTGGTGAATGACTTAGGAGAATGAATAGGAGAAACCCTGTTGGGACCTTGTTCCTTCTTTCTTTTGAAGTAAAATTTTTCTTTAAAAGGGTATTTTTGAGTGGGAGCAAATTTTAGAGGATTGTAGATATGTGTTTTTTCTGTGCTTGCTCTTGAAGTTCATTGGTATGGTAAGACATGACATTTTATCAAAGGCCATTATGGCCTGTCCGGTATTTTTAGCAAGTAAACCTGTTTGGCTGACTGTGTAGGCCCCTTGATAAAATGGAAAGTAACAATGCAGACGTGGTGATGGTTTTAGGTGAGTGACTGACAAATTTAAAGTCTTTAGATCCCACTTTAGAAAACCCAGCAAACTGAAGTAGGTAGAAAGTGTTTTGCAAACCAAAACTGCAAGGTTGAAGCTGTACGTGGCAGCTTGTCTGTATTCCTGACTCCCAGGAGCCAGCCAAGTAGGGAGCTGCTCCTTGCTCTTTTGGACTGGCAGGAGCAGCAGGGACCCTTGGCATGAAAGGCAGTGCGGTCAGGGCTTGGTCATCTCTCTTCCAGTCCAAGGAGCCCATCAGAACGGTCCTCATCAATGATGACCATGTGCAGCATTTCACAATTAGAGATGTGTGTTATTTGTGTGGGGAAAACATTTCTTGTGCTTTGAAACAGGAGGAGCAGGTTCGTCCGGTCCGTACGGAAGTAAAGAGGTTACGGCTGTGGTGGCAGCCCATGTGCTGCAGGCAGATGTGGTCTCACATGGCCACGTCTGTCTGCTCCCCTGCCAGCTGAGGATCTGGGAAGTGGCTGTTTTTTTAGAGGATGTAGAAATTTGTGTCAAATTATTTAACAAAGCAAGTGCATAATATGGACATCCAACAGTGGTGAAGTGGTTGGAGTGTGCGAGCCTGCTCTGGGTTCAGAGACCTCCTTCTTAAAAGACAAAGCGAGTCCCAGTCCCTCAGGGCATGCTTTGTGAAAACCCTTGTTACTTAGCACATGCTGTCGGATGGGCTTTAACAGTTTGGTACGCTGCTTGAATGTTTATTTTCTAGCAATTTTCTCTTTATTTACTGCCTGTTTTTCATTAAATAGCTTGAATAAGTAACTGCTGATAAGCTGCAGCAATAAAAGCAGTGAGCCCAAACAAAAGCAAGAACTGTTTTTATTCCTTTTACGTGTGTGTGTGTGTGTGTGTGCTAGAGGATACATCATCATGTGCAGTATTTGTACAATTTATGCGCGGTAAGCTTTTTTTTTTTTTTGAAAGCCATTTAAACTTTCAAGTCCCCTTCAGAAGTCGGTCAGCCAAAGGGTTAGGTCAGGACCCACACTACTGCAGCCCTTGATGCCTCTTCATGTCCTCTGCGCCTGCTGTTCCCGCAGTGTTGGCAGCTTCCCAGTGCCCCTTATTACTCATGTCTCCTACCAATGAGCTGGGAGAGACATGCTTGTACCTGGTGCCAGCTTTGGCATGGGTAGAGGATGCTCCCCGCAGGCGCCGGGGGCAGGAGCAAAGCCGCTAATGGGCTGTCCTCCATCTCTTGCTACGTCTCCTCTTGTTTTAATGCAGTTGGACCGAGAGGGAACGGGACTGGCCAAGACTGCACGGACTCTTTTTCAAATGTAACCAAGCTAAAAATTGCATTTGGCTCAGCGGCCAACATGGACTGCATCATACGGACTGGGCTATTGGACCTCCATCATTAGGCTTAATTTGTAGCATGCATTTATGGCAGTTACTAACAGTTCTGGCTTAGAACAGGTTTCCAAACTGTGTGTATCCTTTCTTATTGTCGCTTTAATATTTCAAAATTAATAATCTGATTTTTGTACCATAAAGGTGCTGATTTGTAAAATACGGTTGCTTCTGGTATGTTTTTTATTCAGGTCCTCTGTTCAGTGTTCCAAGATTCATGCTGGACCTAAACAGAAGATTTCTGTGTACAGTTTATTTCTAGGGGCAAAGTTAGAGACGTGAATTGAATTTCTAAGGATTTTTTTTTTTTTTTTCAACTGCTTCCTGCATTTGAATGGTATTTCACACAGAAGCCTGTGTCAGCTGCAAACAGAATTAAGGAAGCCAAGCTTACTACATTTAACACATCTGGAAAAGCTTTTACTTTAACTAGTTAGTAGGGTGTTTGGAGAAGCCATTTAGGCCATAGTTGTGTTTATTCTTGCAAAACAGCTTATGAGCTGCTAGGAATTTCACATCTCTCTCTGTTTTTAAGGCAGGGAGAGGCAAGGCAATATGACATGTCTGACCTGTTAAGCTGTCATAGCGTCGCAATAATTTAATTGGAAAAGCCAGATTTTCAAGCATTACAAACCAAACTACTAATGACAACATGTATTTAGCATTCCTGATGGAAAGCACAAGAAACAGAGAAAGCAGGGCTCCGAGGAGCCCTGGATATGCTACCTTGCCACTTCTGGCCATTTTGATGCTAAGCTACTTATTTACTGTTTCCTGGAAGTTTAAACTAAATGTAAGGTACTAAAGTAGATTTTAAGAGTTGAATTCTAGGATAATAGTTTTGATTTCCTTTAGGCATTTTTTTGCAGTGTATTTTGTGGTGTGTGATTTATAAATGAGTATTACGTGCTTACAATAACAAAATACTTAAGAAGGCATGGTGCTGTACTCAGGTTTTTTGAAGGCTAGAATTTCATTTCTACTGCAGGATGATCAGGCTAATCCCTAACCAAAACGCAGACATGTTGCAAAGTGCCTGGATAAATACACTAGGAGAGACCTTCCTCAGTGCTACCCAAAACCAATAAACATAACATAAAGAGATATTTAGAAACAAGCTAGAGACCTTACATAATGTTAAATTATTTAACCCATTAAAAGCATAGGATAATCAACATACTCTTCCAAAAAGAAGTTCTGTTTCTTTACATTTTTTTTTCATGCTTTTTGGTGGGAAAAAAAGAACTGCAGGGGCCTTTGTTTTGCATTTTAAGTTGCCATAAGTAGAATTTAGTGAACTGGAGAAAGGAGAAAAAAAAAAAAAAAAAAGTTTCATGTGGCCAGTGTTCCAGTTACTGAAAATAAGGATTCCAGGGTTATGAACACTGTAACAAGGTTGCTCTTTTGCTGATTCCTTCCATAAATATATGAAGACTGGGGGATCTAGAGAAAAAATCAGTAAGTTTCTTAACAGGGAAGGTTTGAGTTTCCTATAGAAGAGACAAAGCGTGCTTTAAACTGTGCTTACCAGCATGTGGTTTGCTTTTTGCTTTTTCGTATTCCAAATGTCTTAAGTAATGCTAAAAACTCTGTAGCGTTTTTGTCACCAGCAACTCTTAGGTGTTCAGAATGGGGAGGGTTTAAAAAACTGAAATTAAGATTCTGAGCAACTTTCATATGTTGTTCAGATTTTGAAACTACAGCGTACCTTTCTGGCATTTTCTTAAAACTATAAGGATATAAAATTTACTTAGGAATTTACTTATGAATATATAGTAGTATTTAAATACAAAGCTTACAGTTTTGAAATAAATACTAAATCAGAAGACTTGAGTCAGAGACGTTGGGGACGCTGTGACTGAAGGAGAGAAATAAATTTGGCACAAATATAATTATATTCATGTTTCAGTTCTCTTGCGTAAATAGAGGAAAAATGCAGAGCTTGTCCTGGTAGGACTTGATCCTTCAGTTTGTTGGAGGAGATCTTACTTTGGTGTAGTTCAGGATGACATTAATGTTATCTTTCTGATCTAGCCAATCCTAAATTTCAAAATACCTTCTAAGGGTTTGTTAATAAGGAATATAGGAAATGTAATTCTTTTGTTTGTTTGTCTATTTGTGCCTTTCCAGAAGAAGAGATTTTCTGTAAGGGAAGCTTAATGGGCTCTTCTGACAGCTTTACACACAGTCTTTCACACTAGGTAATACGGGGCAGACTTACAAGGCCGGTCCGAAGGCAGCAAATCACCGAGCGTGTTATGGCATTTGTCGGTACTGCTGAGCTCTGCTGCCCAAAGCGCTGTCTGGGGCTGCATCTGATCCCAAACCTAGAGCTCCTAGAGAGGGAGAAGAGAGGTGAGTGGATGAAGACAGAAATTGAATGTCAACAAAAGCTGATAGGAGGGAGAGTTAAGCAGAAACTGGGGAGTTTGTTGCCTACCTGCTAGCTCATTTCCTCATGAGGAGAACTTAGTGGGTTGAAGAGTTCACCGTGCAGGAAGGCTGAATGTGTATGAGTTGTGTGTGCCTTGGCCCAGTATCAGCACTGTCATAACATATGCGTGCTTTGTACTGGCAAGAATGTATATTTGGGCCTTTTTGTTCAGGCCAGTGTTTTTGTGTCAATACCAACTTACAGAAATAAGGTAAATGAAACACTTTCTAAGCGGAGGGCCATGTTAATGATTAATAGGACTTCTGCTAGATGTTTGTTTTTTAAGTGTTTGGACTCATATGATCTCATGCAGATATGCAAAATGGCAACTCTGTTATCTGTGGGCCTTCGATTGTGAGCTGTCCTCCCGAAGTGACAGAAAGGGGATGTGAAAATACAATCAAGTTGGACAGCCCCGATCCAATGGAGTATCCTGCTTAAGGAGCCCTCTTCTATGAGGTCTAGTTGGTTTGATTCAGGGAAATGTGAAATAGCACTACTGAATTTTGTTTTTCAAATGCATCTCAACCAGTTTAGTAGCATGAATAGTTGAGAGAATTGAAGACATCAGTTGTTCATTAGCCGATCTGATTCTTAGCTCTTGGCACCAAGGCTGTGCTTTCTTATAATGATGCATTATGATTGAACCGCATAATTAAAATACTTTTTATCTAAATGAGAAAGTTGTAGTTCTTCTAAGTTGCTCTTGAGAATATATTTGTGGAATATAATTATTCTGTGCATTCCCTCTTAATGTAAGGAGGGAGTTATTACTCTGCTCCCTATGGAGTCTCAAAGGGAGTAGGTGTTTGTTTAGTAAGAGCTTACCAGCTCCTTAAAAGTTTCAGAAGTTGAAATTGTGCAAGAACACCGGTCGCAGCACACTGAGAAAGCTTACAGTTTCCTGCAAAAGAATTTCTGATATTTAGTTCATTCTTGTTACAAGTAATTTTGTTCTTGTGATAAGTGATTTTATACAAACAGTAATTCTATCCTTAGAAATTAGGTCTTGGAAAAAAATCTGTCTTAATATCATGAAATAAGCTTTCATGGAATAAACTTTCAGTGGGATTACCTAACTGAAGTGAGAACTATTTTAATTACTTCAAAGAAAACTCTGGGATAATGGCATGTATAGCATGTGATAATCGGAGGATTAAAAAAAAAAATCTTTACTTTGGGAAAGCTTTGATTATGTCTATACTAGTTAGTATTTTAGAGCAGTGGGAATGGATAAATAGAGGAGAAACAGTAGGTGCTGAGGACTTGGTAGTGACAGAATCTATTTTTCAGAGTTATTGCTCTGAGCTGAGTCTGGGAATCATTTCAGGGAATGATTAGGAGCACATCTTCCAGTTCGTTTCATCTAAGGTGGATGCAGTTCATGCACTTTAAGACTGCTCCAAAAACAAAATGCAATGTATAAAACTATACTACTGATTAAAAATTTGTCATATAGGTGCTTGATTAAAATTGTTATGTAGTGGTATATATTTTCATTTATGGCTTGAGAAAATAGAACTATGAGAAGATGTAACTGTTAATAGAGTTATGAATATTATTTCTAATGTGTTCTAATATTAAGCTGTCTATTCAGGGAAGGAAAATGATAATTTTCATTGAACTGGATCAAAGTGTGATTGTTTTTTGTCCCTACTGCAGACAAACAGGAAAAAAAAAAAAAAAGTTGCCTCCTTTAGCTTTTTTGAGTATTTTGAGAGTAAAAAAAGTTTCAGAAATTAGTGTAAATTTGTCTTAAATATATCCATACTGGTAAATTGTGGTACAAGAGATATTTCAGACTTCAAAAAAAAAAAAAAAAAAGACCATAAAGCACCCCTAGCATATGAAGAGCCAAAGGGTTTTATAAGAACTTGTGCAGCGGCAGGGTAGAACCAATATTAGGTTGTCATTTGAAGTAGGAAGGATCCGTGCTGTGAAACAGAGGACTTCTTTGAAGAAGAGGGTTTTCTGCATATGGCAAATAACACTCAAACTTAGCATTTCAAGGCAGCGTCTACCTAATACAAAAAGGAGGGGCAAGGATTCCCAGCTGAAATCATGTCTAAACAGACAGGTTTAATCAGTGCTAACACAGCAGATTAGTAATTCATCTGTTGCTTTTAAAATTCCTTTTCTTTCCTGAGTGAATGCAAATATAGTTAGAAAAAGAAAGACCTTTCATTTTAGGAATTAAAATGCTTCTAGCTGGCATGGCAGCATGAAATCTGTTCTATTATTTTTGTTGTTGCTGCAACTAGCTAATAGTGATGTCAATAGTCCAAATGGGCTGGCGGAGCAGAATCGCAGCAGAATCTCCGCAAGCACGTGCAGACTGAATAGACCTCCTTGGACTGACATTTTGGTGATCTTTCTTGTGGTGAGATATTGAGAGGTTGAATGGGGGCGGCATCTTCTCAATATAAGCATCTTTTTAAGATGAATCTTAAAATGAAGATTCATCTTAGATGAATCTTTCTAAGATTAATCTTAAGAATCTTAGGGCTTTTTACCCTTGTTCATATGTGCTCCTTTAAAAAAAAAAAAAAAAAAATTAACAGTGGTATTTAAAGGTAAAATGGAAAATCCTTTCACATCTATTTCAAAAGGTCCAGTCCTACTTTATGCACATTTAGAGTAACTCTTCCTGCCTCAGACCACGGAGAATTTATGAATAATGGGAGATTCTGAGACTAACAAGAGACTTGATCGATTTGAGCGCACAGTTACTGTAAAATTTAAGCACACCTATGTAATTAGGACATTCTGCAACTAGGCAACTTAGGAAGAAACTGGAGTAAGGAACTTAGGAAGAAATCCTGGAGTAGGTGGGTTTGCTACCTTAAGAATTAGCTTCCACTGAAAATCAGTGGAAACTGCTGGTGGAATAAGAAGCTAGTGAATATGAAAAGATGTAATCTTCTTTTCTGAAATACTTTACAGCTGTAGTCACATGTAGGACTTGTCTTCTGGGAGCGTGTTCACCAGTAGCAGAGTTGGCAGAAGTAGGAGAGTTGTCTCAGCGCCCTGGACATCTTTGAGGAGCCTGAAAGCAGGCACCAGTGGAGGCCACAGCATATGGGAGGTTGGGCTCACTAAGCTGAGGTCTATATCTGAAATGAAGCAGAAGTAGGGACAGACTGCTTTGGATTAAGAAAGCCAGAATTTAGACCAAATTGAAAGTGGTGGGGATTACGAAGGACAGCCAGAAGGGCTTTTTGAGGTGCAAGGACAGCAAAAGGACATGTGGTGGTGGAAGGTATGTCAGGAAAGCCATCGTAGTTCTGTGTTTCCCAGTACAGCTGCCATGCTAAAGGATATACTTTTGAGCAAATCTGCAAGGTCTATCAGATTTAGTGAAAAAGTGCTCTGTATTTCAATATACTTTATGGATTCAAGTCTGTTTTAGCAGCACTATGTGCAGAAGCCTCATTTTAGCCAGGCTGCTTGTCTGCTTCTGCAGTCTGACTGAAATATATGTGCAGGGAAAGCTGCAGCTTGTCACTGCACAAGAGATGAATGTTAATGTAACGTTTTTCTGTGCTCAGTCAGGCTTTTGTTACACTGATGAGCACGCAGGAACATTTAGTTTACCCAAAACAAAAAAAAACCATAATTCAGCGAGGATTGGTTATGTTCTTTTTAAAAAGCCCAAACAGCTGCTTCCAATAGAAGATCGTAAAAAAGTTTTGAAATAAAATTTTTATTCCAGGGAGTTTTGAATTTGAGGCTCCCTCATTTGAGAGAATTTTAAAGGCTAAGGGAAAATGAGCAACAAACCAAGTTTGTAGTTTACTCTGTGTGTGCAGATTACATATATTTCTGCATATTAGAGACAGCTAAAATTAGTTCTTTTTCTTTTGCACAGTAGGCAAGGGGCTATTTTAAGTCCATATGTTAAAGCCATTTGGCCCCAAAAGTGTTTCAGGAAAAGGAGCCATGCTATTGCTTCCCAAGCAAACTTAGCATAAGTTCTTCCAGGTCCTGATGAAAAGGGCTTCGTGTGATACCTTAGAAGGAATTTATTAGTCCAGAAGATTGGAAGTGAACCTAAACATTTATGAAGTTTTTACAAATTTACAAATACAAAACATTTTCATATAAAGTTGTAAAATCATCAATATTCTCAAAACGTTTTTAAAACTCAAATTCAAATAGTGCTGTGTGTTACTACTTTTTTAATATAATTGACAGTGTCTTTAATTTCAAATCTTGCACTGTTTTGGCAGGGAATACATTAACACTTGAACATAATGGAAAGCAAAACATGCTCAGATGAAAAGTCATGCCTGTCAAGTTTGAGAGGTATTCTTCAAAAAAATACGTCAGGCTCTTCATCTGCAGCACTGTTTTTCCCATTGCCCTGTTTTCTGGCAGTAGAGTTATTTGAGAGATTAAAGGAACATTTCTTCATGCTGATCTCAGGAAGAATAATCTTGCAAAGTCACTCCCTTGTTCAGAGTCATTTGCTGGCTTTGCTCCTTCTGTATCGTGTTCAAACTCCTCGGCTTCAAAGCTCAGTAAAAGCTGCTCTTGGCAATTTATCCCCCCTGCTTGTGTAATGTGTCTTTACACCTGGAATTACCTCTCTTTTTCTTGGTGCAACAAGTAAACAGGTTCATTTTCCAAAGTTAAGGGGGGAGGGCAGTAATGCTCTGTATTGTTCTGCATTTTTTACACTGTTGATTAAACCCTCTGGAGCTTTTGATATTAGTGCTAAAATAACAGCCTCTTGAAGTAGGGACAGGGCCTTCTGTACTTCAGTGCCATGTTGATTAAATCAAGTGGTTTCATCCTCTGCATTAGGTAAATTGACTTCTTTGTAAAGTAAGCAAAGTGAATGTATTTTGTAAAGCAGGGCTTTAAAGCTCAGATTTCTCAGAGAGAATTTTAAATGTGATCAATAAAACAGATACCTGCTTTTCAGATACTGATAGCTTATGTTTAATGTAAGAATGGAAGAGATGTCTGCTAGGACTGGTAGAGAACATACATTGCTACTTGTTTCTTACTGTTGCCCCAGCATAGCATCTGGCAGTAACACGTTAATGATGAGGTCTCTTCTAGATTTTAGCATTGCCCTCTAGAGTAACACAGACCCCCTCTTATTTCTTTCTAATGCAGTAGCTTTTGTGATTGAAGGAAAAAAAAAAAAAAAAAAAGGGGGGAAAAAAAAAAAAAAAAGAGACCTTAAACTAAGGAAAAGCAGTGGGAGGTTCCTCATCACTGTAAAATGGTTTCCTTCTCTGAGACTGATGTTGACTGTGCCCCTCTATCTTCATCAGCTACCATTTATTCTGAAGAAATTCCCACCAGCTGTCATGTAAAATATGTCTGCACTACTGGTTCGATACTGACTGTGGGAATACCATGTTTTGTGAAAGTACTCCCGTGTTAAGAGTTCTTTCTGATCAAAATTTGATGCAAGGTGTATTTCTTAGACAGCTGTTCAATTTGTGTGGCTGAGAGCAAACCATAAACCTGTGTCCTATTCCTGAAAAAAATGTTTATTTCAGTGATCCTGGGTATGTGTTGGTGTTTTGGCAAGGCACACAGAGGACTGGTGTCTCTGGCCTCAATAGCAGGTAGCTAATGGGAAGGAAGGGTTTTCTTGTGAAAACTTCAATTTCATTTGGACACAGAGTTGGAAGTGGCATTAGGTATTTGGAATAGGGTATTTAGCTGTTTGTGCAATTTTATGTATGGCTTTTGACAGGGAGAGTAAATGCCAGATATCAGTATTAGTAGGGTAAGTACACTTACAGACAACAGCAAAAGGTTGTCAAAGATGGCTGTACATAATGTCCAATGTATGTGGAAGCTGAAATGGAGAATGCAAAGAGAAGATAATAGCCAGGTAAAAATTGAAAGAATGTGACACTCAAATGTGATCTGCCCCTGTGTTTTGATAGTTTTCAGAGGATTTTTTGCCTCTTCTGTAGTTAATGTTTTGTGCTTTTTATGGAAACTTTTGATTTTAAAAGTTCTATGGAAGTTTTAATTAAAAAATAAACAGCCAGCAAATATCTGTATTGGTATAGGAAGTAGGTTTAGAGTGGGGGAGTGAAGAGTTGCTAAGGGTGCTTACTGGGTTACAAGATAAAATGAATCTTGTTACTAAGCAGAGAAGTACTACCTAGTGATTTGGTGTTTTGAATATTCAAATAGTTCTCTGTTAGTTTAATAGTACATTAAAAAACAACTTGATATGTGTGTATTATTTCTAAATGGTTTCCCAGTTCTCTGAGAGGCTCTTGGTCTTTGTATACATTATTCTATGTGAATTTTTTCTACATTTTCCTTTAAAAAAAAAATCTTTCACCTTATGGTTGTAAGGCTAAATGATTTCTCAAGCTAGCTAGAAAAGCAAAGAGGGACCACTGGGTCTATAACATGCTTCATCTATGTGCGTTAGATGTTGATGGCTTTTAAAGAAGGGTCATTGTCCAGGTATTCTTTATGAAGATGCCTTTATCATTATGAACAAGCATGTCTTTATGAGATGAGCTTGATTCCTGAGAGGTAAGCTTCTTACATTTTTAGAAATGAAGAAAGCAGAGCCAGCAAGACTTTCTGAAGCATGTGGTGTTGGCCGAGCTCTGTAAATTTGGAAGTCCATAGAGAATTTCATTTTGGCAAAGTGGATATGGTTGGGCAGCACTGAATAAATGTAGAAATCCTTCCCCATGTTGTGACTTGTTCAGAGATTTATAACTAGTTAGTGGCAGTTTGAAGCAGGGCTTGAAAGTCCTTCTACCCAGGCGCACAGCTGTACTGCTCCTTTACATACCGGCTTGCTGTGACCTGTGGCTGTCTGTCTGTCTTGCTGGGATGTGCAGTTTTCTGGTTTCTGAAGTCATAGCTGACCTAATGTGGAAACAGAAGGCATTGAAAAAGCTACTGGTAAAAGAGTTTTAAGTGAAATGGAATGAAATATTCTGCCAAAGAATAATTACGTTGCATAACAACTTGATGTGCTTAAAGAGATTAGCAGATCCTCTCTGCCACTGCTGTACTCTTTTAAGTGGCTTTGGAACAAGAAAAGTTAGCAGTTCTGTGTAGATGTCAAATGCCAACTAGACATAACATACTGAGAGAAAACCCATAAGATTAACAGCATTTTCAGACTGTCCGGTGTGGTTGGTTTAATGGCTTATAAGAGCAGATGTAAAGCAAATCTTTGTTTGCTTTTGGAGAGAGTTGTTTTATATAAGAATCTCATCTCTACTTGAAGTACTTTTTAAAGATTTGTTTACGTTCTTTAATTTTTTTTTTCCTCAAAACAAAATGTATGTCCTTTTTTCTTTTTCTTTAGCAAAGAATGACTCAAAATGCTTTTTATACCTTAAAGAAAATATTACTCCTTGGCTTTCCAATTGAAAAACAATAAGAATAGAGACCCAAATTATCCTTTTCAATGCAAAAGAGAATTTTTTTCAATGCAAAAGTTATTTTTCCAAGTCTTTCTGAAGTTTGAGTTTTTCTGCAGAGTGGTTTTTACATTTTCATTTACTTATTCCTCACTCCCCTAAGACAGAACCACTCTTTGACCTGTCAAATACATATAATTAAAATAATTGGGGGCATACAATATGCAGAGTATAATTATTCTTTTAGCTTTTCCTGCTTTTTGCTTATTCCCCTGCTTTTTTTCAGGGCTTAATTTGGTAGAAACTGTTCAGAATTTCTTTAATATCTGAAGGAAAAAAAAAATCTGAGAGTTTTGGATTTCCAGTAGGCAAAACAGCAAAGTGGCATTCAGAAGCAGCTCATTTCTTCATGAAGAAAACCTTGAAAATGCAAGCCTTGGGTGTGAAGTGAGTAGCCCACTGGCCTTTCTGAAGCCTTGTCTAGGTGTCTTCTTTCTGACCTTCCCTACTGTCAGTCTGGTAGCTGAGGCCTCCAGGCAAAGCTGTTGAATTCCTTTCTCTCTGTTGTATTCCAGCTCTTCACTTCAAAACAGCTCTGTGAGCGACTGTCTCATAGTTGCCTTAAACAACCTTGTGTTTATTCCTTGACTTCCAAGGAGGAAGAAGGCCAAGCTGTTTTCTTCCAGTGTGTGGTAAAGCAGTTGAGCTGGAGGAGGCAGAAAGGACTTCCATAAACTGATGCCATTGCTTTTGGTAGGCCATTAATAGTTTACTTCAAAAGTTCATATAAAAATGATGTTTAAGTCAAGGGAGGAACTACGTTTCTGTTAGAAAATACAGGGATTCTCTGAGCCTGCCCTGTGCAGTTAGCAAGAGCAGATTTCTTTTTTTTTCATAAGTATATTTTCTTAAAATTTATTATTGGTGTGCAAGTAATTTTTAAGTTGCACATAGGTTTCAAATCCAGTCTGTCTAACAAACTATGATTGGACTAACTAGTACCCTCTTGATGTAGTTTCTCCTTTTTTGATTAAAAGAATACCTCTAATAAAATCAATATGTACTAAGTAGAGGCTGAACAAATGTAGCATTTAAATATGGCATTTCAAAATGATTACAAATCTTCTTACTGTTTTAAGTCAAATTTGTGGTTATTTACTGTATAATTATGTTGAGAGCAATGAAATTTAGTACAAATAAATTATTAGGAACTAATAAAGCTAAATAAACAAGCACTAATGTCGCTCACTTCCTTAATCTAGTGAACTGCCATGGAAGTCAGCTGTCTTACCCCGGTTCATTGTATTCAATGCAAAATAAATGCCAGGAGCCAGTGTTTAATGTTGTTCTTGGATTACTGAGACCCTTTGAATTCTGGAACAGTAAAAAACAAATGGAGAGATTTATAGCTTCAGATGTTAAAGCCTGTAGGTGGGTGTGTTCAGCAAAACAGATTATTTAATGATTTAATATTTTCAGATGACAGCAGTGTGTGCATAGCTTAACATAGTGAACGTTTCCTTCCTTTAGAAGGAAATCTTACTTGTGGATATTAATGTAAGTAGTTTAAGAAAGTCTTCAGTAAATTATTCTTATAAGCTCTGTGAAAACTTAAGTGCAGGCACAGAAAGAACAAAGGAGATCGAAACAAAAGAAGCGGCAGTACAAACCAGAACAGATCAGATGGTTTTAAGTTAAGAACTTAAAAGCAGGTGTTGGAGTTGGCAAGGTGAAAGAGATCCAAAAATTGTAGCTACAAAATGGGATGTTTTTGCACATAGAACTGGGCATCTTGCTACAAGCCATAGAGGATGAGAAAGGAAAAATACAGTCAAGGATTGCTCTTGGCTTCTTTACAAAAGAGATTGCAAAAAAAAAAAAAAAAAATGCAATGGGAAGATTTGAGCAAGAAGTAACAAGATGTAGAAGAAGGCAGTAGGTGATTAAGAGAAGCAATACTGTATTTGAAATTTTTTTTGAATGGCAGCTTGAAATGAAATCTTGGAAATACCTGCACATACTAGAGAATACATGCAGGGGGAAAATCACTTAATCCAAATTTACCTTGAAAACAAGCTGCCTGATACAGTTACTAAAGCATATTAACATAAAGGCAGCTTTTATTTTTGACAAACTTATGATATAAAATACTGGTTCTCTGGAGGGGAAAAAAAGATGCCGTACTGGTAAAAGTACCTCTCCGGTAGTGGAATTATATAGCCTTTGTGCTTGCTGTGTAATTCAAGGTGCTCTGTAATAATTACTTTCTCATCCTGGTTATTAATGTAGCTGGTTTGGTTTAGGAGATGAACAATATGGAGAAAGAAATAAGAAAAAGATGGATGAAGGCAAAGCATTTCTCTGCATTTACTGTAATGAAATTGCAAAGAACCGGTGTAATTGAAGACCCTTTTGATCAAATGGATCAAAAAATCATGACTCTTAGTTCTCAGAGAGACTTGCTCTCAGAAAACTCGGGGTATTTAAAAAAAAAAAA
>VZSV01000028.1:4759039-4771275 GCA_013398735.1 Nothocercus julius | reverse complement strand
AGTATGTAATTTCTGAAAGGTCTGGGTCAGTAAGTGTGTAAGTTTTAAGGTTTAAAAGGTTTTATGTTTAACTTGTGGCAGAAAACACAACACTGTAGTAGTAGACCAGTGTCTCTGTTTAATGTGATAAAAGGAAATTTTGCAGTTACAAATTTTCCAGCATGTAATTGCAGAGGGTTCAGATATTTATATATATTTAGTGCCTTAAAAAATGGCGGTGGAGTTTACCCACCCCCACTATCATTTCTGATGCACTGTATTATGGTTTTCAATATTGTTGCTTAGGAGAGAAAAAAAGGAAATAGGCTTTAAACTTGAACAACTGATATCTGCCTTATGCAATAATTTCATGTTCCAAAAGCATTTTTCCTAGCACCACAGAGAGATGCTGCTACAAAACCCCAATTACAGGGAATCAGGGAGTTTCAGGGGAGATACATGCAGTGGAGGATTACGAATACAGGGAATTCCAACGCTGCGTTTTGAAAACTGTTTCTGATGCTGTTATTTTCAGTTCCAACAATCAGTACTCACCCCAAAAGGAGCTGACATGTCACAAAGAGGAGTGAGCATACTGAAGGAAAAGTGGGCTATGATGGAGTTACTAGTCAATAAACACCTCTTAATTAAATTCATTAACTCAGGAAAGTGGATGATCTTATTAGAAATATTAAGTATAATACTAAAGCACAGTTGGGAATATGTTCTTAACAATCATTTCCCCTAATATTGCCAAAACTTCTGTTTTAATACCCTAGCAGTGTGATCGATCACCAAATATGTAACCCTTTCTGATGTGCCTTGTCATGTCTGACTCCTTGACTTTCCTCAGCTAGAGAACACAAGCCTAAAACAATTAGAAACCATCACTTAGCAGTTGCATATATTGAGAATCATCTACTTTTCTCTCATTTAGATACATTGCTGTATATCCGTACACTCCTCGGAAAGATGATGAACTGGAACTGCGGAAGGGAGAAATGTTCTTAGTGTTTGAACGCTGCCAAGATGGTTGGTTCAAGGGAACTTCCATGCATACAAGCAAGATTGGTGTTTTTCCTGGCAATTATGTGGCCCCGGTTACAAGGTATGTTTATATACAGATGGATGAATAGCTTCCCTTATTTCAAGTCCAAAATGATTTTGGTTTTGTGTTTAATCCCAAAAACTAGATAATAGAAGAGCTACCTGTGGGCTTTAGCAACTAGCTCATTTTTCAGTTGTGTTTCAATTTTGTATTTTAATTTTGACAGGACAGTGACCAGTGCATCCCAAACAAAAGTTCCCATGTCTACTGCTGCCCAAGCAGGACGAGTGGTAACGATGGTCAGCCCTTCCACAGCTAGTGGGACGTCTCAGAAGCTCCAGGGGAATGGTGTGGCAGTGAACTCGAGCTCAGTACCCACAGCTGTGGTTTCTGCAGCACATATCCAAACCAGTCCGCAAACTAAGGTCCTTGTGCACATGACAGGACAAATGACAGTCAACCAGGCTCGCAATGTCGTTAGAACAGGTAATAGTAATAATAATAAAGAAATTTTGTGAGGGAAGGGGGAGCCAGACTCTAGAGTCTGTCTGAGAAGATAGCTGGAGCCATGCTTTGTGTAAATATATGTTAAATTAAAAGGAGAAAAAAGGCCTTTTAATGTTGTTTTGTAGAGCTGAATGCTTTATGAAATGCTGGTTTATTGCTCTGAATGTTGCATCTCTTAATCTCCTTCAAGTACTTGTCTGTATCTGCTGCTGCTGTTGGGAATTTGTATGCAAGTACTTGAGGGGGAATTTTTTATTCTAACACCATCTGGGATCGGGGCATATTGTTTGAGCTTCCCCACTCACGCAGTTCATGTGGCAATAAAAACAAAGACATCTTAGTCATAGCTTATTTTTTAACCAGTGTTAACTGCATAACAAATACATATTTCTCTAGTTGGACACTCATGTTTAAATTCTCTCCTAACATCTTTGAAGACCTTTTGCATTTTTTCTTTCTTCCTTTTCAATGCCTTAGCTTGGGGTTGGTCTTGAGGCACTCCAGTTTGTTCTCTAAACTATTGACTGTAACTTCTGGCTTGGACTCTGAAACACTATGACTATTCTGTGTTCAAGATGTGAAACATCTATTACATAAAATTGTGTGTTTTTGATGGTCTGTTTCTGTCTTCACTGTGAAAGGCCATATCATAGTGAACGTGATCTCCTGTTATTTAAACTTGGTCCAGAAAGAGTCATAGTTTGCTTTCAAGATATTTTGTTTACCAAATTCATGTGCTTCTCTGTGGGTATGCCAAGCTAGGATAATACCACCCAATTAAAGCCTTAGGGATTCCAGTTGCTCTTAGGGGCTGAAGAGAAGATAAAAGATCTGAATGAATCTGTTATCCCCTTAAGGATCATTATGAATTGTATGGTCTCAGGATCTATGAATTAGCCCACACATCTCCTTCAAAGTTGTTCATCTCCATCGAAAACCTTACATGCACGTTCAGATGTCAGCACCAGGTTTGTTTTTGAAGGTACGATATCTGGAGATGTCTTTATTTAGTACCTTTATTTCCCTAATTGGCCCAGTCTTCTGCCAGTATGATCTTGTAAAGGACTATTGCATCTGATCCAGTCCAACAACTTCATTCTTTATCATGAAATGAAAGCAAAGGAGCCCAAGTGCTATCTGCAGATGGAAAGAGAAAATAAAGCAAACATCTGTATATTCCTGGCTCTCAGGTGCAGGTGTTTTGTACGCTAAATCCTTCTTTTGTGCTGCTGAGGAGCTTCCAAGTGAGAGCACAAAGGAAAAAGCTTCTGCAGCCCCCAGAGGACCTTCTATTCCTGCACTTCCTTAGTTCTGCACTGTCAAGATGAGTAAGTTCTTACAATTCTGGTCAGCTGGAAAACATGACAGCCAACTTTCCAAGTCCAAAATGGAAAAATGAAAAGGGGCTTTCATGGGGAGCTTTACATTGGATTGCAGTGTAAAGGTGTCCTGTTGGGAGATGGAGAGTTCTGTTCCTTATAATGGCCCATTTAATTAGAAATGAAGCAATAATGGCTGTTGTTTTGCTTTATTGCAGAAAATTTTGTAGTCAGCATCTGCAATGTGTTTGTCTTGAGTTTTCCCAAATACCTTTGCTGAGCGTTATCCTCTAGTTGAAGTTTTGAGGACTAATGCTGCACTGTTCAGGGCTGTTCAGTTTCAGTTTAGTTTAGGACTCTGAGGAGCCTTCTTCAAATGAGTTTAGTAAGCCATTGCCTACCGTCAGCTACTGAGGAGTCCAGTGTTTTTTCTTCATTTGAGGAAAGAAATGTGCACCGTGCCTGTAGGTGACTTGATTTCTTCTTCTGGATGGGGGATAAGAAAACAGAAACAAAGTTTTTACATACCTGTACCATTAATGTTTGCATGCAAGTATAGTTGTATCGTGAAGAACAGCAGCAATTTTTAAGAAAACTGACTTTGTCTCATAATCAGTAGACAGCATTAATAATCCGTTTTAAATAAAACTCCTGCTTACGTTGCTGCTCTCCCCTCCTAACCTTCCTATCTGAAATACTTGTAGTACTTGGGGTGTAAAAGGGTATTTGAGGGGGAGAGGGTATGTGTCACAAACTTATACATGGCATTTAGTTGTGGTTCCTTCTTAGAAAGGACTTCTGTTTCATATCTTAGACATTGTACTTGGGTATAATACAAGTTATAGGATTGTTATATCAAGTTTGTGAACTATGTCAGTCTTTGCTAATATACTGTTGGCTCAATCTAACCAAATAAGCAGGGGAATTAGTAAAGAGAGCAAGTGCTAGAGGCTTGATTCCAGGATATTGCTTACAACTAGCCCAAAACTCTGATTAGCATTTGAAATATCAGAGTGAACTGATATTTGAGAAGCACGTGCACCAACCTAAGGGATGTCTGTTCCCACATACTTGGAGGAAAAAGGCTGTGCAGTACTGGGGTGCTGCATTCTGCCTCATATTGTTCAGGTAAGATGTCTACAGTTCATTTCACGCAGTGGTATAGAGATACTTGAGCTGTTCAAATGACCTAATGCAAGTGCTGTTGAGCACTTAAACATTTTTAAACATCACTTTTTGGAATGGACAAATTTGTTAGTGCAGAGCTCTGTTCTATGTAGCTGGGCTGTAGCAAGGTTAGTTTATTCAGCCCTATGCAACTTCCAGTGTAGCTGTTTCTTTTATTTCACAGGGGAATGAGTAAATCAACTTCTATATTTAAACATCCCAGGAGACAATAGCTTACATTTTCAAAGAAACCACTCATAGCAGTAATTGCCACTGTACTTATTGTTTGAAAGACCCACTAAATCTGTTGTGGATTTACTGAATAGTTTAGGGAAAACAATCCAATTATATTTTTAGCAGCTTCTATTAGGAGTGTTCCTTCCTACATTGTTTTATGTGCCCTGACAACTATGCAGCATATTTAAACGAGCAAACAGGTTGCACACAGGAGTTAGCTGCCTCCTGTGAACTAAAATGTAATCTTCACTTTGCATCTCAGTTCATATATGAAGCATTTTTCTCAGCAGCATAGATAACCTTCATAATAGTTACAGACAATAGTTGTTCTGTTGCTTACCGGTGCAAGCAGGGAACCAGGCATATGCTAGCTCTTTATTCTGGTGAGGTGAGTTTTATGCCATGTGACATGTCAGTATTGTATTATCTAGGAGAGTGGTAGGAAAGAAGCCTCTTAGGATTTTTATTGAGCAGTTATAATACAGCAATGTACTTTACTTTTAATGTGTCCTGTGAAAAGATTAATGCTCTTGCATTTGCCTCCTGTGTTCTAGTTGCTGCGCACAGTCAGGAAAGACCGACGGCAGCAGTGATGCCCATACAGGCACAGAGCTCAGCGTGCCTTATTCCGGCCGCCGTGATCATTCCCCACCACTCCGTTGCTTCCCAGCAGCTCCAGCCTCAGCACCCAAATGCGGCGGCCTATGTCACTGCTGCGAACGTGAACCGCTCAGCCATCCCGCTGGCCTGTGCAGCAGCTTCCTTGGGCTCTGCCAGCGCTACCCCTCCCTCTGTGGAGGGAGACGTCACTGGGAGAAGTGTGAACGCCCATCCCGGAGCTCCCGCATCGCTGGATAATGCGTTAGGAGCCAGTGGAAGCGCTGCTGTTGCTAAACCAGACAAGGATAGCAAGGTGGGCACAGGATAAAATCACTCCCTTGAATTTTGAACTTTCCTGTATTTCCATCATGCACGTTTTTAAGGAGTCTGATTTTTGTTTCCCGTCTTCATGTTCTGAGTACCACCATTGTAAGACTTTTAAGACTGCGCCATCCACTTGCTACTATAGCTACGGGCAAGTCCGTTCTTGGTCGTACAAGAATAATTTAGGATGGATTGAAATGCAGAGCATCCTTGTTGGAGGGTTAAAATAAGGCAGCAGATGAAGGCCGTTAACATTAAAAACAGAAAGCGAATTGACACAGTTCAGAAGAGTTGTTAGATTGACAGTTGGAATTTTAAATATTTTCTGTTTCTGGACTCACAGCCAAGTTCCTGCATGTTTGAGAAAGCACATGGTTATCAAATGTTGTCAGTGAGTGCCTCTAAGCTGACAGAAGAAATTGCAGAAGACAGTGGACTTCCAGGACCTTTGAAAGATCACTATAATAAAATAAAAGTAGTTTTTAATGAAAATCACTATTTGTTTAGCCTGTATAAATAAGTAGAAAAAAATTTCATTTTACTTATTACATTGGCAGAAAGGGTGCTTGCTCATGAAGTTATTGTCTTAGAGACAGATGGGTATATAGATAAAAAATGTTGCAGACCATGTTTATTGGATAAAGGAAAAAAAGTCAGCTGAAGTATCAAGCAGATAGTTGCCTTTTCTAAACGTGAATAGTAGAGTCTCTCTGAGTCTGTTTTCCTTTCTTCTACTTGAAATGCCTTCTTCTGGGTTTAAACTCATTCTTACTGGCCTGTAAACCATGAGATTATGTTACATGGTAGGCAAAAAAAGATCTGTCTTTCCAACTGTGTTTAAGACTGGTATCTTTATCATAATCTTTAATCTTTTTACCTTCTTTTAACAACTTCCTTTAGCTCTCAGGTGTTCTAGACAGGTGCTGTGCTACTCTTTGCCCACATGCACTCTCTGATGAAGTTCATATTCTGCACACTAATCTCTCCTAATTTTTAGTTATTTTTGTTGATAATTATCAAATGGAGATACCAGGAACTTTGTTTTCAGAATTACTTACTGCAGGCAGCTGAAAGCAGAATAATATGCCTTTATGTAGGGCTTTTAGAAAATCTATTTGGAACTTAAGGTTAAAGATGCTAACATATTTAGGTGACATTCTGGAGATTTTTTTTTTTTTTTTTTCTCTCAACCATTTCATAGACAGCAGTTATTTGCTGAAATAACTTTAAAATAATGGAGACTTGGAAGAGAGACAGAGAATTTTTTTCATTCATAGTTCACCAATTCCATTGCATCCTAAGCTATAATAAAAATCTCAGGTTGCTCTTGCTTTTTCTGTGGTTAGTTTATTTTTGTCTTCAGGGCTTATAATCTGGCACCTCTCTAAAGCACTAAACTCACTCAGTCAAAGGGTTGGTAAGAAGATCACTGCCACACCCCTTAAAAAAAAAGCCAAGAAACACAAAAGCTACTTAAATAATTCTCTTCAGGGTAAGTAATAGTCTTCAGGGATCCCTGTCTGGACAAGCAAAAAGAATGCTTACAATTCTCCCCTCTAGCAGAGCAGGAAAACACAATACATTCCCCTTGTAGCAAATTTCTGCTAAATTGCGAAGGTTTTCCCTTACAGAGGGAGGATAAATAGAAGACACTTATGTAGACAGCAGCCTCTAGGGCAGACTTTTCTCCCCGTTTGGTTTCATAGGGTCTTTATTCTTTCCTAGAAATTTCCATGTTAGCTAACTATTTTTACCTCCTAGATTCACTTTGTGGAAATCTAACTCCTTGCTGCTGCAAGGAGTTACCTTTTGGGCCAGTGCTATTGGCCTTGATGATAAACCTTAACTTACCTTTAACAAATGAAGTGAAAGGCCTTAGGAAATTTATGGTTCAAAGAAATTACTGTTTTTTTTCTTCGTGAATTTAATACATATACTTCATAGTTATTTGTAGAGTTCTCTTCCTATTTACTGAGTCTTCTCCGATCCAAATGCCATCTAAAGAAGGAAAGGTTCAACTTTTCACTAAATACTGTTGTTCTAAAATGAAGCATTCTTTTTTTTTTTTTTTTTTTTTACAGAAAGAAAAGAAGGGTTTGCTGAAATTGCTTTCGGGGGCATCCACTAAGCGCAAGCCTCGATTGTCACCTCCAGCCTCACCAACCCTGGAGTCTGAGCAAGCAGCCGCAGAGCTGGCCCTGCAAGGTGCAGTGGGGCCAGAGCTTCCTTCAGCAGGCAGCCACAGCAAAGCTGGACCCTGTGCTACTGACAGTGAGGTCTCTGCACTGGCACAGGAGACGCTGCATCGGAAAACCAGTTCCCTGGATTCCAGTATTCCGATAGCGCCGCCTCCTCGTCAGCCTTGCTCATCCCTGGGCCCAGTCCTGAATGAATCCAGGCCTGTTGTCTGTGAAAGGTAAATTACCATAGGCAAACGAAAAAATAGTAGTGCATTTCTGACATGCACAGTGTGTATTACGGCTGCTAGAAGTCTTCTAAAATACTGAGATCATAGAGAAAAAAAGGGACTTTTTTATGATGATTTACATGTATATCAATCAACTAATGTTTGTGTTTGTTTACTTTTCATGTTACTTTGAGGTTTTGGAATGAATACTATGATCATAGGTCTGATATGAGAACTGAGATATATAAAATAAGCCTCCTATTTTGCAATTCATTAACGCATTATAATTTTGCATATATGGTTAATCATGTTAGTTCTTTAAGCTTATTAGTAGTGTATAACTGCAGACATGAGTCTACAGTAAATAAGATCTTTATCTGTTAGTAGACTTTGCATGTGATTTCCTCAGCTGTTGCAAAGATATTTCACTATCGGAATGCTGTGCCTGCTGTTCTAAAGTTTTGGGGTCCTTGGTAGGTTGCATGGACTGAGGAGAAAGCAGCAGTTTTCTGAATCCTCTTGTAGTAGGCAAGAAATTTGAAGAATCTCACAGGATTTCTTTTCCAGTAGATAGAGGACTTTGCAACACACAAAAAGAAATAGTGCAATTGCAGTGTAACAGTTGTAGAAATGAACTGATTGATGCTAACTGTCTTAGGCTTTGACCTGATGTTAATTCATGGTATGTGGGTATACCATTATGTTAGACTACCACTGACCTTCAGCTACATGCACATAGCAAGAGCCAGCCAGTATCCAGGTTTTCTACTTTGTCCTTAATTTTTTTTGTGATTCCTTTATATTTTTAAATATTATTATTGTTTCTACACAATCTTCTTCAGGAAACTTCTAATTCTGATTGAAATTCTGAAGGAATTTTACACTCAGAGGTGGAAAATAGAAGCTGAAAGAATTTTCTTTAAAAATGGCACCATTTATTTTCAAGTTACCATAGCTGCTTGGGACAGTAATGTATTTTTAAGCTTTTATTCTGAAAATAATCAATTTTATTCTTGTACAAACGGTGGGTGTATAAAATCACTTGCAACCTCACAAAATGTAGGTTTTTCAAGTATGTTGCTATCATGATGGAGATTCTTTTCTATGAACTACTTAGTGAAAACAATGCTGAATGTGCATTGGACTATCAATAACATACACTAAAACAATCCATTTAATCTGTATATCCTTATTTAATTATATAATAATTTCCACCAGGAAAATGCTGCCACCAAGTCATTGTCTCTACTCACCTATTATACTTTTTTTCAGCGTATTTAAGTAGAATTTCATCTGTACGCTGGGTTCTCCTTGTCATTTTCAGTGCAGCATTAGAGCTTTTCTTGCTGACACGCTCATGCCATGTTTTCACTTTTTTCTAGGCCAAAGTGCTTAAAATATATTGCTTAGTAATGCTTGTTACTTAAAATATAGTTTATTTCTTAAAATAATCTACCAGCATTCATTTCCATTAGACCTGTAAGAAGGGGTGAATAAGAGTGCATCATACTGATGATGCAGTAGTACGTGCAGCGAAAAGTGGGGGATGTGGAGGAGAATATTCATGAAGATAAATTCAACAAAAAGGTAAAGAACAGAAATCTCCAGCTGAGATTATTCTATTCCTTCATATCACAGTTTCAATCACAGGCTGCAGTCTGTTTGAAAAAAGAAGCAGTATTCTTTCTATGCAGACTCTGGCTTTGAAGCTTTAACTATTAGTGTGGTTCAATTTTCAGAGGTCACTAGAGGATTTAGGAGTAATGTTCTGTAAGATATGGGAGCCAAGTGCCTGCCACAATACTGAGAAGCCCTTGAAAATGTGCTGAAAAGATCATTTTTTTGATGCTGAGTTTTTCACAAATCCTGGCCTTCTTTAAGGTGAAATTACGGATTCTTGCTATAATTCCATTGATTTTTCCCTTCACTAGAATACCAAGCATATTTCCTGTATGTTCTACAGAACATATATTAGAGCTAGCTTCTAATCATGGACAGTAAGTGGGCTTGGCACATTTGGTAGCACACTAGCCCGTTGTGCTATGGATTTGCGAGTAAATTGGATTGGATTCCCCTAGCCATTCCTCTAAAGGAAGGGAAGAAGATGACTCTCCTTCCACATTGCAGATGTTCAGCGCAGCAAACCATTAAGTTACCATTCTTATACCATTCCTATATTCAGTCTTCCCCAGTGAATCAGGAGGGTTGCTCATGCTGCTCTGCAGTCCCTCCTCCTCTTGTGGTATGGGAGGAACGGAGGAGTTTAACAGAGCAGTTTCAGCCAAGGCATCAGGAAGCAAACTCAGGAATTCCTGTCTGCTCCTGAAACACTTTAGCTCCCCTGAGACTTGATGTTAAGTGTTGGGTCACTTCTCCCAATTCCCCAGCTGAGGCCCAAGTCGCCTTTCGGCGTCGTGTTCTCTCATACTGACACAGTGCTGACAGGGCTAAGGATCGCTGTCTTTTCATTAAAAAGACAGCCCCAATTCCCTGCAGCTCCCAGGGGAGACATGTTATACTATGAATACAAAGTAATTTGATCATCTGAGAGATTCTTTTTTTTAATGCAACAAGAGGTAGAAGACAGTTTCAAGTAGTCTTTGTCAAATCTTTTAATTTTTTTCTTTTTTTCTCCCCCCCTCCCCACTTTTTTATAAAGGCAAGCATAGGTTAAAAAGCTTTAAGTTTTCTGGTAAGTATACAGCATGGCAATAATAAGCTTCCCAGCACCCTACAGTGGTGATAAAGACCTGATGTTGACCCTAAATACACGTCATTGCATATCCTAAATTATAACACGAGTCTTTCATCCAGTTAAGAGTGAAGGACAGCAGTAATTTTATTCTGTGATTAAAGTTGCTCCACGTCACTTTATGCACCGCAAAATGACTGGCATGACATCAATGAGCAGGCCAGTGGTTTTAGAGGACAAGAGTTGTTTGCCAGGTCCGGCAGCACCAAATGCCTTCAAGCATGAGCCTACCCTAGAAGGGGGCTGATTTTCTGTAGGAGTAAAGGCACCTACTCAGCAGATTGGAGAGCTGCAGAGCAGCAGGAAGGAATGGTAAAAATTCAGAGTTTAAAAGAAAATCTCTGAAAGAAAAAGTTGAATAATGAATATGAATTTAACTTATGCAATAACAGTAATTCCAGGTCTTTATGCTTGTTCACATGTGAGAATGCGATACTTTTGTCCATTTGGTGGTTAAACAAGTGGGTCATAGAACAAGACAGGAGAAGCCCAAATAAAGTTGTCTGAAAATCAGCTGCACGTAGCTGGGAAGAAAATATCTTTGTCTAGTGAAATAGAAGCAATGAAGAAAAGGAGAAAAAGGAGGATGTACTCTTTTGATCTCCTTGAAAACTATCAGAAATGCCGTATTAAAAATGAAAAGCAGAATGGAGAAATATTAAGATAGACTAAAATAAATCTTTTCACAAATGCAGAGTACAAGAGAGCTGTGGGATGCAGCAGACTCATTAGGAACCTGGGAAGGAACTGGTGTCAGATGCAATGGATGCTCTGGGAAGCTTAAATATTTTTATAATGTAAATGTTTTATCACTGACTAACTACAAAGTTAGGATACTTTTATGATTAATAAAAGGTACCATAAGACAGTCAAATATAAAGGAGAAGATACGTTCTGCATAATAAATGCATGAAAGATATTTATAGCTGAGGTGACCAAAAAAGACCTTGAAATATCAAAACATTTACATATAATGAAGGGGAGAAACAGGCATGTCCTTTGAGAGATCAGAGTATATAGGAATAAACATGTTTTTTCAAAATGTAAGTCATGCTTAGTAAATGTGATTAACTTTTTCAAGGACCTGGCAATGAACTGCACTGAAGCATAAGCTATTTTACCCTGAAAGTAATTTGTAATGTTAGCAGTATGTTATAAGCAATAACAGAAAAAAAAGTTTTGTTCTGGAGCTGATAGACATGAGTGGAGTGGACAGCTGTGTGAATCTGAGTCTGGATCTGATCACCCACATTTGGTCAAATAGGATTTGTAAAAATGCAATATAAAATTAGATGCCTGTCTTAGCAAAAATGAAAAAATGTGATTTTAAGGTGTGAAGCACAGCAGCACATAAACTGAGCTGAACAAGATGACATTTTTTTCTCTCCTGAAAAGGTTGGAAAGGTTCTTACATAAAAGTAATGTTAAAAAACAACAATGCAAGTGAACAAGTTTTATTAGCAACTTGTTTTGTTCTATGCACTGTGTTAAGGGCCCTCCCTGGGATAGCATCATATTGCATGTACAGTCATAAAGTTATGTCCAGTTACTCTCAAGAATGCTTTGATTACTGCTGTGTCATGCTGCTTGGACGAGTCTGCATGTTTATATCCAGAAATGTGTTTACAATTTTCTCCTGTTTCTTAACCTCTTAATACATGTATTTTTTACAAAGATCTGTTTGTTTGAAAACTGTGATATGAAATACATATATTTGACTTAAATTCTTTATTTTTATATTCTGTTCAAGATCTATTTAACTTCAATTGATATAAAGTCATCTAACAGTTCTAGGCAGATTTTTTTTCTGATAAGTTTTAAAATGCGCAGGAGTATTATTTCTTTTTACAAGCATTCTTAAAAAAGAAAAACTAAAATAAGAGCTTTTTTATAAAA
>VZSV01000028.1:4747698-4758969 GCA_013398735.1 Nothocercus julius | reverse complement strand
AGAGTCATGGTGTCCTATCCTCCACAGAGTGAAGCAGAACTTGAACTTAAGGAAGGTGACATTGTGTTTGTACACAAAAAACGTGAGGATGGCTGGTTCAAAGGCACACTGCAACGAAATGGAAAAACTGGCCTTTTCCCTGGCAGCTTCGTAGAAAACATTTGAGAGGATTCGTTCCAAGACCTTCAAATCATACTGTACTGTGAAATAGCACAGGTATTCTACCAGAAAAAGCACAGTCATGAAATACTTTCAAATGACTGTAAGAACAAAATTATACATATTTCTACATTGTCTATAGCACAATTACACCAGCGAACAAAGAAGATGAAGGCACCTGCTGGTTTTATCACTTTTGATTCTTAAGTGTGATGTGTGCCTTGTACTGTCTGATTTATTATATAGAGGAACTTTTTTTTCCAAATATGTTACATAAATGAACAATTGTTTACAAGGCTGTAACTAATTTATTCTTGTTTTTTTTTTTTTAAAAAAAAACTTGAATTTTGTGTAATGGCTACAATTCTTGTGATTATGATTTTAGCAAATTATTAATTTATGAAAGAATAGCTAAGGGGAAGCTGGGTTCTCTCCTTTTAAGCAAGCAATTATATCTGATAAAGAGCCTCCCACTTACCCTCTAGACATTCTTCCCCTGCTGTGTCTGACCAGTGGAGTAAGTCTCTGTTTCATGAGTTAATGTTGAGTGGTAGTGATGTGGCGTCAAATAGAATTTTCCATGTGGGGAAAAAAAATGTGTATTTTGTTCTTAGGACAGAGGAAAAAAAAGAAAAAAAGTCAGTGGTCAGTGGTGTTCTCGAGTCTAGTTCTACTTCTTCATAAATCACCCAGGTAGAGTAATGTTTCCAGGAGGTGAAAATGTAAGTGAAAAACTGACTAAAATCCAACCTGGTAGTTAGGACCATCTAAAGGTTAAGGAAGGCAGAAATTTAGAAGTGCTAATAAAAAATTCCCTATACCTTTTGTTTGTGTAAGAATTTGGCTGTCTGAGCAAAGCTTAGCTTTGTATTTATAGCCAGTTCTTTGGGCATTTACCTCTCAGGATCCAACAAATTTGGAAGCAATGTTAAAGCCCTACACTTAGAATGGTGATAGCTTCAAAACGCCTGTTTGATAAGACTGAGTATAAAAATAAATTCTAAGCTGTGCTTATGTCTAAAAATGCCTAAGAAGTGTAATTTGCTATGTTTTTTCTTCTCAAACTGATCTGCATGGCCAAGAGATGTTTAAAATGTCTGAGCAATAGTGGTGGTTAGTGATGCACTTGTGTTAAAGTAAAAGGCTGTATGAAACACTGTGAAAACTTTACTAATTTC
Source organism: Nothocercus julius (assembly GCA_013398735.1). Classification (NCBI taxonomy): domain Eukaryota; kingdom Metazoa; phylum Chordata; class Aves; order Tinamiformes; family Tinamidae; genus Nothocercus; species Nothocercus julius. The sequence goes on along the minus strand of VZSV01000028.1, from coordinate 4,757,632 downwards.
TTAACCATTGCTACTTTGGTATGTTCTGACTTTTTTTCCTTGTCTTGCATGTCTTGCTCAATTCTTGCAGTAATATAACTGTGCATGATGGACATTTTTCATTCACACTTCCTGTTGCTGGGTTATATTGCTCTGAAAGGTTCCCAAAAGCCACTTGACCAAAACTAGTGAGCACCTCACCTTCAACCAGAGATGGTGGCCAGTGTTTGAATTCTTAATAAAATGTCATACTGTCCTTGCAGCTGGCAGATTTGAAGCATGAGGCCTGCAAGAAAAATAATCTTTAGTCTTTCAGGGTTTTGTTAGACATTTGACACTGGCAAGTGCACTACTCAGCTAAGTTTGTTTTTTATATTATTGTTTGATTATAGCAGTCCAGTTGTGATTCTTGCAAGACACTGAGCACCATCATCTCCAGCCAAAACTGCCGGAATTTGGCTGTTGCTCAGCACTTTACAGAGGGAAGCCAGTAGTGCGATTCCATATCGCGCAATACACAGAAGTAGTGATGAACAAGTACGCAGTGATGTATTCAATCCTTATTGTATTTTTTTCCTTTTTTTTTTTATTTGAAGTTATACATTGAAAAATATCAAAGATTAATGACAAGGATTTCTTGCAATATCAGGTAGTATGATGATGGTCTTAAAAATTAAAAAAAAAAAAAAAAGTATATCTATAAATTTATATAGTTGGAAATTACAACATTCCCCAATTAATTGTCTCTCTGAAACACTGTATAATTCACCTTTTGTGTTTTTAAATATTTTTAAATAGTTTACTTGAATATTCATGTAATATATATAAAGGTTTTGTGAAATAAATTTTAGTTAGAAAGAAGCTGATATCAGCTTTTCTCGGCATAAATTGGCACTAGTGTGTCATAATATTCTTATTTTGGAAGATTTAGTGCATTTTATATTAAAGACTACTAAAAGTTAATTTTTTTCTATCTCTATTCTCCATATTTTAAACTAAGTGACTAAGGTACCTCTATTAATAGAATTTCATGATGTAAAGTCAGTTAAAATCAGCTGTTAATCCAATAGTTTTGTTAGATGGAATACATTAAATGATTTTTTTTTAACATTCTATAAATGTTTGTAAAAAGGGCTTATTACCTAGCAGTGAAAAAATGACAGATGCAGTTTATCATGCCTTTCTTGTTTTTTTTCTTTTTTATTTGGCTTGGGATTAATTCAGTATAGAAACAAACAAACCCTGTGCATTGCTCTGTGTAATTCCATTAAAAAAAAAAAAAAAAAAGTTTTGTAAGCTATTTTATATCTGTTTGAAGTCCAATGAATGTTACGTGTTTGATTTACTATGTTAAACTTTCAATCCTAATAAATATTTTCTTAGCAAATGGCTAAAGTAAAAATGTGTATGCAAATATTAATCACCAATTAATCGCAGCAGATTTAACAATAAAACTTAATTTTCAGCATTTGTAGGACATCTGTGCTAATAGAAAACGTTCAGATTTCATAATGCTGAAAGTTCAGAATAATGGAGTATAATGCAAGACTGATGGATCTGACTGGTATTTTCCATTTCTGTATTGCTGCAAGTAACTTCAAAGCAAGAAGGTAACTTCCATTTCAATTTGTTCGTCACTTACTTGTTTGTAATAAGACATGTGTGAGTTAAAGTGCTTTCCTAGAGAGAGAGCATCTAATGTAGTGGATCAGCAGATCCAAGGTGAACTGTGTGTATGTTGAGAGTCCCCAGTGATGGGAGTAAAGCATCTGCCCTAACTTTAACTGATGGCAGAAGTGTTGGGTGGTAAGAGACTCCTTTTGCCCTGAAAGTAAGAGCCTGACTTACATGTGTTTAGCTATCCAGTGTATGTGGGTTCATTACCAAATTAATTCTAAAAGTGCTCACAAAACATTTACACTGTCTAAATGTGACGGCTACTGTGATAGTTTCCCTGTTAGATAAGACTGACCTGGGCCTAGATCCTGGTAATAGTGGATGACACAGCGTGTAGGCTGTTTAAAAAAAAAAAAAGGGGGGGGGGGGCATCTTAACCTTTCTTATGGGGGAGAGGAATTGTAGGTATAGAAAATCAACTTTGTTCATCTTTTGCAGAAATGTGATCTGACGTAATTGTATCCATAGGAGAAGAGTATACACAAACCTTATGGCTGAGCACTAGAAGTAAGACTCTGTTACTTTGGGTTGGTTTTATTTTGATATTGTAGTTATTGAGTGATACTAATATGTTTGGCTTGCCAAAGGTGCTTCAAATTTTGTCTGCCCTCACTTCATTACCTCTGCCTTACAGCTGTAATGCCAGTTATGACAGTTTGGTGTAGGCTTGAAAACATGGCTTGTGAGTCTTCTGACTTTTTTCATAAGAGCTGGCAAAATGTTTTAACTGGATTGTTCTTCCCAGTAGCTTTAGGCAAATGTGTTTAAAGGTGTATATTGGCTTTAATGAAACAAAATAATCCACTTGTCTAGTTAATAAGTTTTTATGTCCGACATATTAAAACTCCTTTGATAGTCTTTCATATATCTGCCCAATAATAGCTGTGTCACAGTTTTCTATAGGACATTTCCCTTAGAGTAGCACAAAAGGAATTGATTTCTCTGGCTAAGAGACTGAGCCAATCCATTTGAACAGTTGAAGAGTGTTTTCATCGGAATCAGCTTGATCAGAATTGAGGAACAAAACAAAATTCCTTAGACCCAATCCAGTTTGCCAAAGGCATTCAAAATGTAGCATAATGAGCACTTCATGCATGTCTATCAAATCATAGCAGTTATACAGAATATAATGTTATAAGATGTCAAAAATTACTTAGTTTTACTTCCTTCTCATATTGTCTGTTAGCTTCATTTTACTCAAAATGGAAGTGGCAAATCAGTTAACTTCTCCACTGATCTTACTCAATGGATTAAAGACAACTTAAGCACAGAAATACTAGCTGCAGATTTCAGTTGTTCAGTTGTTAACTGGCTTCCAAAAATTGCTCTTAATTTACATACATTTAAATGAATGCTACTTAGCTACGCTTTGCCAATCCTAGTTGAATTACAGTCCAGTATTATGATTCTGTTAATACAACATGCAGTACCCAAAGGCTTTCTCATATTTGCATCTAATAGCCATTTTGATCAAAACCACTTCACAGGAGATGTCAAAACACTAGCTACGGTTTAACGTCAGTGTGTTGGGAACAGCCTGCGCAACAGGAAGAGAGTGGAAATTTGGAACACAGCAAGAAAAAATATGCTGCCAGTACAAAAGGAAGAAAGAATAATATTTACTTTTAACATCGGCACAGGTGCTCTGTCGGATATACTAGGTAGAATCCCTCTCCACAGACTTACGGACTTTGAGTCCCACACATTCTATAAAACACAGGCAGTAACGGCCTTTAAAATAACTAGATTCTTTGGCATCAGAACACACGGCTGAATCAAAATTACAGCAAATCAGTGCTACTTCACAGATTTCATTAGACTTCGCTGGCGTACGCTGGATATGCCCCCTGCTGTTAAATAGTGAAAGAAAATGTCTCATCTGCTCTAGGGGAACAAATATATCTGAAAGAAACTGAGCTGATAGATTCTTATATTTGGAAAATACAGAGCTATTAGGGCTGTGTTATCCTTTTCTCAAAAAATGTTAGTCCCAGTAGTATGGATGAGGCACTAGATCAAAGATGATGCAGTTTACCAGCACTGTAATGCATGAGACTTGATCACTTTTCAGTCAAACCCATAAATTTTCAGTTCCGCAATTGCAGAGCAGGATTTGGTTTGCTAACAACTGCTGACCCCAGAATCTCTTGTGGTTAGTTGCTGCAGTATTTTCTCATGGTATATCTGTGCATGCTTGGGAGAGAAGATGAGTCAGCAGCTGAATGACTTTCAAGTGGAGATTGACTTTGTTCTCCACAACAAGGGACGTGCCCTGGGTCAGATCTCTTATTTCAGCTGGCTGAACATCTCGGTAAACTGAAGAAGTCTAGCTCTAAGAAGTATATATTGAAACAAAAGTTGGAAGATTTTTTTTCTCTATCCTCCTTTTTAGTAGGCAATCCCTGTTTGTCTTTTGAATGCACATGGAGCAGGAAAGTGTGCTGATTTTTTGCTTTTTGTCAAAGGTTTAGGCCATGCCTCTGTACAACTTTGAATTTCTCGTACATAATTATTTTTTCCTGCATGCCACTGCAATTCTTTGCATTCAGTAACTTAGGATATAAGGTCTACAATATAGTTTTCTTTCAAGGGTGAAATTTAATAATTAATTTTCAATAAAACAATACTGAACTATTTGAAGATCCGCCGCCTTCTTGAGGAGTCATATATGCAAAGAAATAAGTATTTTAAAGCTATAACAGCAAAGGCAATTACTTCAGGATGTTAACTAGGTATCTAGTATCCTTGATGGTTTGTACCTGAGGCGTGTTCCTTAAAACAAAATTCGTGATTTCAGCCAAAGACATCCATATCATAATTCTTAGCTGGAGTTGTAGTGTTTTTGTTGAGAATGTCTCCAGTAAATATCCAGTAAATAGGACCTGGACCTGGAATACTCCTTAATTAAGATATCCAGGTTAATTTGGTATCAAAAGCTGCTGAGATTTGGCCAAGATAGTAATGGTCTTTCATTTTTTTTTTTTATTATTATTTGATTTGATAATGTTTGAGCAATCAGCTGATCCAAAAAAGAGCCAAATACTGAAATACAAAATTCTGCGTATCGCATATCTCAGTGTTCTTCACAGCACAGGATCAGTTAGGCTGGAAGCTGAATTTCTAAGTCTGGGAAACTTGCTGCAGTTCTCTTAGTAAGCATTGACATGTCAGCAGTGATTGTGCCAGTGGGGAATGGGTGGGAGGAAAGAGAGTCCTGTAATTAAAGAGATCAATGCAACATTGTCTGGTGCAACCACAGTTGTGTCTTTTTTTGACGCCAAGCTATCCCTTTGTAAATGAGGATACTAATACTCCTCTCCCACGATAAGGCACTCGGCCTGCTGCTGTGTGTGGTAAAGCACTTGGGTGTCTGGGGAATGAAGACCACAACAGGAGTTAGCTCATTCCTTGCCTGGGAAGCCTCCTCTTCTCAGCCAAGCCTCTGCAGTAACAGCTGCATTGCCAGAGCCCCCCAGTGCAGACGCAGTCTAGGCAGATGGCAGGAACTGCTGCTGGAGCTACACAACATCCCCTGACAGCTGAGGCAAGCTGTGGGAGCTGCCTATGGTCACAGCAGCTGCACCTCCTCAGAGGTTTTGCCTGTAGGGAAAAAAAGGAAAATCAGTAGGGCGTGCTTGTCTCTGCACTAAAATAGTTACACTGGCAAACCTTTCTTGTGTGGACTTCGCCTAAGTGTGTTACTGATGAACAGGATGACGTGGGAATTTTTCCATCTGTTCTCTTACTACTTTTGCTGATCTATGTAACATCCATTTTTGACTGTGGAGTACGTTGCTCTTGCAGCGGACAAGAATAGAACGCACTGGCACAGGGACGGTATGATTGCACTGCAGCCTTGCTTTGACTGGGTAATGTCTAAATCCACCAATGCAAAAGTTATCTTCTCTCAAGTACGGCATGGGGGAAGGTGGGGAGGGGGTAGCACAAGCCTGTATTTTCTTACAGCACTGTTTGTGCCTAATCATCAGGTAGCACTGCCAAAGGTTGGGTCACTTTATAGTAGTTTGTGAGTGTTGAAGGATCTATCTGCAAGTATTTCAGGGTTTTCCTCAAGGAATTTTTCATGGGGAAGTACTAAATCCGGTCAACTAAAGCTGCCAACGTGTCTGGCGTTGTAGAAGGGACAGATATAAAGCACAATTTCTGACATCTAAAAGCACTATTGACAAATTTACGATAGTTAACAGCTGGCCTATGTTATCTTTCAGTTATATTGAGTAACATAATGTTTTTGGAAGAGATGTTTAATGCTGATAATAGTGAATCTAAGTATAAAAGAGGTCCCTAAGGCATGAGTGTAATGTCTTGATTATAAGTTTAAATTACTTCTTTACAGCTAGAGCTAGAATGTCTGGTGACTAAATAGTGTGAAGCCTGATGTGGTGCCCTACTGCCTCTTTCTCACATACATCACTTAACCTTATAGGCTGTGATTTCATAATTTTGTAAGGAGTTAAGTGTGTTTGGGCTCTTCCCAAGGAGAGGGGAAGAAAAAATAAAAAAAAATAAGCACTGTACAGAACAGGAATGAATTTATACATTATCTTAAAAGTTAAGCATGTGATGAGGTATTTTAGTGAATTGTAGCTTTTTTCCCTCCTAACCATCCTGTAAACAGCATGGTGCGAAGCAGCTGCTTCTAGAAGAGAAAAAAAAAAAAAAAAAAAAGGTGTTTGTCCTTTTTGTCCTTTTCTAACTCACCAAAAAAAAATATTTCAAACCTGACAGTGATGCTTTGGGTACTTCAACAGGTAGATATGAGGGGAAAGTCCAGCACTTCAGAGAGCTTAAGGAATGCTTTTTGTTTTCTAGCTTTAGATTTAATGGCTGTGGTTCACTGAATTGGCCTAAAATCCTCCTTTCCCTGCCTCCCCTCTGTGTATTAGTGGCCATGATTTGGAATAGTCCTTTGGTGTTTGCACTAAAGCGCTGCTACCTTCAGCAGCAGCTTCAGGTGCTTGTGAATTTTGCTGAATCTGGGCCTCAAATTATGCCTCGGACCATGCTTAAGCAAATAATCCCAGAGGCATCCCCAACAGCATATTTTAAACAGTTGCTGACACAGACAGTGGGAGTAGTGCCTGTCTCCACTGAAAGCAAGTTCAGAGCAAGTAGTGTAATCAGGCAGCTGAGCACATGGATCAAGTCTAGTTCCCGGAAATCCTGGCAATGTTGGCAATAAATTTGATCAGCTTATGCACGGCTGAGGTTAATCACATAGAGCCTGGTGTCATCAGCACTGGAAAACTGCTGAAATTGTAACAAGAAATTTATAGAGGCAGAGGTTAGAAATTAATAAAGCAAATGTTTTTGCTTTGAGGAAAGGAATTAAAATGCTAGCTAAGCAAACTGCACATTAGAAATGGAGATTTGCTAAGGTGTGAGCATGGACTCCCTGGTGAAAAGGAAGGACAATCTTCTTCATTTAACTGGAAAAATAGCAACAAGTTGTGATCGGACATTTGTAATACAGGTGCCCATGTTTGGTTTTGGGGGCAGGAGGAGAACATCTTGGTACTTGAAAGAACTACTCACCCAAGCAGTGAAGGAAAAGTATGTTGAATATAACTGTGCTGATAATTTAGATAGTGAACATGGAGAAGTTGGAGGTGGAGGAGAAAGACTTTTTTTCCAAAACAGAGGTGGGAAGCTCTTTATTTAAGAGTAACTAAAATATGATTTATTACATAAAAGCCTTTAACACTTGAGTCTTGGACATGTTAAACCAGTCCAAAGGGTCGGAGGGTGTGATGTTAGTGCCTATGTGTTTTTTTTCTTCTTTTTTTTTTTTTTTCCCCTGCCTTTCTTATCTCCTTTAAAAAGGGGAACATTCGCTTTGGGGGAAGAAAGGAGTGAGAGTGAAATACTGTTTCCTTGCCTGTCTCCAGAAAGTTAATGGCTTCATCCTCTACTGACTGAAAGGTTTCTAGTGATGGGATGTGCTAAAGATAAAGATTAAGGTGAGTGTCTAACTTGTGCTTGCTGGTATCTGTGGAAAAAGCCTTGCTTCTCACATGATACTGTAAAAAGTTTAAAGTCTTCCAAAGGAAGATACATGGATGAAACACATGCTATTAATATGTATGTCACTGTAGTTGCCTTAGTTCAACAATTATGTATTAATGTAGGTGTTCCTCTGAAAGAGTTGAACATATGGTAGTACAATACGTGTATTTTAAAGAAAACAGAATTATAGAGCGGATCTTTAATCCAGGTTGATGGTATCTTTGTTTTACTTAGAAACTGTTTTATCAAGTTGTGCATGCTTTTGCAATGCACCTGTGTTATAAATAAAATCAGAAAATTATTTCTTGTTGTGCCTCGAGAAATGAAGGATACAAACAATGATGTTATAGGAGAGTTCCTGTCAGATGGGGGAGCTGGACTTTGTGGTTTGCATTTTTCAGTTACACATGAGTGGGTCTCCAGAGTGTGGAGGTACTTGAGCTGCTGATACCATTAGGGAGAATACTTTACTGCAGTCTATTTTTCACTTTTGACAGAAGAAATGAACTAGTAATTTACTTGCCAAGCTGATAAAATGCGCAGAAATGGTTAGCATTAGCAACAGCTGTCATTTCTCAGCTTGTCTGAAGACCTTCAGATTTATGTTGCTCTTTGAATTACCACCAGTGGAATAGGTACTACATCCTGTTCTTTATAGTGAAGCCATTTTATCATCAAATGAATCTCCGCATGGCTGCTCTGCACATGGCAAGTGATGTTCATTAGGAACTGCTACCCAGCAAAGACGTGTCTCTAGTTCACATAAATGTGCCAGCGCAGACAGTGCACATTAATTCGATATACTCGGGTTTTCTCATTCCTCAGGGAGCAGTCTGTCTTATCAGAAACAGAATGACCCTCTTGTCAGCATAACTGATTTATTAACTCATAAGAATCTTGTTTTGGAACCTCCTGCTGGGCTATAAAGTTCCAGATGTCAAAATACAAGAGCATGGCAGCAATTATATTTGTTTACAATCTCCCTTCCCCCTCCTGTTTATTGAGTGGCTTGTCTTTGTAATTAAAATTGCTGAGTGCTGCAGGTACAGAGGTGGTCTTGGAGCAAAAGACTTCCCCTCACAGCCAGTTAACCCAGGTCAGTGTCTTGCTTATTTCCCAGTGCATTGTTTTCCCTCACCTCTGTAACAAAGCAGGGAATGTAGATTAGTTAGAGCTAAAGGAGGATGTTGTGACTGGATGTAGCATGAGGGCTAAAATGGGCTATAAAACATTATGCAGAGTCCTGCTGCTAAAAATAGCTAAGCATTGAGTTGAGGAAAATGCAAACAGGCTGGATAAGGTCAGTCAGCAAAGCAACCTGGTTCTTACAAAGAAGAAAATGTACTCGTTGATGGCCCATGTGGTATGAGGAGTTGGAGCCCTGCTGTGTACTGGATGAGGCCTTCCTGTTCTTCCCTTTTCGGTCTGTTTGCTTGTTTGCTGTTCTTCTCTCCTTTATTCTCTGAGCTATTTCTTGCAGGATTGCAGCTTGTTCTTTTCTCTTCCATCAGTGTATCGGGCAGTGTACCAGTGTGCTGCAAGTAGAATTGCTTGGCATGTTATTATCAGATATTTAGCAGCTTTTGAATCTAAATACATGTTATAACAAAATGCCTTTGTTTTTGTTGAGCATTTGCTTTCTGTAGGAAATGGAAGCCTAGCAATGTTTTAGTGTTAACATGAGAAGCATTGTTTGAAAAGCTGAAAGAAATAGTTATTATCAAATATATTTTTTGTTAGCTTGTTTGAAGTGCTGTTCTTTTGGAAATTTCTCTGAACACCCATTTGGAAAGGCATTGTCTTGTATCTGGTAATTCAAGTTTTTCAGGTGTGGGGCTCTTTCTACTGTAGGGCTTAAAAGTGCTTCCACAGGGAAGGAAAAAAAAAAAAAAAAACTCTGTACAGTAAGAGATCTTTCCCAAAGGCTGTAACAGCGAGGGGACTTGACAGCCATTAACCAGAGTTAAAGACGGATTCCAAGTGAAAAACAGACCAGACCGAGTGACTTGGCAAGTCTTAAAGGAAATTTATGGCAAGCCTTCTGAATCTCAGTTCATAAGAACATCCTTTCCCTTAGAAAACTTGAATATTCTACTGCTTTAGCATCTCATTCCCCAGCTACTTGTTTTTCCTTCTTCATTTCACTTGGACAATAAACTCCCAGGAATAGGAGATGCCATTTGTCTTTGTTCTCAGAAATGCCTGGCATGTTCTTAGTTGTGGGAAACTAAAATATAAACAAAACATAACC
>VZSV01000028.1:4726489-4739165 GCA_013398735.1 Nothocercus julius | reverse complement strand
TCCGCGCGCCGAGGCCGTTGGTCCGCGCGCCCCATGTGGGGAGGAGGGCGGGGGGCGATGGCGGTGTTGCGGCTGCTGCGGGGCGGAGGAGCTGGGCGGGAGCGGGTTGTGCCTCGTTACGGACGGGGCGTGGGGGGGACGGGGCGCGCTGTAGTGCCCGAAACGGCCGCCGCATGGCGGTGGCCCTGCAGGTGAGGTGGCTTCTCTGGAGGAACGGGGGGGAAAAAAAGCAAACCCAAAATATAGCGTCGTTGCGGCAGCTAGTCAGGGCCTACCGAGAAGCTTTCTGGATAATTCTGTAAAAAAGGAGATGGATCACGCTGCCGAAGGCAGGCGGCACCACGTGTTTCTAATAAAAGCTGACAACAAAACACGGAGCAGCTGCGCCTCCAGCCGGCCGGGGCAGGAGAGCTGGGACTGCTGGGGCCCCAGCCTTACTGATGGGCCCTTCCCACCCATCTACCCAACAAAGGCTGCCGGAAGGCTTTCCGGTGGGGAAGAATGTGCCTGCCTTTCTTATGAATAATGAGTTGTCTTCCTGCATTTGTAGGCGGCCCTTTTGGAAGGGTCCCCATGTGAGGTGTAAATATGTAGTTGTCACTCTTAGGCTGAAAGCCAGTTTCCACTTACTGGCTGGGGAGCAGATGCATGGGTTGATCTGAAGCACCTGTGCTTCCCTGTTCCTACACAGGGGGTCAGCTGCTCTTTCAGGCCTTATCATGCAGGACCAAAATCAAAAGGCACTTAGGTAAATTCATGGTGTGCCACTATACTAAATACAGTGCAGTTGTAAATAATGCAGTTCTAGTTGTCACAAGTCAAAAAGGATATATAGAACTAAATAAAATACATTGGGATGGGGTGATGGGATAAAGCAGTTTGGATGGCTTTTGGGTAATGTGGAGTGGCTTCCATACATTCATGAGCAGCTAAGCAGGCCTGAATGAGGATATAGCAGGGGAGGTAAAACATGGCAGTGTGGTTTCTGAAGTTCTGAAATATAACTCCTAAGAAAATAGGAAAAACCTGTAGCCTTCTCTAATCAGAAAGCAAATTAAGAACAAAAGGAAGTACTACCCACAAATGATGAAAGTTATTGCCCCAGGATGTTTTGGTGACTGAAAGTATAATTGAGTTCAAAAGGGATTTATTCAAATTTATGGAAAAGGGGTTAATTCAATTAAATGTTGTTGTTTGGACTATGCCTCTGGCTCAGAAAATCACTAAACTGCTTGATTTTTAAAGGTTGTGGAATAAAAGATCATTCTGTACAGACATTTTTTTTTAACACTCCCAAGCAACAGTTAAGTTTTATTGAAGCTAGCCGATTGAGAATGATTTCAGATTTCATTTTCAAAAACTGTTGATTTCTTTAAAAGTGGAGACAAAAAGCTAAGACTGGTAATGTAAACCTAATGTTACTGCGTCACACTTAAGTGATGTGTGCTGTTTGGATGTCTGATGTAGGTGCTTAGGGTGGAGTGAGACCTTGAGACCAAGTATCTTTTGAAGATACTACAAGAAGATTGAAGATTCTACAAGAACAGTAGGGCTATTGTCTTGTCTTTGAATAGTGACCATACTGCACTAGTGATAAATAACAGCTGAACATTTTACATTTTGACCTTTTAAGACAGAAATCATTTTTCACCAGTTAAGTTGGAGTTACCAAAACACAGGTATTGAAGTGCTAGATAACATGCCTATTTTTATGACAGTTCAGAAGTGCCAGCAGAATGTAACTGCTGAAGTTTTTAAGCATTAACTTGCATTTCTTTGTGGCAGTGGTGGTGTATTTGGTTTAGCTCATTTTAGGTGAAAGAGAGAAATAATTTTATAATCCATATTATAAAATGCTACAAATTAATAAAGCTGTGGTGTTGGCAAGAACAGTGGCTATATTGGACCTGGAATTCATGTCTATTACTCTTCACTGCTTTATTTGCAATTTTTGAATTATTTTTGAAGATGAGCAAGATTTGTGCAATTTTTGGAGGATCACGAGGGATAGGAAAAGCCGTTGCAGAATTGCTGGCACAGAAAGGCTGCCGCCTGGCAATCATTGCTAGAAATCTGGAGGTAGCCCGAGCCACTGCACATCATCTTGGTGGTATGTATGCAGCTTTGCAATGCCTTCTTTGCTGTCTAGTGCTTAGCCAACCTGCAAGAATAGTAGATTATTAGTAGGTCAGAGGAAGTTAAATAAACCTGATTGTTAGCTAGATGCAGATGAAAATTTGTTTTTCACAATATACTTTGGGAAAGTTAAGTATATTACGGCTCTTGCCTTACAAAGAGAGTATGTGATATTAAGGGAATTGTTCACGGTCACACAAGTGAGTTAGTATGAATTGATTCATACTAACAGACATACATACTAACAGACTAACAGACTGGACAGAACAGAATTGAGAGCAGTTCACCTATGCTGAACTTCAGGTTTTAGAAGTCCAGAAACATAAAACAAGAAATTGTCACAAAACTAATCAGTATAATATTTGCAAATTGTCCTACCTCTATTTTTAAAATTGAATGATAGATTCTTAAGAAGGTTTATGAATGATGCAAAATCTTTTATGATTGCTATGATGTGGCTTTATTTCAATACAGAAGAACATCTGGCAATTAGCTGTGATGTATCCAGAGAACAAGATGTCCAAAATACTTTTGAAGAGATACAGAAGAATTTAGGTCCTGTTAATTACTTGGTTAATGCAGCTGGAATCAACAGGTTAGTTACTAGTTACAAGGTTATATAGACCACACCATCTTTTGGAGAGTGCTAAGTATAGAAGCGGGCCTTTGCATTTAGTAAGAGTATTGTTAATGAATGCATCTGAAAACAGAATTAGACATTCACCAATATTTTACTTCTAATGGAAGTTAAACTAGTAGATTAGGTGATTGCAGTTTTCACTGCAGTGTCTGAATTTGTTCCCTCACTATTCCTTTTTCTACCCTATTACTCTCTAAAATGGTCCAAAGCAATGTTTGATACTTCTTTGCGATAATGGTCTTTGTTAGTCTTTGTTATCAGAACAGCTTTTTTTTTTTTTTTTTTTTTTTTTCCTGCTACATGTAATCCCCTCAGTTTCATAATTTTGAGTGCAAGGATATATAGACCCACATCCAGCTCCATTACAATACCTCGTCTCTCAAGTTTTATCATGTCGAAATGTGGCTTTTGGGTAGTCCCATGAGTTCTTCTTTGTTTGTTTTGTTTTTTTCTCTTTCATTCTTTTGTGTCCATTTGTAGGGATGGCTTGTTACTGAGAACCAAGACTGAAGATATGATATCCCAGATTCACACTAACCTCCTGGGAACAATGCTGACATGCAAAGCTGCTGTAAAAAGCATGATTCAACACCAGGGAGGTGCTATTGTTAATATAGGTAAGTTGCTATTCTAATTCAACAGCTTATATGTGAATTAGTTTTATAGAATGTTTTAGCAGATGTAACATAGTGAAATATGTATTTTTTTTTATAATTGAGTATTTTCTTTCTGATTAGCCACTATGTTTTTAGCATTTCTTTGTGAATGTTTATCTTTTATGTAACTTCGGCAACTTATAAAAACATCTTGTATTGGTGATAAACACTTCTTTTTCAACTCTTTCAGCAGCTAAATTTACCAACTATGAGCTATTAATTAGAATCAAATAGGTACAGTTGTTTGGGTGTGGGGGGGTGGAATCTGTGCACAGATAGTTTTTCTATCAAACTTTGTTTTAATTTCTTGGCACATGCTAATCAACATATTCCATATTGCATTCCACAAAAATCACACATAATTGAGTGATTTCCTTATCCCAGCAATAGACCATAAAATAACTGCATACTTTTTACTAACATTTTATTTCTTTTTTGTAATTTCATTTTCCTTGTAATTTTAAAACCAAAATGACAAAACTGGTGTGGGCATCCAATTTAATAACTTGCTCTTTTCTTCTCTCTAATGTTTCTTTATTTTAGGAAGTATTGTAGGAATTAAAGGCAACTCTGGACAAAGTGTCTACAGTGCTAGCAAAGCAGGATTAGTTGGATTTTCACGCTCGCTTGCTAAAGAAGTAGCAAGAAAGAAAATTCGAGTCAATGTGGTTGCTCCAGGTTAGTTGATACAAAGTTACTCAGTCTTTGTTGCAGTAACTGATCATCTGCCTGACACTGGATGTTTTCTGTGCTCTGAAGGTAACCAGATATTTTCATTAATTTTTGTAAGTAAGTAGTTTTCCTCTTTCTTTTCTCTTTAGTTTAAACTGCCATGCAGTCTTTGAGTAAAAGTTCGCTGTTTTGAAGAGAACTGTGGGGAATTTGGGGGAGCAAGTCCTCCTGTTCCTCTATCCAGTGTTACATCATGGCAGCTTTTTTTCTTGGTTCTTCCTTCAAGACTTGTTCTCCTTGCAGGTGAAGGGTAGGAATAATTATGTGAAGATTGCTAGTTATCCTCCTCTTCTGCTGGAGAGTATGTATTTGTTATTAGAGCAACATTAAAGATCATGAAAACCAGGCATGAAGGCATTCTCTTCTTTCAATTTTAGGAAAAGGAGAGAATCTGGAAAGAAAGTTCTGTAAAGATGAGGCTATGATTTCTCAAGATGATATTTTACAGTCTAATGAATCATCACCTCTTGAGAGAAAATCTCTTTTGGCTTTCCTGAATTTGACTACTCATGGCTGTGTACTCTGGTGCTCAGCTTGTGGTAGCTTTGTGCCTGTAAGGCCTCTACATGAGCCAGTTCAGATTGTGAACTAGTCAGGAGAAATATTAGTTCAGGTGAACTCTTTATGAGGTTGCAGCTTCTGTAAATAGAAATGAACAATATAGGAAAATGGAATCTCAGAAAATTAAAAAAAAAAATTTCTTCAAAATGTTGAAGAAATATTCTTCAAATAAGTGTGATGATAGAAATTCTGCAAGTTCTGTAATCAGTTATATAATATAATGGAAATACTTGCAAACTGTAGGTTTTTCTCATCATAATTTCGTATCAGTTTTCATTGAATGTGTTTTGGTGAAATGACTGTATTTTGTCTTCCAGAAAAGTGATGCTAAATCATCATAGGCTTTGGGCCCAAGTCTGTAAAGTTATAATTTTTTTTCCCATAAGCTTGTGCAGATTCTTCATTTGGATTAGTATTACATTAGTGCTTGCAAAACTGGAAGACGTTGCATTGGTTAGGAAAATAAATTGTTCTCAGCTGTAAAATGGTGTGGACTGACTTCTGCTTCTTTGAAGAATGGTAGCTGCTGCTGAATTTTGGTTGTAGCTTTCACTTGGGAGGCTTCCAGGAAAAATGAGCTTGGGAAATCTGGTTTGAAATTACGTAACTCTTCGGATTTTCTCCTCTTTTAGGCTTTATTCACACAGAGATGACTGCTCATTTGGACCAAGATGAATTGAAGGCAGCAATTCCTCTTGGGAGATTTGGAGAGCCTCAGGAAGTTGCACAAGCTGTTGTCTTTCTTCTAGAGTCTCCTTATGTTACAGGCAGTACTCTAATTGTAGATGGAGGCTTGCAGCTTCAGGCTTAATTGCTACACTGAATAAGCACCATACTGACATGTCATGATACTACTTATAAAACATAACCTAATCAAAGGGAAGGGGGAAAAGACTACGCTGAAGACTGATAAATGTAATTGACTTGATACCCTCTAATCAGAGTGGTAATTCATAAGTAATGAAGTGCAGCATCTATGTTTGGGTGCCTGCAAAAACGCACGTGGTAATACAAAGTCTGTGTAAGTAACACAGAAAAAAAACAATTTAGAATGATGATAGCTTTAAATAATATCTTGATATATCTTACAAGCACTATATTTTTATAATACCATGTTTTCCAATTTGGCGTAGCACGGAGATTATATTTTGAATCATTATGTTACACAGAGATGAATTAAATGCAAAGACATGTTTACCAGTTGGCAGGTATTATCAAGTTTATCATGTAGGCAGAGGATTCTGAGCTATCTACTTCATTATTCTTATCAGTCCCTTGAAAATTGTTGTTCTTTTTTGTTTGTTTATAGCCGAAACTACAAAGCTAGAAGCTTCTGGATCTCCAACATACCTGAATTGCCTCCAGGAGATTTAATGATATGTAATGCACTTTTATAAAGGCAAAACCTGCCCTTTTCTGTTTTTAAATATGCATACAGCACTTTTATTTCATTAGTGCTGGAGGTTATGTAATGACTCCTGATTGGTCACTGGAGATGCTAATTTTGTAATATTCTGAGTTTGAACTGAAAATACACGGTGAACTGTGCAGTTTTAGGCCTTCCAGATAAAAGGTGCAAAAGTAGCTTTGCCTTTTCACTGACTAGAAATGTATTTAGAAATAATTTCAAAGGGTGAAGTTATGGTGTATTGTTGTGTATTTTCTTGCAAAGTCAGTTCAACTGTGTTATGCTGATGCTCTTTAATATTTATATACAGTCAATAAAATAGCCATTTATCTTATTCAAAGTGGCTTTTGAAGCAGAGTAATTACTGAAGTGTAGACAACCTTGAGTGTTCTTCTTTTGCTGAAATATTACCAAAAGTTTGACCTCAGGCTTTTCAAATGAGATCAAGAACTTTTTGGTAGCTGTTATTTTTATTTTCTCTGAAGAAAACTATGAGTGTGGTTTAGGACCTTCACTTCTTAGCTCCAATGTTCATTGCATCATGATCCAGATGTTGGTTCAGCTTTTGAAATTATTTCCCCTTTTGGCACAAACTGAAATGCAGAAAGAAGAGATCTCGCTGATGATAACTTGGAGTCTTTAAAGTCTGAGATTTTCTTCATTTGTGCAGCTGAGAAATTTTGTCTCTGTGCCAGAAAACAGTTTATGATCAAGTTCCTTGATGGTAGGTATTGAGAAATGATACAAGGAATGGTTGTATTTTCAAGAGTCTTAAAGGTACTTGTGTTTTTCATTATGGAATCTAAAATATCACTAGAGGTAGCCCTGTCCATATCTTACTGATACCTTTTTCTTGAGTAGTGTTATCTGATGCAGAAAGTTGTGTGTCATCTGTGTGTCTTTACCAAACTACAATAGATAATTCTCTTTACGTGTGTTAGGAGGAATTGGCCAAAGTAGAGATGATTTTTTTTCAGAGAACGCTGAAGGTGACAGAAGACAGCTGGTACTCCCATTTTTACTAGTCAAGCAATAAAGTGTCAGTAAGTTGGCTGCTGCCCATACCTGTCTTTAGTATCTTACAAGCAAAGATTGTGTGACACATTTTGACCATGAGCCAAACTTAAAAGACTAAAAGCAATTCCTTATTAGTGAGATCTGGGCCTGGTTATTATCATCCATTGTTTCATTGTGTAAGTTATTAGTAATAGAACTTTCACTTTATATTTGTGATTAACACCTGGAATTACATCTTGATAAGAGTGTCAATATGCTGCTGCTTAACATTGCCAAAATGTTGCAACACTTATTATGTTTTTCGCTACTGTAATTGTTGGGTATGCAGTAGGACCTGCATGAGATGTGAGTAGCCTTCAAATCATATTTTGAAAAGTTTCTTTTTTCCACTTTTGTTCAATCTGGTTTCTTTTTTCTACTTTTGTTCAAACTTGTAGTTATCTTTCGGGAAGTTCTTTCAGGACTTACTGTGTATATATAAACTAAGAACACACCATATCCATGTTTGTTACTGGTGAACTGGTGTTAGGCCTCAGACAGTGGTAGTAATCGTGAATGCATAGGGTGAATAACAGATCAAGAGCGTGGTGATGTCTCTGTGGAGTATTCTTGAATCCTGCAGCAATTCGTGATTGATATTTATTAGCTCTGATTGAGGTCTGCTGGTTCCTATATTTGATGAGACATCATAAAAAGCCTTTGTGCTGTCTTCATGCCACCCTTGAATTTGTAGACCTCTGACATACCTTCCTTGATTGTTTCTGTTTCAAACTGAAGACTTCTATTTCTTTTAGTTGTTCCTTATTGGAAAACTGTTTTGTACCTTTGGTTATCTTTATTGTCCTTTTGCTATACTTTTCTGTTCTCAATAAGAGAAGAGCAGGTAGAACTGCTCACAGTATTTGGATTTTTCTAAAGCAGAAAGCGTGTTTTTTTTTTTAATATTGTGTTCAAAAAAAAAAAAAAAAGGACTAGTTATTTTACCTTTTACTGAATGTTAAGCTTATATTTTTATAATCTATCTAAGAAATTTGGATATGAACTATAACTCAGTCTTGAATAGTTGTCAGTTTGGAGCTGTTTTCTTCCATATATGTATTTAGTACTGATCCTCTCCCTCCTCCCCCCAATGTGAAATAATTTATCTACAGAGAATTTAATCTGCTGTTTTTAAGACATATTTCTCAACTGGTGAAGTGGCTCTGCACCTTTTGTTTCAGTCCTTTATCCCTTTATTGAGTAAAGGGATTTGAGTAACTTATTTGAGTAAATTAGCAAATTAGCGTTACAGAAGATAGTGTAGCTTCAGAAATTGCTGTCTCACACCACTTAGGAGTATGTTGTACTGCACTAGCCTGGAAAATTTCTGTGGGATTTTGTTGGTGATCTATGTCTTTAGAAAAGAGGGACCATAAATTCATATCCTTTCTCTTTTTCTTCTTTTTTTTTTTCTTTCTTATTTTACTGATACTGGTTTTACTGATTTACCTTCTTGGAAGCCAGGATATAATTTAGTGTGTTTTGTTAAGGGAACATGTCAAATGCCTTTTAGTTTTTCAAGCATGCTGTATTAATTAAACTTCCTTACTCACATGTTCTCTTAGCCTTTTAAAGTACTCTAATATGTTTGTAAAACCTGACTTCTCTGTATAAAAGCCTCACTGACTTTCCTCAGTATGTTTATCTAATTGTTTATATGCCTTTAGAACTATTTCTGGCAGTTTGCTGTGAACAGAGAACAGATAATTAACCTGTATTTTCTTGGATCTCTTTGAAATCTACCTCTTTAAAAAGTACCCCTTTCCCTTCAAAAACTCCCCAAAATCTGATGTCACTTCAGCCAACTTCCACTTTTCTGATGACGCGGTCAGTTTTATCTGAGCAGTTTCACACTGCAGTTACTTGATTTCCTTCAGAATTCCAGAGTGATACCACTCAGCCTTGGCAGTTCATTTCTGTTTGCTCTGTAACCTGTTTTTCTGCTCCTCCACTTTGATGCAAAGAGCTAACTTCAGTGTTCAGGGTTTGCTTTTCTTCTCCCTCCCCTATGGCCTTGCCCACCTTTCTTTTTATTTTCATCATCTGCTCATATACTGTGGAGCAAGAAGCTGTTCCTAATGTGTTCAGTTTATATGTCTTTTTGGAAATTGTTTCTCTAGTAACTTTTACTTTCAATGACAGACTCCCTCCAGCTGCTGAAATGAGACTACAGTTTTTTTGAAGGTTGGCTTCTGGATTCTTGTTGCTGTTGATCCATGCCAGCTCCCTCCATCTGTCCTTCCCCTTCTTTTCCTCCCACAAAAGTAGTATATTGGCACTATGTATTTAAAGTCAATATTTAAAGGCATAATGAAAATTCAATATGTAAAATCTCAGTGTTGTTTTGAAGCATTGTATCTCCTACTTTTTTGACCTGTCCTTTTAGTTTCACTTTAACATATTTCCATATTTTTATGTTGCTTCTTTTTTTGGAAAGGAAGTGTGACAATAGGTGATTTGTCTTTATTAATAAACTTGGTCAGTGTCCTTGTAGAAATGGAATTCCATTACAAAATCAGTCTTTGAAAAAAACATTTTCAGGCAGGTTTTGTACGCTCCTTGGGACCACCGCCAGTGTTGGGAGTCCTTGGCTGGCTGCATGAAGCAACCATGTATTACAAAACGTAATCTAGGCATCTTTGGTGTGACGTTAACCCAACTTACTGATAGTTGAAGGCTGTCATTACAGTTCTTTTTTCTGCCTTGTTGTCCATAACCTCTCTCAGGACATCCCAACTGTGTGGGGAATGGCATAGTATAACAGCAGATTTTATCATTTCAAACCTGAAATTTTAGTCTGTATGTGATTCTGTGATTTAGTATATTTGATGCCTAGTTTGAGGTTTTCTATGTATTTTTTATATATGCATGTATATGCATACATATATGTATATGTATGTACTGATTTATCCTATTTCCATCATGGTACTGATATGCCTATTATGTCACTGTCTCTTGATTAAAACCAGGCATTCAGGTTTCCCATCTTGTGCTTTGAAGCATTTGTTCAAGCTCTACATATGGGCTTTGTGTGTGTGTTTTCCTTCTTAAGTAGGATTGTGTGAATTAGTGAGTTATTTTTGAGTTATTTTTAATGTTATTAACATTGAGTTATTTTTTATGATTCCTCATTTGAATTTTGACTACGTGTCTACTCTCTTACTAGAGATATGAAGTATTTATAACTCCATTCATAGAGGAACAGAGCATGGGCTTCATTTGATGTTTTTTACTTGCTATAGTGCTTAATACATTCCTGTAATTTCTTATTAACTACAGACATTCTGCTTTTTTGTGTAGAATGAGCTCTTTAACAGATTCCCACTATTCTAACAGTTACTCTAGATCCTAAGGAATATGTGTTTCCTCCACCTCTCTTTTCAGGCATGTGTTGAAATCTGCGTCTTAACCTTGCTCTGGGATTATTTTGGAGGAGGCTGCTGCTCTTAAAGTCTGGTCCTTAACTTAAGGCGCATTTTATTCCAGATCTCTTTTCATGCTGCAGCCTGTGTCAGTGGCACCCACACGGCACAGCACCACATCTCCAGATTTTCTGAACTCCATCAAGGCAGCTTCATTTGCATTTGGCATATAACTCACCAGCCAGATCTCTTGTACAGCAAACTCCTCTTGCTTATTGCTTTATTTATGTGTTTCATCTGGGTTCCTGCTTCCAAAGAGATAAACTGACAAAGAAGATTGTGTGTTGCAATATTTACTTGTTCATGTGTCCCACCTTGGCAATGCCGTATTTGAAAATCTGAAATTGATTCAGCTGGAACTTTTAGGTTGTGTGATTTGCCTTTTCTGGGCTGTACTTAAGTCTCTGAGGCACATTGTAGGCCTAGAAAGTTATTTTGTATCTTTTCCAGCACTTTTCCAGCATTTGGGAAGATGATGAGCTACTCTTTCAACTTTTATTTTTTTCCTCCACCTAAGTCACATAGTCATGGGAGTCTTGCTTTTTCCTCGAGAGACACGCTTATAAGTTAGATTTCACTGCATTGAACCCACGATGTTAAGCTTTTTTAAAAATTATTTTTTAAGGATGTATCACAATTGGTTATCATCTGTAGCAGCTTCTAGCAGGGTGCCTATGCTGTTGGTGGGCTGTTAACTGTTTTTAAATATTGCAGCTGTATGTAGGAGATGATGTGAGGAATAGCTTTTAGAAACTTTTTTTTATTGTAGTCAAAATATGTAGTGCCTTCTGTGTACGTGATATCCCATGAGGTGATTTCATTGTGGCCTCCTGAGGGCAGTCTCTCCTAAGATAATATGTTAGCAATTACTTGATTAATGTATCTGTATAGTTTAAAGAGTTGAATTGCCTATTTAGATGAAAAGTTGAAAACTTGCATTGCTGCAGTCAGTTTTCTGAAATGGAAATCCATATATTCTGCACTATTTTGAGATGTAAGGCTGCAAGAACTTCATTACTGAGTTCAAGTGAAATCCGGATAGAATGTGGATATCTATATCCCAGCCTTCAAAATACCACATTATTATCTACAAGTAAAACACATTATAATTATTAGCCACCGCTGTTTGCCAAATTTTCCTCCTTTGATCTGTTGCACAGGATGAGAGGCTGGTAGTGCATGAAACTGAAATGTGAATCGCTGCTTCAGTTGCACTTCCGGAAAAGTCACGCAGCATAATATAGTTTGCTCATTGAAGTAAAATTATTTAAAACTGAATTTTTCAAGACTAGCTGCATCACTTCACATAATCAGTCAGTGTTTGTAAAGAAAAAGGGGCAAGTATAGTGAGAAAAAAAGTCTTTAAGGATCATTTCCTGTCCTTACTGCCTGTGGAAATAAGAACTCTGTTAAATCTAAATTGACATAACACATTTTTTTCACCTACATATTATGTACAGTTTCAGGCCCATAGAAGGGCTATGTATTGAAGGCTTTTTTTTTGCTGTGGTTATGTCTACTGAGTTAATAACTAATATTACCTCCACCTGGCCTGACATATTTAGATCAGTATTGCTACAGCAACTCTTCCAGTATTTTATGCTTTTATTTTTCATATTAACAGTTTATCAAGATCTGGGATATCATTGCTGGTCCATTTCATAGAAAAGAACAGCATGGAAACTGACAGTCTGTTTTCATCTCTTTAAAATACATCAGATCTAGTGCTGATAGTATGTTTCGCCTTTTTTTTTTTTAATGTAGTTTACCATTATAATCTCAAATTCTGAAGTGGAAATTAATATTTCTCTACTGTTGTTTAAAGCTAGGATTGCTGTGGCTACTTGGAGAACTCATAATAAATTGCCATTTGGGGTATGATGGTGTCAAGCATGTCGAAACAACATGCAAGTGAAAACCACCAACTTTCACTCACTGTCATTATGGCCAGATTGGGATCTCCTAGGCACAGCATGGCAGTAACTGCTAACTGCTCTTTACCTATTGCTTGTATATCTCCTCTTGGCTGTGTGGAATTAAGGAAGCATCTGAGGTCATTTATGAC
>VZSV01000028.1:4687695-4724684 GCA_013398735.1 Nothocercus julius | reverse complement strand
AAGGCTATTTAATAGTATGAGGTCATTTTTCAATTTGGAAATCTACACTATGTAATTCCTGTGTGTTTTTGTTTTTTTTTTTTTCTCCCTAGTAGAATCAGCATCTGGAACATTTCCTACAGAGACTCTTGAGAAAACTGCTGCAGTTGCATACCTCAGGTGGCAGCGTAAGAGCTTTGGATTTATTCAGCGGTGTAGTGATAGAGGAATTTTTTTTTCCAGGATTTTATTATACAGTTCAATTAGACATGAAGTAATAAATGATTAGTGACTGTGCAGCTAAAGTTAATAGAATTTAAGAAAGGGAAAAGTTTTACTATAGCTTAAAAGTGCTACAAACTATTCAGTGACTCAGACTGAGAAGTATTGCAGGAGGAAGTGAATTAACAGTATTTTATCTAGAAATAGAACGCAGCATTATACTGTTGAGTACGGTGGTAACCTGTGTTTTGTTTTTAGCTCTTTCCCACCACAGGCTTCACCGGTGGCTCAGCCAGGCACTGCAGGTACGACCTCACTCCAGAATCCACGAGTGCGTCATCTGCAACAGACCAGCGCTATAGGAAATGTTAGTAGGTATTCTTAACATCTTCTGCAGTAGCTTGCAAAGGTGGTGTCCTTGGCAATGTATCATGTGCCCTAAGTAAGTTCCCCTTTTAGAAATAATCTTGCTGAGGTTTCTGGGCTAGATGTTGCCTGAGAAAGCTTGGAAATATGGTTAGTGTTTAAAAAGGTTTATGGTTAAAAAAAAAAAAAAAAACCCAGGCCTACTCCAGAGTCTGTGTGATGAGCTGTGTAGTGCTTCTGCTGTAAGTGATGTAACCAGTCTGAGTAGTGGCCGTGTGCTGTTAGTGTTTTTTCTGCAGCTGTTTCTGGCCCAGTTATGCTGCTACAGGACTAAAAAGTGATGGCGGTAGCGAGACCTGGCTGGTCCCTGTGTTCCCAACTCCCTATTGCAGTGCGGATACTTTATAACAGGCTTCTCTTTCCTAGAGCTGTTGGGTTGACATTCATTCCGCTGCCTCTTTACAGTTGCTGAGTACACTGCTCTACAGGTCCTGCTCCTCATTGTCCGGCTCTGAGACAGGTTAAACCGTGCGTGTGCTCTCTGGAACAGCTGTGTTTTCAAACAAAGGTACGGGGGAAGTGCTGGTTGGTTCATTTTCCTTTTGGTTCTGTTAGATTTTAGCTAGTTCAGGAGATCTAGTTAAATGCAGGGGCATTCTCCCCCTTCCATGTACAGCAGCATCATGAAGTGGTGGAGTGGTTGTCAACGCGCAGGCCCCGCACGGGCGTTTTCTGTCCGCACAGCGCTGCGGTGTCCCACGAAGCCTACGGCTGCTCTGGGCACCATGGCGCGAGGGCAGCACCAGCCCCGTGCGCGGCGCTCGCTTGCGCTGCGGGCCCGGGAGCAGGGCCTTTGTTAACACACAAAGTGAATGACAACTGTCTTCCAAAGTGAAGCCTTTAAAAGTGAACCTACAGTTTCTAAGCTGCAGTTTCAGACTGGTCCTCGGTCTCTAACTGGTTGGGACCAAGACTTGTGTATATGTTAACTAATTGCTGCTGTGCTGTGTTAAAGCTTATGCTGTGCTAAGGTAGAGAACCAGCTAAACAAAACAACTTAATGTATGTGGAGTTCAGCATGTAACTCTTGACAGGGGGTTCTGTTTAAATTTAATTACTATCCTGATTACTGTTGCATCGTACGGTGGATTGCTTTGAATACAAATGGACCGGTAAGCTTCCTAAGTAATGTGAAAAGTCATCCTATAGCTAAACCTAAAGTCTTGCAGAAAGATTCTCTGGTTCTATAAAATGATTCAAGTATATTTGCAGTTTATATTCTGTATCTTTGGAGTTTGTGGAGGTAGATTAAAATTCTGAAAGTTACTTTGATGCTTCCAGGAATTGCAGTTTTTGGCTTAAAAATTATGTCCTTCTCTTGTGCTGCACTTCTATCTCTGAATTTTTAAACCCAAACAGCCTCAGTAACTAGGTAACAGCACAGCTGAATGTTTTCATAAAAACCACTTTGCTCCTTAGAGATGTGATTTACTACTCCAGTGTATGCGTGTACGTATATACAGAGGCAAAAAGTGATGATGACCTCATCTTAACTAGCTCACAAGAGATCGTTACTGCCAGAGTTACTGTAAGAGATGCAATTTCATTGACTTCAGTAGTAGTAACACCAGGAATGTCAGGTTATTAAAAAAAATTAAAAAACATCTTCAGGTACTTTCCCTCTGTAAGAGTTCTCCAAATTTAGGGGTCATATTCCTCTGTTTTGCTTAAACACAGTTACCTGTCACGAGGAAAGTACTGTGATGAACAAATTCTGATCATTTTTAGAAACTTCATCAAGCTGCCATTTCACCTGCATTCACAATACTTACATTTTCTCTTACACTTGCCTGCTTGTACTGAAACAGTTAATAGCCTTCACCAGAAGAAAAACTTTCTCTTTGTGTAATATTTATTGATGTTAAACCCACATTATATCAGCACAACAATCCAAAGTAATGATAGTACATTTTTATAAATACAAATAAAAGGTGGCAAAATAATGCTAGTGAAGCTAAACAAAAAGTAAATTAGCATGTCACAGTCAAGAAAAATTTGGCAAATGATACGACATCCTGTTCTAGAAGATAATCAGATTATTCCCATATGACAGACTATGACATTAATTTAGAGTAGCAATCCCCGTAACTGGGCAGATCCAGCACCAGTTTGCATAGAATAGTACTACCTTATGTGCTAAAGTTTATTAGTCGCTAAAAAAACAAAACAAACTGTGTACGTACAAAGCAATACACGTATAGCGGTAATGCAATATATGGTGTACACAATTACAAAATTTAAAAAAAACTCCTAAATACAGGACTTCTGAATAACTGAACTGAGATAAAAGATTTCAACACTTTTATTATAAATAATGAAAGATACCATGTTTGTGCTTCATATAAGGAATACAGTGTTTTCCTTTCATGGCAAAATATGCTCGTACCATCAAATGCGCATTTTTCTTGTCAGGCCTACTAGTTCTTGTATCCCTCCCTCCCTCCCTCCCTCCCCTTCCTCTGAAATTCATTTGGTTCTAATTTAAAACTGCCTAGTCGGGTTAGACTAGGCAGGGCTCCAGTTTGGTGTGGGTTTGCCTTGCATTCTGAAAGCAGCCTGCAGGTGTTGGCCTACTGCACGCAGACCCTACCCCTTAAAAGAGGTGTTAGTAGCCGACAAGAGGGAGGAGACCAACCAAAAAATCACGTAAAAATCACCTGCCAGAGACAAGTGCTGTGCTAAGAAGGAGGTTTTAAAAAAAAAAAAAAAAAAAAAAAAAAAAAAGGCACTAATGTTGTTGTAGTCCAGCTTCATTCTCTACTTCTCCAATCTGCAAACCTATTACTTGTGGTGTATGCTTGTCATTTAAACTCATATTGCAGTCTCAACCCATTTTTCACTTACGGTACATTTCTAAAATCCTCACACAAATCACACCATCCCTAACCGGTCCGATGTCCCATACGTAACTCCCTGGTTCTCAGCGGACCCTGGCACTGCAGCTGTTTGCACAGTAGCGTTACGGATTACAGGATGTTTTCAAGAAGTTGATCATGTCCCACCCTTGTCTGGGCCTGTCTTCCTCCCCCCGCATGTAACTGAATGCAGTGGTTCATTTCGGCATTTTTTTCCCTCTAGGCACTAAGATTTATAGTCTGTAGTAGACTCTTAACTACGCTCAGCTCTTGTTCCTCTTTATCTTGAAGAAGTGACATTATTTATGCTTAAATCAGCTTTGCTGTATGTTTTTAAGTAAGTTTCCTATAGGGTGACAAAAAGGAAAAATAAGAAAAATTACGGTTTCAATGTTGCATTATAGGATTGCCCATATGAACAGCATTCAAGGTAAGGTATTTTTTTCATTGTAGAATAGAGAGCAGTTTGCAGAGATACAGCATTTGCTGACATTTCACTTCCTTGTCCCTTCTTGTTTGATTCCTACAGTATTGCACTTGTTCATTGTAGCTATCAGAATGCATTGCCATTTTAGAACTACATTTGTGATCTAATGGCCTGAAATAAAACAATCTGGCACCATTCTGACTGTGTAGCATCTACTTGTTGCTTATGAAGGCACGTAGTGATAAATAGTATTTTCTTCTGAAAAGTCTGTCTCACTGTAGTAATTTGGCCTTTATGAAGAGGGTTACTCATAAGAGCTGAAGCAACTTAGGTATAAGGAACTGGTGAACGTGATTTGTTGTGCAATGTGTACATCTCTATTAATTATCTATCTATTCTTCTAATTTGGTATAATGAATAAGGAATATATGGTTGTTGTGTTTGTTGTTTACCTTTTGTACTTGAAGGTGTCTGCCTTTGCATAAAGTGACATAGGAGTATCATTGGTCAAGGCAATGGCTTTCAGTGTTTCTGCTTTCAAAGAAAGATGGAGGTGGCAGCTGGGGTCTACAGATCATCGCTTTCTACCAGGCCAGACGGCATCGTCAGGTGCACTGGGTTTGCTTCGGGCTGGAAAGCTGCTTTGATGTCTAGTCCTTGGTCAGAAAGTGCTGCATATCGACTGGCTGAGGGCCGCACCTTCTTTGGCTTGGTGGTCTGAGGCGGTTGCTGCCACTGAGCTGTAGATTTTAAAAAAGCAGAATACAATTAATTCAACCGTCTTGATGGCTGCAATGAAGTGTGCCTAGTGCACAATCGATCATTTGTAAAGGAGGTGCTAATTCCTGAGCAGTAGAGAAGCATAATAACCAAGATGAGCTTTTTTCCATTTCTTAATATTTCCCTCCCCCTCTGCACCTAGTTTCCCCTTAAGCACAGTAAGTAGAAACAAAGCTTCTGTTTGTTACCTTCTTTTGGCATTGCTTTCTCCCTTCCTTTTTTTTCTCCCCAAAGTTGTGCACCCTAATACCTTCTGTCATTCAAAAGGGGAACAGCAAGGTACTTGTTTCTGTGCACTAATACTACAGTGGCAGGCCTGTTATTTGTTGCATATGGAAGGATGTCATCTGCTTGCCACTGTCAACTCCTGTCTCCTAAAGTATGTTGAGCATCACATGTAATTCACGTGGCCTGCTCTTGCTGCCAGCCCAGAAACCAGCCTTTACCACTCAGTTTCCCCTGCCCATTCAACTACTCTTATGAAAGAACTGGTAGGAAATTTTGGTTGAACAAAACATTCACTGTAGATGGAACTGCATTGGAATTTGAATTAACTGACTTAAAAGCCTTAAGAAAACTGCATTTCTGATAGTCTGTAATACATCTGGGAGAGCTAAGGTACAAAAGAGTACAAAAGGTTAGGGAAGTGCTAGCACAGCAATAGTAATAATGATCCACCAAATAAAGGTAGTCATGCCATTATTTACTGTTAATTTACTATGTTTAACACACTAAGCAAAAAATAAAAACCATGCATGCTCATTTTGCTATAGGCATCTGAAGGGTGGCGAAATGTACTTTGACACAGAGCATTTGTTGTCTTGATGTGGATCGTAACTATTGAGGAGAAACTATAAACAAAAGAAAGAGAGACCACCATAAACCATTCTGTGAATAAACCAAAAAATTTAAAACTGTTACTTTTGGGGGGCGGGGATTAATGTGACCACGTAAGTGGCTGTCACTTACTGTGGACATCCAGCCTGGCCGTGCAAGACACGATGCCAGCCTCGTTCTTAGCCGAAACGGTGTACCAGCCCGCGTCCTCTTTCGTAGCGCCCTGAATAAGCAGGCAGATGTAGCCATAGTTATCCTGGTGCATGCTAAACAGAGGAAAAACAAAATCATTATTTAAATGCACACCATTGTAGACCACTTTTTATAATGACATTTTAAACAGACTTAGTCCTAGTTACAGATTAATTATAGTCCACCTTTAATTAATATGAAACTTGTTCTGAAATTAGCAGAATAGAAAATAAAACCTGGAGTTGAATATTTGGTAATGTAATAATGTTTTTAATATACATTGAAACCTATGCAACAAAAATATTTCAAGTAACTTCTTTTTCATGGTTGAAATATAGAAATACAATTTAAGTAGTAGGGAAGTCAGACCTAACCCTGACTTTTGAGGGGAATTATAAAAGGCTTGACTTGAGGAATGAGGTACTGAAATAGTCTTAGTTATTTAGAAAGATAGCAACAATTTATTACAGAATCATGAATACATTTCTTTGCTTGAAATCATGAGTTTGCTCTTAAACACTCTTTCAAAATGTTATGAAATACTGATGACAAGTTTGTAGATCTTAGGATTTTTTTTTTTTTTTGTAAAAAATACATATTATACGGAGTTACAACAGAGGGAGTCAAAAAGGAGTAATGTTTGTGTGCGTGTGTGTGATTGAGGAGCTGGCCGTGGCGCATAGGCAGCTCCGCCGGAGTCCCCCCAGGCACCTCATTCCCCTGGCACGGCACTAAAGCCCTTGGGCCGGTGCAGCACCAGGTACCCGCCAGGGACAGCCCACGGAGCGGGGCAGGTGGCTGGAGACCCAGCTCCTCTCCTCTGCTTCTTGGCAGGGATTTTGCTATGGCACCAATATTGCAGATGTTCCACTAGTGTCTGCTAAGACAGCTCTTTATTGTTGAAACTTGCTTGCTTAACTGCAGAGCAGAGTGCTGAGTCCAGGCCCCGGCTGAAGGCAGACAGCTTTGCTTAATCTAGGTCTAGAATCTTAAGCTAATTTGCCAGAAAATTTCTCTAAGCCTTAGCTCTAAATGATAAAAAAAAAAGCTATTTCTCAATTTGGTTAAGGTGCAAAGATACTATTTTAGATACAAGGCTGGAAAAAAAAGAACTAAATATGTTAATTCTGGCTCTGTCACCAGCCTGACAGCAAGTTTGAGTAAATGTCATAAAGTATTATAACAACTAGTCAATATTTATGAGTTGCTGTTCACACAATGCATTCTTATGACCTCCTAGACTTTCATTTATATAACAGGATAAATGGTCATTGAAGTTATATATGGAGAGATTATTCTGCATCGTTCTAACCTCACTCGGTCAGTGTTGTATGTGAGTGACTCATTCTCCTTCTTCCAAAATATCTGAGGAGACGGCTCCCCAGAGATCCGGCACTCCAGTCGCACAGGGTAGCCCTCCGCCACGCCGGTGTTTTGTAGCTTCTCTATAAACACAGGTGCTTTGTGCACTTCCTTAGCTGTGAAAACAGATTGCAGTAATGTTGACACTAGTTTATGAAAATATAGTCTTTCTTTCACCAACACACTAAAAAAAAAAATACATACACACATATATAGACACACACACACACACACACACACACACATGTATTTAATTCTGCACCTCCCAGTCATGTCATTTCTCTGCACTTAAATATTCCTTTCTCGTGTCCCTGTGCCCCGGACGCACAGAAGCTGCGGGTGAAGCCGTTACCTGCCACGACGAGCTCCAGGCTGAACGTGTTCTCCCCGGCGCGGTTGCTGGCGACGCACGTGTAGATGCCGGCGTCGCGGGTGCTGACAGGCTCTATGATCAAGGAGTGGACGCCGTTCTCGCGCACCAGCATCCTATGGGAGCTGTCAGGGCGAATTGGCCGGCCGTTCAGTTGCCAGCTCAGGTCGGGGGTCGGCAATCCGCTAACCTTAAGTGTGAACAGAAGAGCGGGGAACGGGCTTAGACTGCACGACACTGGAGAAGTCCTGACTTGTCACCTGGGAGAGCTTTGGTTGTGTCTGCTAGTGCAGGGGTACCACAGGGTGGAAAGGTCTCATCTACCCTGAATTACACACCGGCGGGCTGTGCTCATTTACTTACCTTTTGGCCATCTTCTGAAATTACACGATGTTTCTTGGGTGTGACTGAAAAAAGATCAGTGTTTAGATATGCTTGGATCTAAATAACAACACATTGCAAACAAAAGGCAGGGTACCACCTTTTGTCTTTTTGGATTGATTGCTCTTCATGTGGAATCACAGAATGGTTGAGGTTGGAAGGGACCTCTAGAGATCATCTAGAGATGTTCCGTTATAGATTAATTTCTTGTGGAAACCTTGCAGACCGAGGGATGTTGGGGAACTAATCAACGATCTCTAAATTCCATTCCACTTAGGTAGCACTTGTTAACACCAGCGCTGTCTGCACTGGGTTATACTTGGTCTGCGTCAACCAAACTTGCACTGCTGAAAGTGATGCCACTTGCTGCAGGTACTGCTTGAAAACAAAGAGCTGCTCCCAAATATATCTGCATAAAGTAAACAGAAGTCTGAGTCTTAATTAATTCACTTGGGCAAAGTCATAAATCAAGATTAGACTCTGAAACTTTAAGGGGAGATTTAACTTGAAGTGCTAAAAGGACTGAAAACTGAGACGCCCACGATGTTTACAGTGTTTAGCCCTCCCCACACCACAGCTCAGTGCTAAAAATCAGGTTTTTGTGAGCTGCAGGACTTGCCAGAAACACTTTCACTGGAGGATAGAAAAGCTTTTTATTGCCAACTTACTGATGAGCAGTGAGATTAACTAACCTATTGACAGTCACTGTAACTGGCAATAGCTTAAATAGCTGGGGAAAAAAAACAAAAACAAAAAAAAACCCCACACTTATCTAACTTGTGTTTTGACTCAGCTGAGAGGCCCAGAGGCGGCTGCCAGCCCTTGCTTGGCACTTGCCTTGCAGTCCATGCGGCAGAGTTTGCCCTCTTGCACAGTCAGGTCTCCAGGAGCCTGCAGGAAATGAGGCCGGAAGAATCGTTCCTGAATTGGTTCATTTTCATCACCACTGTCCCTTGAGCGAGATCGTGGTCTGGAAATAAGATGAAATAAAAGTAAATGCTTATTTCTAGGCTAAATCACAAGAACCAAAATCTCTTACCAGATTGTTTTAAATGTCACTTCTTTGACATAATAGTATTAGCACTCTGCATTTACACACAAATACTGGTGGCATTTAGCTCAGACCAAGATAAATATGAGACTTCATACTTATTACTTTAAATGAATTACCACATCTTGTAGCAAAATATAACCTAGAAAGCAATTACAGATTAATTACAGTTAAAATAGTAATTTTTATACATTATAGTATTTTTGCTTCAGAATTAATTAGAATCAAATTGCCAAAATCCAAGTTAAAGCTGGTTAGGTCTTTAGCACGTGTTGTCAACTTTCCATCTCTCATGTTCTGTGTATTTAAGCCTTTCACTGTTGCTGATTACACCAGAAAGTAAATGTACTGTCTATAATTATATTTACTTTTCAGAAAAACAAAGAGCAGCTAGAAGATAGCACATCTCGCTTAAGACAAGACTTTCCATATAGACTTATTTTTCATTTTCTCTAGTTTTACACTACTGAAGACCATACAGAAAATTCTGTGAATTAAAGTGTAACTGCTTGGGATATTTACTCCTCATTTAGCAGGTCGTTCGGTTTGAGATATTGCTGTCCATTTGTAAAGTCACTGAAATGTGGTGGCACCAATAACTTCATTTGGGAGCAATAGAAAGAAAAGCTTTCATCTGTAAGCTATTATTAATAAAAATACTGCAAAAGTTTATTAAAAAAACTGTCCCTCAAAATAGTACAAATGAAAAGTTCAACCATAAGCATCAAAAATACAGTTTTGTATTTTGATGCTACCATAAGCATCCAAGATACTTCGCCAGCATCAACTATCTTTGCCTGTTCATTTATCGGTTGAATCTTTGTCTAAGCCACTCCCTTTGTTAATTAGATTTTGTTTGCAATTGAAATTATTCTATTGGTGTGATTTAGAAACTAAAGCAAGCCTGTCACTAAAACAAAGTTTTAGATCATTCTTCTCCTTGCCCAGTCAGCTCCAGCAGACCTGTTTCTAGACCCACCTGCTGCCCACAGCAGCATCTTGCTGCAGCGAAGCAGCGCTACTCGAACATCAGTAGGGAGGACACCTCTAAGGGACTTCCTGCATCGAAATTTCCCTTTCTGAACGCAAGCCTTTCCTATCACGTTAGCCCTTGCTGGTGGCTCCTGCTTTGGCCAACATTTGCAGTCCATATGACTATACCATGTTTTCTGTAGCTCAGGAAGTTGCTTTTTGTAATAAACCGGCTTAAGCCCCTTAGCGCTAGGAACAGAAGACAGGGAGGCTGGAGGATAAACGTATCCTGTGCCACAGAGGCAAGTTACACGGGGCTTGCTTGGGTGTGTGGCTCTCTACCTGTTGAGTTTTTAACAGATCTTGTGCTAGACTAAGTATAATCTGTTGTAAAGAGACAAATCCAGCCCAAACTGTTTCTTAATTCAGGAATGGATTCTGAAATGACGAGTGCAGTAAATGTGCCCGCAGCATTGCAGGTGACTAAACCCTGGTCCTGAGTCCCAAACCATCTGCCACTGGGCACGGCCAAAGCTGCCTGAGTGGCGGCGCCGCACGAGGGCCGCTGAGCTCTCCCCCTGACCGTTCGTTCCGCGGGGACGGCAGAGCCGTGGCTAATAAGGCCAGGCTGCAGCTCCCCGCAGGGAGCCGGTGCTGCGAGTGCAGCCCTGCACGACGGCACCTCCTCAGTGCTACCACGCAGCGGCTGCCTTCGTCCCGGTACCGCTCCTAACACCCTGATAAGGGACAAGTAACTAGTGCTTCTTAACATGTATTTTACTTGACTTGACTTAGACTGAGCCAAAGAGGTTTAAGTAATTAGATTAATTAAATTAATCAAAGCACAGAAGTGTGAAAATATATCTGTAAGCCACTATTTTGCTGCAGCTGCATAAAAAGAAAACTTTGGTCAAAATTGGGATGCTAGGATTGGAAATCTACACCAAATGAAATGGGAATAAGTAAATAAATAAAAGGCTATGAGTTTATGAGCAGATCTTTTTTTTTTTCCCTGAGGTATTTTCTCAAATTCTTCTTTAACTACGTTTTCAAATTACACATTCAGGAGGCTGGGGAAGACTTTACCCAACCGCATATTACCACAATCACTAATTTGGGTACGGGAGATGATGTGCAAATTAACCCTCTCATTTAGAGCAGGGCAGCAAGAGTACTTCTTTTAAATCTTTTTTAAACCTGACACTGTTCAACCCTTGTTCGTTAGGGGCTCTGCTGGCCTCGCGCTGGGCAGGTGCCTGAGGGCTGCACTCGCCCCGACAGCGGCGCCACACGGCCCGTCAGCAAGTGAAGCAAAACACAGAAACTACGTCATTAAAACTTAAGCACAACCGCAAAGACAACATTTTAAAATAGCTGTAAAGCAGTGCGGATAAAATCAGTTAAGTTCTTCTGCCAAAAGACATTCCATAAAACATTTAAAGTACTTCAGGAAAAAAGTCTCTCAATGACATAATAAATTACAAAGCTAATAAAGCTAATGATTATACTTGTAAGCAAGTTTGTGCTGCTTCCACGTAAACATATTTATAACACCTTACTGCCGCAGAAGTATCACTTACCAAAAGTATATGAAACTATTTATGACAAACATTCCCCTGTATTGGGGGACACATTATCGTGGTATCAGCGGGAACCTGCCTTAGGAATACAGTACATTCCATGCTCAAATTTCACCAGTCTCAGGCAGGACTGGCTGGTGGGCATAGTGAGAAGTGTTGCCAGATACAGTGCTGTGCTGAAGATGAGCAGAAACAGACCCTAGGAAAGCAAACTTAATTGGGATGAGACCTTCAAATCTGGCAATCGTACTGGAAACGAGCATTCCCTTTGCTCTAATTTTAAACTGCTAAATGGAAATTCTTTATTTATAAGGCACAACCCTACTGGGTACCCATCCAAAACTACCATAGGTGTCTGAGGGCTTGCGGCGATTTGAAAATAAAATACCAGACACAAGCAGCCTCAGGTTTCAGTTGCATTTGGAGGCGTTTAAAACACAAACCTCCCCTGTTGTCACCCGAGGGCTCCGGCTGCCGCCGACAGACACGTGCGCTCCGTCCTTCGGGAAGGCGCAGGGTGGCGGCTGCTCGGTGCCGCGCGGTTCTGCGTCTCCCTCGCCCCTTTGCACGGCTGTTCCCCGCTCCCTCGCTCCGGGGGCGCGCGGACCAACACGGCCGCACCTGGCTCTTCACGGCAGCTCTTCCCTGCGCGGCCTCGGCAGGGACGGTCACTGCAGCCCTGCCACGGGCACCCGCCCCTTTTACTTGCAGGTTAATCTCTAGCTATCAGAGGAGGGGGAGAGAGCCTGGCTTATCTGTAACGCCCGCCGCTAGCGCTACTAACCGCGGCAAGGGAAGTCTCTCCACTTTCCTAGGGCACACTGCCCACAGGCAGTTCTACCTGCTCTGTAGGTTGTACCCAACACTGGGATTTTCTGGCCAGCGTAGCCAGTAAGCAGAACAGGTGCCTCCCCACCACGGAAACCTGGACGGGAGCCCTGGCACCTCCTCGAAGGAGGTTCTGCTTGGTTAACCTAAGTGATTTTTTTGTGTTGTCTAATGATGTCTCGGCTGTGTTAAATAGTCCCATAAAAACCTTTTGTAATGAAAAAAAGCTTTCTGAAACAAAGATTCCCTTATATGGTCCAAAGACTTAAAGTAAAGATCAAGATGTGAATTAATCACAAGCTTCACAAAAGATAAGCTGAATACTTTATTTCTGACTCCTAATTCCTTACAAGAACCTGAATTAAAACTACTGAATTACTAAAATATTTCAAATGTAAATCTAAGCTTCGCGGTACAGAGTTATTTCTTCTCTTTCTTTAAATGAATACTTACTGAAAGCTGCAGGAAGCACACACTTCCACTAGAAACCCTATTCCCAATTAGGGGAGATTTTTTTTTTAAAACAGTAAGTGACAGGGTCTTGCTGCCCAGCAGCCTGCAGTGTAAAGGGAGATAAGGAGTAATTTGGGAACGTCTCAAGGCTGAGTGGTTAGAGAAGATAATACGTAAAGGTCACATAAATTCAGAAGTTGCTTGTAACACTGAGTATGCAGAAATTTTTAGGCAGGAGAGGTGAAATTTCTTCCTGTATGCCATTCCACTAACTTACCTTCTTACTTCAGATTCATTACCGATCATAACAATTTTGCAAAACACATGCTGAAAACAAACACATGGAAAAAAGGCATAAAGTACCTTCTAATATGAGGCTGACCAGGAGGTGTCCGAGGACTACGGCCTCTTTGATTCACGGCCTGAACCATAAGCCTTCCAGTGCAGCTCACTCTGCCCTGTTACGAGGATGGAGAGGAGAAACATTAGCAGCCAAAGCAAGTCCTCTTCCTAAAACTGCAGCCCGACGCCTTCCTTTTGCCCTCCTGCTACAGAGCTGCAACACAACCTCATCTTGCACAGTCAGTTACGAGCATTTCTCAAGCACTTCTGACATTAAACTATTTCATCAGCTTGCACCCTACCAGCACTTGTGACTGTAACAGACTGCAACATGCTTGAACTATTCCAAGGCTTTTTGTTTGTTTGTTTGTTTTTAAAACATCCCAGAAGATTTTTCTTTCAAAAAGACTATCAGGAACACCAGCTATTGAGTCAGTAATACAGTATATCAGCTAATTTATTGGTGTGGGAGTATTGGGGAGGTTTCTGTGTTTGGCAAATGAAAAAAAAAAAAAAAAAAAAAAAGGCAGCAGAGAGTTCAAGACAATTCACCCTTGAAAACGGCACCCGGTGAAGCTGCAGGGTCCTAACACAGACTCGGCAGCCAAAGCAGATGGGTCCCCCTGCCCTTCGCAGCTCAAACGTCCATGAACACAAAAATCAAAACAACTGCTCAAGGACTTGGTGCTTCCCTCTGAAAACAGACCCTCGCCTGGGTAGGAATCCTGCTGAGCGCATTGCTGGCTATCGGAGAGCCCAACCTGCGTGGGCGATTCTGTGGGAATGATAAAAGTTTTGGTAAAATGTGTGACCTCCTATAGCTAGTTCTGTGTTCAGTTTTGCTTGGTGTCCCAAGTCAAACAGTACTTTGTTTTTTCTGAGACAGGCTGGACACTGCAGTCACAAATGGCACCTCCACAGGGTATCAGAGAGCTGCTGGGCAGGCCCAGCTCACACCCAGCGCAGTGCAGAACTGGCCGTGCAAACGTGAAGGCACCTAGAGGGGAGACAGGGACACCATGGAGCACGAGCAGCAGCAGCACCTGCAGGAAAACGTAGTCTTGGAAAAGTAGTCTTCACCTCCCATTTTTATTCCCATGACTCAGTCAGCCCACAAGAAAAATACTTGTGTTAAAATAAGCCATTGCTTGTGACCTCGAGCAATTTCTTAGGCCAGAGCATTTTTTGCGGTACAGGACCACTGCAAACACTTGGCTCGAGCACAGTGCTGTTTGCGGCCCCGCTGCACGTCAACCTTTAGCTGGCAGGTGTTGCAGACGCGCGCGGGGTCGAGCGCCGGGCACCCCAGGGCAAGGGCAGCACAGACGGCAAGAGGGGGAGTGCGCGGGACCTGGCGAGGCCGGAGATGCGGCAAAGGGGAGGAAGCGGAGAGGGACACGTGGTCCATGGGAACATGGCCTAGATTGCCAGGAAGTACAGATCGAGCACTGGGGGTGCATCTTGCAAAAGAAGGTGAAAATGAGATAAGAGACGACAAAAATACAGCCTTAAGGGCAGTTATAGCTGCTGGCAGGAGGTCAGTTAGGGGATGTAAGCCCTCCCCAGAGGGCTGGGACAGGCAGGATTTTGTGCTGCTTTTGCTCTGGGCTCGGTTTGCTCCCGACTAAGTTATGAGGCAGGTTTCACTGCTGCAGCCCCTAAACCCCAGGCGGCGGCACCTGCTCCTGCAGGGCCCGGCGCCGGTACCACGGCTGCTTCCCGACGCGAGCTGCAAAGCTGTGCTGCTCGTGGCAGCTCTGCAGCATTACGTGCAGCTCCGCACAGGCGCAAACAGGCAGTGCTGTCGTGAACGGGACCCTTTGCTTTGGCGAATTAAACCCGTTTCCACCAACTGGCCTTTCTGTGCTTGCTTTGGTGGTCCTAATGGCCCTGACCAAAATGCAGCCACAGCCCAGCAATTTTTTTGCCAGAAATCTGATGGGAACTCCCTTATATTGCTGCAGTTTGCTTTTCCTAAGGAAAGATTGCCAAATTTGCCTAACTTCATTGTAGCTTGAGATGCAGACAAGTTTCCATTAGAATTTAGGAAAGTAAGCCAAAATTATTTCCACTCAGGATGACTTAAAAGAATTGGAATCCCAATCTTTTAGTGCAAAAGGCGAGCACATTAACTCCTAGCTGCTCTTTAACTCCACTGTATTGTTGGACACACAGGGAAAGCAAGTTAATGCTAGGAGATATAATTATGTTTACTTGGAAATTACACTGTGAAGACAGGCTCTAATGGGCTTGGAGAAACAGATGTTTTGTTTAGTGGACGATGCTTCTGGTTCCTCTCCAAAGAAGAAAAAGCATGGGCGCAGAATTTTATCATTCCACCAAATAGCTTTTTCCAGCCTCAAACTAGGAACAATATAGAAACTTGTCACTTCAGTACTCTTAAATATCCTCCCAGAAGCCAGTGTCAGCAATGGGCACCACTGATAATCTAGTTAACTATGGTGTGATGGAAGATACTTTCCTTGGAATAACAAATGTTAGAAGCAGACCCTAAATATGCGTATAAAAATTACCCAGGGACAGGTTTCAAAGGCGGTTTATCCATCACGTACCCTAAGACTTTTGTATCAAGCACTACAGTGCACAGAGGAACCGTACAGAGCACTAACAGGGAGATCAACAGGATCTGTTTCCCACCATGAGCAGCTTTATAAGTATTTATTAATTCCAAACTTGCTGTGACTTTGTGCAATTTTAATAGTTGCAAGCATTATAACACAATGCTCTTCTATGTGCAGAACTTCCCAGTTTGCTTTTCTCTGAAGTACTGTTTTGTATATGTGGAAATACCATTTAAACCACCCGGGTAGAAGCGCTGCGATCCATGGCCCGAGCGCCAGCGCATGCCTGTGCTCGGGAGGGCACCGCCACGTAGCCCACGCCGCAGCACGAGCGGCGCTGACGGCTAGAGAGCAATGCAGAAATGGTAAGTAACCCAGCAACGTGCACAACAGAGCACAACACTCCTGCTTAGATTAAACTCTGTCTCAGTGATAGAGTTTGTTATTTTACCGTGTAATCCTGCTTGCAGTTCTGGTCTTGGCAAGCACTTTAGTGCCGCAGAAGAGAATAATTCACTGTATCCCTAAGCTGTGTTGCTGCCTTGCTTTCTCATGTGCAACCGGTCCCTCAGTTTGCTGTGCTGCAGGAGAAGTGGATTGGGAAAGTCACTCCAGCGGGAGGCTGCTGCTGGGACGTTGGTTACATGTGACGCACGAGCGGGTCCCCTTGAGGTCCCCCCACGCGCGGCAGTGCCGGGGATTTTCCCAGCACAGCGGAGCTCCCTCTCCCGGCCGCAGGGCCGGCACCTTTCTGCTCTGTAGAGCTGCACTCCGTGGCCTCAGTCAGCATCAACAGAAGGGTAATGGAGAGCTTAGCTCAGCTGGGTTGCTTTTGCTGGTGACCCTGATTTTTTTCACCACATATATAACACACAGACTATCCATGCTAAGACACTGAGATAATATCAGCGGAAACAAAAGGAGAAGCAGTGATTAAGAAATACTCCTCCCCTCTGAAACCCCAAACCTTAGGAAGAAAAAATGGTGTTGACTTGCTAATCTCTTGGAGATAGAGTGGTCCCACCCTACTAACACAAGATGAAAACAAAACTCTAACTTACTTAGTTTATGGTGACCTCATCACTTAATTAAATCATGCAAACGTGAGATGAGATCGTTTTCTAAAGATTTATGTTCAACAGCATGTTTGCTCTGGAGCCAAACCTTCACTTACCTGTGGGTTGGCTGCCATAATCGTGTAGTTCCCATCATCATCCAGGGTGGAGGCTGCAGTATGCAGCGAGCAAGTTCCGTCAGGTTCTCTCTGAATTTGGTAGTGCTCGCTTCTTTTCGAAATTTGCTTCCCATCTTTAAACCAATAAATCTGCACCGAAAAATAAAGCACGATAAGAGTTACTGCCATCATTTCTCAGTTAACAACGCGAACAAACTTCGCTTCTGTAAACCTCTCTGGTAAGCATTAAAGGCAAAACAGTCCTTCCAACTAGCTCAGAAAAGTTTTGAACTCTTCTCCACAAGCCAGTTTCAGTAAAGATGTGTTACAGGACAGCAGCCTTCCAAAGAGAAAGGCTGCAGGACAAACATTTACGTAAGACATAAACACAGGTATAAGGGTTGTACCCCACCCAGAGACAGAACAGTCCCTGCCCTGAACATTTCAAGACCTTTAAATAAATGCCATTACAAAGAAGAAATATCTATCAGATAAAATTACTCTTTCATTAAAATTTTAGTTTACTTAAATCTGAAAAGGCTGGACACAGCTCTTGAGAATGCTATTGCTGTCTGCTCAGAGAATACGAGCATAAAACTGGATGATTATGGGAATAATTAGTCCAATGATTAATAAAAGAGAAGTCACGATCTCCCTGCAGAAATGCGAGTTTTGTTCCATATGGATCACGCTGCCCGGCCTGGCCCAGAAGAGCTAGACAGGGGGCCGGGTGCTGGGAGGTGAGCGCGGGCAGGACACAAACGGGGCGCCAGCACACGACTGAACCCGTGACAGCACCCACGTGTCACGGGCACCACCTGCAGAACAGGCAGCTTCCAGGGGCACAGGAAATACTGCACAGCAATTCAACATATAGACAGATGCTCTTTAATGATTGAACTTGAAACTACAGTATTGCTGGCCTGCAATTAGCTGTCAAGCGGAGGTCTTTTCCATTACTTTTGATGCATAATTTTATTCTCTGGCTGACCCAAGAACTACTTTTGAAGAGCCAAAAAAAATGATGTATGCAGGATAATATCTTACAGCAATTTATAAATTACACAAAAAGCATGTATGCGTTCTTAATGCCTCCTACTTGAGGGAAAAAAAAGCTCCAACTATTTTGAACAAGGTATTGTAGGTTTTTTTTTTCTTTGTATTTTAAAAATAAAGATAAAATTCCAATCCGAATCCTGCAGAAAACAAGGGAAAACATACAGCATATGCATCAAAACATATATAAGAATGTACATGGATGGAAAGCAGGTACAGATACCAACACCTAATGGGGTTTGGGATGGATTAACCCACAATTTTGAGAGGTCAATCTGTGTTCAAGCTGAACCCCAGGGGATCTCTTCTGACCTTGTCCCAGAGGCCTCTTTTCTGCCCAGGTAGTTTCGCTGCTGCGGCAGGAATAGGGGCAGGCAAACACAGAGCATTTCTGACATGCCACTACTGCCAATGAGCGGGAAGGGCAGCGGGAAGGGCAGCGGGAAGGGCAGCGGGAAGGGCAGCGGGAAGGGCAGCGGGAAGGGCAGAGCTCTCTTACCCTATGGCAAAGGAAATTGTGTATGTCCAGGCCGCAGCATTACCAGGACCATTAGCATGAGGAAAGCAAATAAATTTTCCCTAGTGTAATTCCTGAAGTGAGAGCTTGCATCTTTTAGTGAGAAAAAGGTGATTGCTGCCCAGTAAAAATTAAGTGACAAAACAAAGAATAATTCCTGAAGGAATTTAATATTCCAGGTTGTTCATGCCTGCCAGTCCTTCAAAGCTCTAGATTCATTCATTCATGGGGAAAATTAAGAATATACTTCCAAATTTCACTGAAGCACAATGGACTGGAGGGTGGCATGTATTGGAGGGAATGAGTGGAAATTTCCCTTAAAAATTAATTGCCATGTATGGCTTTTATATCAATGAGCACCACGTGCAACTAGAAGTGATTTCATTTCCTAAATAGCTGGTTCTGCTTGCTCCCCATGCTGCCCGTCAGCAGGCCCGCGGCGCTAACGAACGCGTGGGGCTGGCCCTGCCGCCTGCTGACGGGGCGCTTGGCAGAGGTGCCCGCCATCCTCCCCGCCGTACCCACGCCGGCGCTGCAGAAATGAGTCCTGACCTGCATGCTTCCCGTGTTTCATAATGCTGCCCGGAATCCACTGCAGCAAGGAGTCATTATTTAAGAATAAGGCGCTTATCAGAAGTATCAGGAGACATGCCAGGAATTATTAAATGGAAATACATGCAAATATTAACGGAACCAGATATCCAAATGCCATGCAGAGATTGTTCAATACTCATTTTCACTAAGTTTAAAAGCATTGGCATCAGTGTTTTTTACTTATGCTTAGCAAATGCTTAATATTACCTTTATCTGAAATGGAGTTAATAAGTAAAACACTAGCACTACTGGATACACTGGCCCTTGTTGTAAAGTATTTTCTTTCTAGGATACCTTTTAATAAATGTACCATTAAACTATGTAAGCACTGAACACAGCATCTGGATTGCCTTTATTTGTACCAGATTTTCAGAAACCGACGTGTAATGACCAGAAATACAATGGGATACACAGTACAAAAGGGCTTTTGATCTTGGGCAGCACAGTCATTTTTAATCATTATGAATTATATTCAGCCATGTCAAGAGAGAGCAGTACAAGATCCGTGCTACACTCTAGTC
The DNA here is from genome assembly GCA_013398735.1 of Nothocercus julius. NCBI lineage: Eukaryota > Metazoa > Chordata > Aves > Tinamiformes > Tinamidae > Nothocercus > Nothocercus julius. The sequence continues at coordinate 4,705,183 of VZSV01000028.1, read as the reverse complement.
TCATTTAATCTTTTTTATAGCAATATCCTAATTCTAAAGAGAAATATCCCTTAAAAAGAAATAATCCACAATCCCTTTCATATCACCAAAAGTTCTCATTTTAATGAGAAAACAGTTTTACATATGCTGAAGGCTACAACAAAAGTAGATTCAGATTTAAAGAGTAATATTTATGAAGACAGAATTTGCACATCGGTATTCAATTTACATGGCATGTTCAGGGAAAAAATAATCAAGCCAATAACCCTGCTTAGAAAAATCCCTCATAATGAATGCCAGATTTTAGAAACACTGCAGTCCTTCCCAGAGCCATTCTTTGGCAGAGCTGACAGAACACTTAGAAGGGAGGAGCTTTATGTTAGTAAATTATTTCCAGCTTTTCATTTGCCAAAGCAAAGAATTTACTCGGCGGCAATACTTCGACAAATGCAGCTTCAACAAATGGCAGTAGAAAGGCACCTTCGACCATGGGGTATTTCCAAATTGCCATCTTGGCATTCCCCAAGAAAGGCCCTGCAGCCTCTGGTGTTTGCGCAGTCCAGCTCGCAAGTAGCTATCTAAGGGGACCAAAAATTGGTTCCCTCCCAAGTAATTTAAGAAATCTCAGAAAGCATCTGCAAGTGAACGGAATAAAGGGTCACAGTCCCAGGTGCAAGAGCAAATCCCTTCCTAGCACACGTGCTGGCACAGACCGGACGCGTTCGCCCCAGACACGCTGCCTTTACAGCACAGGGGCTTAAGAGGAAGTGCTCCCGATGGCCTGTCCGGCTGTGCAGTCACTAATGCCAACGCATGAGGAGGGTGAGGGAAGTAAGAAGTGACATCCCCTTTCATCTGCCTTGAATCAGATTAAGTTGACTGTGAAACTACTCCTTAATTGAAAGCTGTGAAAATCAGGGAACAGCTGCAGTTGGCTAAGGCTGACTCACAACAGCTCGCTCAGCATCTTACTCACAAGCCTCAGGCAAACCGAACTCCTCTCCATCACACCGCACACCTCCAACGCCAATGAACTGATTTGCCTTCCACCTTCCAGCCTATCCCCTTCCGCCCTTTTCCAGCCTAACTCTTACAATATCAAACCCAAAAGCAATGCTGGACATCAAAAGCTCAGCTTGAGCCCAACTGGGCTGGTCTCCTCAGCATGCCCCTGCACCAGCTTCAGTTTGAGGCCGGAGTGTGTTTCTGCAGGGAGCGTACTGATCACCCCGGCTTCTTTGCAGTGCTTCACACTGTGCAGTGGTCTTGGAGCACACAAACTGGATTCCTTTCAGACGAAACTAAGCCAGAAGATGTGCTCTGAGAACACATCTAATGTGCTGCATCTGCTTCAGACTATGGGACCAGATTAGAGAGAGCGCAAAGCTAGAACCTCCTGAATCCATCTCTGCATGGGCAGATATTTCACTGTACAGATCTGTTCCTCTTGGTCTGCACCACTTGCTAACACAGACATTGCTGTAATTGCCTGTTATTCTTCCTTTGCTACCTGACAAAGCCAATTTTTTCTTTTTACTGTTTGTGTAATACCAGTTACAGCACTGGACATGTCAAATAACTTGCATTTATCTCTGTTCAAAAGCCTAAATACCTAGGAAAAAAACAAAATATCTAGGTAAGAGTTTTGGACACAGCTGTCGCCCTTGCTGCTGTGCAGATGGGCACCTTATCTGAGAGGCCGCTGTAAGAGCTGCAACAACCTCCCTGGAAGACGCTGCCTTTTACAAGTAAGTTTTAGAAGCTGCTGTTATTTGTGAGCTGCTGTATCAGTCAGTTGATTGCTAGGCGATTTTTGAAATGGTTAAACATGACCAAAGAGATAATACCAAAGAGAGGTATTATTCCAGACTACTAGTATCACAGCAACTGGTACATTTACATTTGTAGAAATGAAGTCCAGTCCTCCCTCAGAAGTTCATTATCATGAACATCACCATAGTATCCATCTTGCTATCAGGATATATGACAGCTGACTGTTTTATAATTTGTCTTCTGCTGTCAACAAAATTTAGCCAACTTCTAGCCAAGTCTCAGGAAGGAGTATGCTAGAGATGGAAGTTAGATTTCAGTTGGCATCAACCACATAATTCCTGTGATCTCAAAAGCGAACATCTGCTATTTCTGCAGTACACAGTCCACTTCCCAGGGGCTTACTGTAAGGTACCAAGACAGCACTCTATAGAGTGCTTCTAGAAAGGTTCACCCTCCTTCCTTACCTTTGGCTTTGGATTTCCTGCCACTTTGCATGTAAATGTGACTGGCATTCCCTCAAAGATTTTGTAATGCTTCAGCTTTATCTCAAAATACGGTGACACGCTGTTATCAAAAGGATCATCTCCGTGTTGCACTTCGTCATCTGATTCCTCCACAAGAGACCTCTCCAGCCTGTATTCAATTTCACTGATCAATCTTTGCTCAAAGCTGGAGACCTTATACTCCTGTCAAACAAGAAAGGTACATATTAGCAGTCCTGCTTCAACACACTGCTTAGCAAGATGCATTTCTATTTTTTTTTTTATCCTACTGATCTTTGATAATCCATTAGGGTTTTACATATAGAAGGAAACTGTATCTTGTTGAAGAAAAACACTATAATCCATGCCTCCAAATAACTTCCCTATGAAACAATGAAGACATCTGGTATGAGGCAAAAATTGTATTTCATGTTGTCTTAAGGTCTAATTTATAAGGGGAAAGAAAGTCACTGCTTGCTTTCTTTTTTTTTTTTTTTTTTTGAAGAAAAAAAAAAAGTCTGTAAGAATAAAAGTATCCTGAAGCAGTTCATAAAGAGGAAAGACATACACTAATATTTCCTTGAGGGTACACACAGATTTAGGGCAGGTTTTACTTCCAGATGTCCAACAGACCATCTGGTTGACATCTGCAGTTTCCACATAACTGTAAAGGAGGCTGTACCCGAAGGCTACAATGATCTTATTTACAGTTGCTTGTAACAATGAGAAAATGGCACCACTGGCAAACCCTGATAATTTCCACCCTGCACTTCTGTTACCATGTTCTCCTTTGTTTGACCAAAAGGATCGAATTCTTCCTTAGAAAAACAGTTTGTGATAAGCAGTCAAGATTTAGAAAGAAGAGTAGAATGTGTCATCCAGCGTAAAACACCATTACTCGTTTAAATGTGCTTTTTAGATGCTGGGAAATGTTACTGTGACATAGACAGTATTTCTTTTCTTGGACTGTTCACTCCATCTACTTACAGTAAGAATGTCTTGCTCTCAGTAACAGCAAGATAATGCCAGAATATAAAAAGAGTTCAGAAGGAGGGAAAAAACAAAATCTATATTAGGTAGTTCTCTCAGTCAACAGAAATTTAGGTACTCTTTCAAAAGTGACCTTCAATGATTGTCTCTGACCCTTTTTTTTATTTAAGAAAAAAACATCACATTTCACGTAAAGCTCTTTCATAGACCTCATCCTCTATCTTTGACTTTGGTCTAGGAATGGCATGCAGCCTTTCTACTGTCTAGTAGTAACAACAGACAGTAACTACACAACTAATCATAACCCTCAATAAAGGAGAAAAATAGGATAAGAGAGAAGTTGACCTTGGTAAATCTACTCCAGGTATTTTTTATTTCTTTGTTCCCTGAAAGTTTATCACAAAAGCAAATCATGAAGTACACATTCTATTTTATACAAGAGCAGCTGATTTGGATGCAAGACAGTTAGTATCAGTGTACGTTAGCATCACTGCAGAAAGATACCAGAGCACATCATCACTACACTCAGATACACAGACATACAGAGAGAGCATAAGATAAGGAGGGATTGCATCTCCTCAGTTATTAAAACCTAGCGGACCTCTTCTTATTAACCAAGAGCAGTAGCAGGAAAAGGGTAAAGACGATAGGTTAAAAAAAAAATCAGTGGATAAGAAAAACAAGCAAGAAAAAGGTGAAAACATTAACCTTTTGAATATCCACAGGCCTCACTACAGAAGCATCAATAGAGCGAACTTCCTGTAAGGGCAGAAGAAAAGATCAAGAGGCAGAAAGAAGACCAAGAAGAATCCATGACAATCTCCCAGAGTTTTTACCAGCAGAACATACTGCATGTGGTAACATAAGCAAACAGACACTGCACAGCTCCAAAGAGCAGCTCTGGCATCTCAACAGGCAATAGGGAATTGTGTACCTGGCCTTCCAAGCAGACTTGCTGCTGTGTTTTTTGGTCTGCATCCAAAAAGTGCAGATTACACACATAAAGGCAAGATGGTTTTGAGATAGTAAATGTATTTTTGCCTTGAGAGACTTAAAGGTCAGGACAGAATAGGATTAACGGAAGAGTTTAAAGTGGAAAGCAGACATTTGAGAACTCTCAGCCTTATTCAGTATGGAAAAACTGAGCAATAAGCATGTGATCCTCCAGTTTACTTCACTGATATATAACATAGGAATTCTGTAATCAAAACCATCCTATCTTGTGTAATTTATTGTCTTATGTAGGCCTATGAGAAAGAAAAAAATTGAAAGATTTTTTTTTATTTTCCTATGAACATGCAGAGCGAGGCAGCACCTGTACAGCCGGCTCCTCTTCCGGTTCTTGGATACTGAAGACAGTTGCAGCGCTGTCGGCACCCAGCAATCGGCGAGCCATTTTTTCCTCATACGTCAACCTCTGAACAAAGAATTAAAAAAAATGGGGAGAAGAAAAAAGAAGAAAGAAATATTATTGTTTCTCAGTAAGAACTATAAGGCAGTTAGAGAGTAAGTAAAGCTTTCATGGGGAAATCTGAAAATTATTCAGCTTAACAACGGGATTGGCTTCTGTATCACGTTCTGTATTGTTCAGTCTCTGTAGTTGTAAAAAGTACTTAAACAGAAAACAAGCTTTTTGTATTATATTAATCCCCTTGCTTTCTCTCCACTACATGAATTCATTCATCTGTTTGTGACATTAAATTGCTTTTGACAGAAAGCAAACACATCCTGTAAGCAGGATTACAATTACTAAAGAGAAATAAGCAGAAAAGGCTGATACGATTATTCATCAATAATTTCCTGCAAATATTCCTCATGCAAATACACAAACAGGACTAAAAGTATAAGGCACGTGTGGCACACAATTCTTGTGCTGTTTTTAAAACATCACCCAGGAGTGTCACCCAGGTGACAATCAAACTGCCACCTATCCTCTCTCCAAAGAGAGAATCTAGAGAACTTGAAAATGTCTACTTATGAGCTAGCTACTGCATCCTGGGGCCCCACACAACCTTTTTATGAAAATTAGAAACAAACTTTAAAACAAACTTTTTTTTTTTCTTTCAAAGTAGCAGAAATTTAATTTAAAACAATGTTCACAAAAGAGAGCAGCAATATGTTTCTAACTGAAAATCTCTGCTACAGTTTGTAATGCATTTTTTTTGCATTACCAGTGGCTCTTCTGGCTTAATCAACCTGTGTCCTGACTGCCATTTGTTTCCACCCTCATGCCAGGAACTAGAACGTGAATGAGCAATAGAAACCGCTTAAATCAGCATGGCCATCAAACAAGTGCATGTCAAATCAACACAAATCTTACTCCTAGTCATTCTGCTCGATTTCTACATTAGAACTACAGGGAAAAAAAATGCCAAAAATGCCATGGAGATATTGCCCTACTTGATTATTTTGTCAAAAATAAAATGACAGCTTTATAGTAAGAAGAATTCTTATAGATTTTTAATTCTTGTTTCTTTTCTTTCTTTTGCAAATGAAGAACAGTGTTTAAAAGAGACATAGTGGCAGTTTATACTTACGAGGTAAAGAAAGTTAAAAAAAAATATATAAGAGACCTTGTAAGTGTATAATACAATTATTCCATTATTATTTTTCCTTCTACATTCAAAAACACATTTCATGCACCTAATCTCTTACAAACCATCACTGCAAAATTCTGTCAGCAAGTGGAAGGCAAACTCACTGCATGATTAAATAATGCCACTAAATACAAGAAAAAAAAATGGAAATTGTAAAATATTAGATCTACTTAATGGTTCTACTTTAAAAAAAATTAATTAATTTCAGAAAGATGTGATATTATAGTTAAAGCATCAGGCTAAGGCTTATAAAAACTGGGTATTAGTCTTGGCTTAGCTATGAACTTCTAAACAACTCATGAACTTTTCTTCACTTTAATTTCTTCTGTGATCACTCCCAGGGCCCACAGCCACAATTACACAAACAGAATCACCCAGGACAGAAATCTGCAAGGCAAAAGCCTCGAGGCAAGCGCAAAAGCAGAGTCAACTTGGTTCAAGAACCACATCACCTGATCCTAGCTTGCTTCCCCGGGGCCATATGGGCTTTCTCAGGACATTCCACTCATAGGTCCAGGCCAAACATCTTGCTCACTTTCCAAAATAGGCATCAACAGCCATGTTGAGCTCACCTCCCATGAAAAACCTAAACTTCTGCACTGCAAGGGTGATTCTGCTCAACTGCTGAAGGGAACTGCCAGACTCTGTGCAGCCAGCGCAGAAGGCAGCTACTGCAGTGCTAGTGTCTCTCAACACAACCCTGCTTCATGCCATCCTCCCTGCTGCGAAGCCGGCAACTCTGGAGTAGTGAGTCTGAAGGAACAGGCTTGAACTGCACTTCAGTCCCCATCTCAGACATTCTAACAAACCTAGGCATACGGTGCTAGGAAACCTAAAGCACCCTAACTTTCAGTGACATTAAAGTATCCCAGGTCATTCAGATGCTTTTAAAAACCTTTCGTGTACAATACATGGATGACAGCCTACAGTTTTTTAAATTATATTCTTCTTAAAAAAAAGATTTCTGCTTCAAAGACATTCAAATCACTCCTTTAATAATTGTAATCAAGTTCTAGGAGAGATCTAGATGTTCTAAGGTGCTTCCTATCAGTTCTCAGCAGGAGGAAGTATTTTATCTTTTCTGCATATCTTAAAATGCACAAAAATTAATGGAGAACTTTGCAACAGTATATTTCAAGTGTTTGTTACACTTGCCCATTTTATCTCTCTTTATCTGTGTCTTGCCTCTTCAAGTAGTTTGTTAACCCTTGATAAAGTGTTTAAATTAGTAGCTTTGAGTCAGTCCAGAAAGCCGCACAGTCACAGGATGTAATGATGCCTCGCTGCTAGAGGATCAACTACCTGTATTGCCCACATAGCACCGAACACTTCCAAGCTCACCTGCTTGGACAGCACATCAAATGAGCCCAACCAAGAGCTTTGCACATGCTGACTGAGGGCTACCTGGCAGTGATGAGCAGCCAGAGCAAACAGCCTCTAAAGAGGCTACAGGAGCCCCTGGGGTGCATACTGTGCAGGGTTGCTGCCAGAACTCATCAGCTTTCAGACCTCTGCTGCTCTGCTAAATCCAGGCTAAGTTGCCCAACACAAGGGGAACTGATAGGCCAAAATTCACAGTTTGATTACTAAAGGAAATGCAGCTTTGGAAAATGCAATTTAAAATAACAAATTTCTAAAACATAAAAAATAACATATTCACAATTAATTTATACATTAGATATCTGAAAAACTACCCTTGATGCCCACTCCTTTTCCCCAGGGTGTTTTATGTTTTCATACCGGTTGCCCATTGTTCAAAAGATCTTCCTTGAAACGAAGCTTTCTTTCCAGGTCCTGAATTACAGCATCTTTTGACCCTTGAATCTCTTCATCTGATGCTATCCTGGCAGTTCTGCCTGTTTTCTTGGGAAAACCCCTGCAGAACAGTATGAGAAAATTTGTGAGTCTTCCTGAAATCCTTAGTATTGAGGACTTACTGGACAAAGCCCTCCGATGAGTGGATAAAAAAAAAAAAATTGCCTTTGGAGGGCAGGCATATCACTTACTATATAACCATGTATAACTTACATTATGCTTCATTCAAGAATTAACAGAAATAGAGATAAAAAAGCGAAAGCAGAGGTTGTAAATAACACACTCAAAGGGAAAACTGATGAGCAATGACGCTAAAGCAAAGTGACAAGAAGCATGAAAGAGTAAGTATGACTAGACAAGCAGGAATGGAAAGTAAACTAGATTTCTATGCAGTACCAGAAGGATAAAGAACATAAAGAAGCATGACAATGTGGTTATTTATTAATTCCCTAAATTATTTAAGAACTAATCCTTGTAACAGTTTTTGAACACAGTACATAATATTTACTTTTCATATCTTTACAAATACATTACCAGAAGGCAACATGCAAATGTTATTTCTGAAAGAACAGTTATTCAGAGTCCAGGCTATGCTGGCAAAAGATAAAATCATTCCTGCAAAGCAGTATGCAGCAGCAGGCTTTCATACCAGAATGACAACCATTTCAGCTGTTCCTCACAGCAGCCTGGAAGATGTGCTTGCAATTCCAGGATGCGTCACTCCCACTTTTTGGAAGCGCACAGGAATTTTTTTTTTTTCCCCTCGTCTGCACTAATATTAAATGCTTTTCAGTAATGCTATGATGACTCTATTGCTGGAAATACCCAGTGATGGCGTTTTCTAATGAAGATGAGATATACAATTCAAGTTATGATGAATTAAACATTGCCACTTTTGTAAACTTGCAATACACTCTATTTCTCCAGGGAAGTCATTCAATATCATTTAAAATACTGATATTGGCCCAATACTATATTTTTTTCCTTTTTTAAAAAAAAACTTCATTTTTTCTCTCTAACCTTTAGTGTTTAATTACAGCTCAACCTATTACCTGGAAACAACTTTTGCAAAATATGGAATCAGATAAATTGCCAAACTCTTCTCACATATCACAATGTTTATAATAAGAATCCAAATCCATCTGTTGCTTTAAATTAAAATATTTCCTTTGCTTTGATATACTAGGAACCATGTGATCTTTCCTTCTGGAAGGAACACTTAAAATTCTTCCAAATTTAGGATTTAACATGACAGAGACGGAAAAAAATGAGACTAGCAATTATGGGCAATCTTTCTTCCCACACATAATTTAACAATTTTATTACCAGCACAAGAAATTAATCCAAAATTATACAGAGTTACTGGATATTCTTGGGCATTATGTTTCTATAACATAGGTAGATTAACCTTGTTTTTTAGAAAATGTCTTTCATGGTAAATTTTAGCTGTACTTGAAAATGAAACAATACATTACACACTGTCAAAAACCAAAAAGGAATTAAACGAACAGACGGAGAAGACAATAATTGGAAACATTATATCTAGAAGCCCCAAACCTTTCATATCTTGTTACTGAAGGTAACTTCAAAATGGGAGAAGGGTGAAGTATTTGTAAAAAGAATTATTTTCACTTCAATCTGCAGCAGAAGTAGGACAGGCAGATGTCACTGCCTAATGTCTGCCTGTCTGCCTAGTGTCACAGAGAATTGCAGGAGAACCTCATCCCTCGCCCTAGATATATTCCGCAGTTATCTGGAGTTTTTGTCACTCACTAAGCAGAACAATTTTCTCTGCATTCAGCTAGGGATGTTGTTGGTCACAAGCACAACAAAGTCACCCTAATACCGCATTGGGGAAGGAGCAGTCAGGAAAACTATCCCACCTACATGGAGGAGGCAGGGGGATACCAAGAGCAGTAGGAAAAGCCTCTTTTGGGGAGAGAAGCTGCACTCAAGACATTACGGGAGAGTAAAGGTAGAGGTAGATGTGAAAGCAAAATGGGCCAGAAGATGCTGGGAAGAGCTAAGGCCCCACAACAAGGCTTAACTGAGTGCTGGAAGGCTAATGCAAAGGGACATCTGTAGCTCTCTCCTTGTCTTTACTCACGGTCTTTTCCTTTACCTCCTAGCTTCTTACCCCACCCAGCCCAACTTGGAAGCCAGATTTTGGCTTCACTTTGAAGAAGTCCCATGCCAACTCAAGGGAGACCTTCAGTCTGCCTTGAAAATTGCAAGTGATATGAAGCGTTCCTTTCACATTGTAAAAGCTTTGCACTCAGATGATTAGAGCTGTAAGAGTGTTAGCAGAAAAAGGCCAGTTTACACTTGGCATTTAATAGATTATAAAGGAAAAATTTACAATACACCCAAGAAAGTCACAACACTGCATGAAAAGGGGTGATAGGCTAAGCACTCTGGAGTGGACTTTAAGGACCAAGTAATAGCTTCTCTGAAGCATTAGCAATTACCTGAAAAACAGTAAGCAAACACCTCTTTTAAAAAAGGGAAGGAGTACCAAGGGAAATATTATGTTAGTCAGTCCAAAGTCCATACTAAGCACAAGAAAATAACATTGTAGTCCATTTCAAAACAGTGTAGAATAATATGGCAATTAAAACAGAATCACACCAGCTTCTCTTTCTGACAGGCTGACTGGCATGGAGACAGGCAAAAAGAAGTAGCATTTCAGTTTACAGCTTCTCAGTAAGCCCTTTGTGGCTCCTGTAGTTCCCCAGCAAATTAAAGAAACATAAGTCTGGCTGAAATTTCTATTAAAGGGCTGCTTAACTGTCTGGAAAAACTATTCCAAGAGTTATTATGAGGTTTTCTCTGTCAAAATGGAAGAAAGACCAATGAGGTCTTTCAAATGCCCATACTAAGCTCAATATTTACTGCTCCAACAATTGGAATAGTGAAATAAAAAGCACATTTCACAAACTGGCTTATGACAATGACCTTGCAGAGGTTGCAACTTATTTTCAGGTAACAACTGTCAATTACAATCTTCTTAAGAAAATCAGGAAAGAAGTTCAAAGCATGACAGCAACATGGATGTAAATGTAGCACTAAGATATCATGCATCTCAGAAGAAAAGATTGAAATTGAAACTTTGGACATAATGCAATAGTTCTGAAAGTAAGAGAAATATAATTCTGAAACATATTAGACGAAAATATGAAATGTCATTATTCCATTCTGATTTTTGCTGCTGGAGACTGAGTCTAGTTCTATCACCATCTTTTACAAAAAATACAGCAAATCGGAGACTGGAAAGCAAGAAAAGTGTAAGATGGTTTTAAAATATAACTTCTGTGAGGTTGGATAAATCCTGTTTCATTTAGCTGAGAAAAGAGAATATTGAGTATAGGGAGGTAAATCAAAATTTAATTGAGGTTTGTGTGTCTTGAAATTAAGTTGTCTGCTTATTGTCCTCAATGAATGGGAGAATGGCTGAATGTCAGTTGGTTTCTGATGTCTTAAAATTTTGATTTACAAAAAAAAAAAAAAAAAAAAAAAAAAGTCGAACTCTCCTCCTTTCTCCTTTCATGACCAATAATAGTTTAAATACAGGAACAAGTTATGTAGGAAAGCTAAGGAATTTTTATTTAAGAACAGGCTAGGCAGAGTTTTCAGCAATGGCCTGGGGATCTTTGGCAGTTTTTAACACAAGAGGCAAAATCCCTAACAACCTTCCCACACCTCTGCTCACAAGCCAGAGCATTCTGAGCTTTGTACAGTAGGTACAGGAGTGTTCTCCAAAAGCCAGTCAAGGCAACTTGTCTGAAAAATGAATTTGATTTTCGCTACTTAAGTATTTAAGGAATCAGTTTAAAAATATATCAATAAAAACAAACGTCAGACGAAATTCTTTCAAATGGCTCTAGGAAACCTCTCTGTCTCAGAACTACTTTATATTGGGGGAGGGTAAGTGAGAAAATGTAATTCTTCTTGCAGATGCTCCATCTGCATCCCTCTTCAGAATCCCTTTCCTTCTTTCTCTACGTATATAAATAAATGTAAGCATACAAAGTATATACATACAGACACCCCTCAACACAATAACCCCTTAACAACCTCTTAACCACCCCTTAGTTAGCTGTTGAGACATTCCTGAGATGAACTTCAGAATGGCTACAAAGCAATAGGGACAAACAGGAGGTCACCAATGAACCTGCCCTTCAAGGCACAGCACCATTAGTGTGAGAGACTTTCCACCAGTCAGGCAGACTGGCAACAAACTTTCTTCAGTAGCTTTTGCAACTATCTTTCACTAAGCTTACGTGACTTATCTGGATGCATCAAGTTCTTAAGACTTCTTCCTTTCTTGGTTATTCATATGCTTTCTTTTCATCTTTTCACAACGATAATAACAAACAAAATATTCTGCCAAATGATTTGTGTATTTCTATGCTCATTCTTTGCCTGTAATTTTCTGGGTACACCAGCAGTGTTCAAGCCAGTAGGATACAGGTCGAAAAGATACGTGTAAAGACATAGATACCATTAGCCTCAGGCACTCAGGCTGAAATTCAGAGAGATTTTTAAATCATCTCTGAAACACGCATCATGTAAGTCACTGGGTGGCTGAATACACTTGTAGGTATAAGCACGTAAGTCTGAATTTTTTGGGATGGAAAGGGCATAAGGAAGTTGCCAAAACTCAGGCGTCTGAATTCATACACAAATTCCTGACAGCAGAAAATTTGCAACTTTGGCTTGGCTGTCCTTCATTTTGAGTGTTTGCTCTAACAGTCGTTTAGAAAATGAGCCAAACCAGCAGTACTTTTCATGTTTTAATTACATGGAGTGCATGCTGGAGGAGAGTCCCGTTCTTTTCCTATGTACCTTTTACAGTGTAAACAGGGTAATAGGCTGGCTGCCGTTATCCTTCCAAGAACAAATTCCTATTTGCAGCCAATATGGCTCAGTTTCACAGAAATCCAAATCAATTCTCTGGTACTGAGGTAATGAACAGTAACTTGATTCTTCTTTTAGAACTAAAGCCTTCCAAAAATACAATTAATTCCTGTCCGTTTAACACACTTTCACTTACAGTAAGAACAAAATTACTGTAAGTTCTCTAGCAGGCCACAAACTTCAGAGTTACAGTTGCATATTAGAATTAAGTTTTGCCTCATCTTGGAGGCTAGGATTCAGCTCTGTTCAGCTGACGTGACATTAAATCACTTAAGGGAATGCCCAAGGCAGAGTCCTGAATATGGATGACTTCAACAAAATAAACCAAAGGTAAGAAAGTTCAACTATTTCTATTACCCCCCCCAAAATTATGAAACTATGTTTAGAAAAAAAGAAAAGAAAGGAATTCCTTAGCATTGGATAACATCAAAATTGACATGAATAATATGTTTGAACCTCCTCAGTGATTAGACAACAAAGAGAACAACTCATCTACAAACTATGCATGTTACCAACACTTTATTTTTCTAAGGCTTATCTTTCAAAATGTATTTTTATTTACTAAAATACAAACTATTGTCTTTATATTCTCCTTTTCAGGTCCTCTCCTGAGCATATTATCCCTTTGCTTCATGCTGCACTGGTTACTATAGGTATGTAAGTATAATTTGCTATTCAAAAGATGTCCAGATATTTTGATATCAATTGAAAAAATACTACATATTTTGCAACTGTTTGCCAAAACTAAAGAAATGAAGAAAACTCACTGCTTCTGAATGTAGGTAAGAAAAGGAACTATATTCAAAAATACTAACTTTTTTTTTCAAGTTCCTGAAATGCTGCTAAGGTTTCCATTACCAGGCATTTCACTGGCCACTGTGCCTGTGGCATCCTGATCTGCATGAAATAAGACAGCTGTAATACAAAATCCTCATAAGGAAAAATCTGCAGGACCCCGCCTATGTTGATAGGCCAAAAAAAGCTATAAAGCCATGGTGCACATCTTACTGAAATAAATTAATTACCACACAGCCTCTATTTTCAATAGAAAGGTATAAGCACTAGTTCTTTTAGTTAAGTTCACTTGCTATCTTACAAGATTCTTAAGCATCTGCAACAATCATTCAGAAAAAGAAATGCATCAAAAACATCTGGAAAATAAAGCCTTCCAGGCACAAAGACTGTGGAGATACAGGAGGTCAGTTATTTTGGCTACTGTCTGCATGCCTCCCCCTTCATGTTGGATTCTTCATCACTGCTTACTCTTCAGCAATTTGATTTAATAAATTAGATCCAGAGTACAATCTAGACTTCAAAGCTGAAATGGAACAAACACGCATTTATCATAATTCATAAAGTTGATATGGTATTTTATGATAACTTGCATGCACCTATTAAAAATGTGTCATATTGTGGGGGAAACAAACAAACAACAACAAAAAAAAGACCCCTAATACGAGTGGTTTCTCAGCAGAGTCCACGAGATCTGATATCCTAGATAAACCACACAGATGTTGGCCTTATAGCCACAATTAAGATCCAGGTCATTGGAAGAGGAGGAGAGATCAGATATAAAGGAAGAAACCTTAAACAAAAAACAGTCTAATGGACAGGCGCAATAGATTAAGAGGTCTGCGGAACATAAAATTGAAATCTGGGAGTATCCATGCTATAGAACTGGAGGTTGGGAAGGAAAGCAAACACTAACTTTTGCTGGAATTTTTTTAACGACAGAAATATTTGTCTTCAGATGTATTTTCACAAGCCCAAGGACAACCTCAGATATTAATGAGTAGGTACCATATAGAGAGGAGGTGAGTTCCCTCAGAGCAGAAGAACCATCCCAACCACTCTCCTCCATTTAAATGGTGGTGGCATTTTAAAATAAAGGACTTCCTCCAACATATAACTATTTTAAATCAGCCATATGGGAGGCAATCTCAACTTTTTTGCAGTTTTGACAGATGTAACTTACAAAAATGTGAAAAAATAAATATCAGATCTACATGGAACAACAATACATTTTTCTCTAAAATGAAAGCTGGCATTTGTAATGAGAGACCGTCAAAAGCTGTAAGATAAAAACATGCAGAAGCGTAGCCTTTTCCAGGCTGTCACCATCATTGCTAACCTACTCAAGGAACACAAGGATTACTAAAAGTTCACCTCTCAGTAGTATTTGAGACAGAAATCAATGCACACGTCACTGTACAAGGCTGGAAGAACAGACTGGCAGCCTGGACTCAAGTAAGGGAGAAAAAGTCAACACGCAGATCTCTCTCTGATGTTCTTATTCTCATGATCCTCACAGAATCCCCTTTAAGATTTGTTTTGAAGTTCTAGAAACAGCAATCAAATTTATCATGTATCGTGATAAATGCTTATTTAATTTAACTTTACAAGAGACTGTAGACTATCTTGTCTTTAAAGCAATGTTTTCTTTTCCATTTGAAAGACTTATCCTGAAACCAGAAAGTACTATATCCAGTCATGTGTTTTCATCAATTCTCTACTGTCAGATTTTTTCCTGTTTGCAACTAAGGCAATAACTATTTAAAGATGACTATTTAAAGACAACCATTTAAAGAAGAGATACCATATACATCAGTTCCTTTAAAAATGATATAAATATAGCTGGCAATACATAATTTTTAATACTCAGAAAGAGAATCCATTTCTCCGGGTTCGATGACTAACTCCACAATTTTTTGAAGCAAGATCTATGTTCTTTTTTGTTCATTATTCACTAATTATTCATTTACTACTTCTCTTGGGATTAAATTTTGCTTTCACTTATGCTCATGCAAATTTGTCAGTATATAGGCTTGCCTTAAATTTACCTTTTTCTATGACTGAAAACGTATGCTTAGCTATTTTCAGAGAGATAGTTCAGTTCTTTGTGACAAATGGTAAAGAATGGATTCTAGCTTCTACAGAGTTAGATGTGAAGGAAAAGAATGATAAAAAAAAAGACTCAGTTCTGGTTTATGTCATGCAGACCTTGTTCCTTTTCAGTCTTTTGCAACTGAAAGCTAACCTGAGCCCAATTTATATATCCACTCATAGATTTTTCTTTAGGGAAAAAAAAGAAAGAACAGAGATTCTTAAGAATCGTCTCCAACAGCAATATTCCAGCCAGCTTTTACCTCAAAAATAAGCAATAAGTGTTCATAATTCCCAAAGGTATTTAATTTGCTGTGGAGTTCTAACAGTACTTCTCTTCCTATCTGATAAGACTACACTCTGGCAAAATGTCAAATTTTCAAATCTGTCCAATCAGAAAAGACAGTTATTCCTAAAACTTGTTCCATTAACACTCCTAGAGCCAAAGCTTGAAAATGCTGGTACCTACGACGTGACTGGAGCTTACTGGAAAGATGAGATGCATTTTATTCCACTGAAACATTTTCCAGACAATTGTTGCAAAATGTTTAATGGTGAATTACCAGGTACTAACTACATAAAGCTGTTCTTCATGTTTCAGATGTCCAAATTAAATCCAGTAAACTCATGTCCAGCTGTTCCCATGCTTCAAGCCAGGCTGTAAGACTAATTGTTGGCAAAAATACAATGTCACTGTCTCCAGATCTACTGACTAGAAAAAATATTCATTTGACCGAACGTATTTAGATAATGCTGTCACTTCTACAGAGTCTCAGAGTCCACAACAGAGGAAAACTTCAGCTCTTACTGAAACATCAGCATGGTATTTACTGCTCATTTTCCCAGAACTCACAGATGAATTACAAGGATGAAAAAAAAAAAAAAAAAAAAAAAAAAAAAAAAAAAAGAGTATACTTATTTTGTCTCAGCTTGTACATAACAACAGAAACAACATTTCCTTGGAGTTGTTCCTCTTGTAGCAGAGCAAGGATTATATGTATACTGGAAAGGAAATGCATTAGGAAGGCTGATGGAGGGAAGGGCAGATGCCATGAGAGGGGAGGACAACTCTACTAGCCTGCATACTACCAGAGAGCAGCCACTTTACCTTCTAGTTTGCAGAAATCTTCCTTGATGCTGTCTCTAACCATATTTAAACATACATTAGCTTCAGACAGAATGCTTACTGTTTTTATCTGTATTTTATTTCTAGCACAAAAGTAATAAAAATAAGAATGTTGCCTACTGCATACTGATTCTGAGGCGCTTATAACTTAGGGGCAGATCTATAATTTTGTAAAGATTTGGTTTGTAAGAAAAACGTTATGTATGTGAGATGTATGAAAAACTGAACAATTATTCAATAAATTCCACAGCATATCGATATGCAAAATTTACAAAAATAGCCTTTAGGACTTTTTACTCAGCCAAATAACGTTTTATCGTAATCGCAGGCTCTGAAAAGGCGAAAACATTTTTTTCATTCAGATATTTGGCTATCAGTATCATGGTAACCATACCCAGGAGAGAAAAAAAATAAACAATCATGGTAAGAAGGCCATATAATCAAAATGTGAGAATGAAAGAAAAAGGAGCCATGAAAGCACTGGAAATAGGCAAGAATACTGTTTTAAGAGCATTCTACCCATTAAAGGTACTGGGAGTGAAAGCATTCAGAAAAAGGTTTCATTCTTCTACTAAGGCCCAAGATCTTTCATGTTGATTGTGCTGTTAATGCACACGTATGCAAGAAATTGCAATGTACCCAAGTAAGTAGAGCTGACAGAAATATTACAGAGAAGGGATGGCATGCATGCAAAGTGTTAATCTGGTCCTAGGTGAGAATTTCCTCTCTCAAAGATTTACTTTGTGACATTAAAGAACGTACTTCACCCTTAAGCCAAAGAGGCTAAGTTTACTTCTAACAATGAGATATTCTTATAGGCTGAGGAGACTGAATACAGCAGTTCAGAAATTGTAACATCACAGAACAAAAATATGTTAAAGAAAAGAGGATTAGCAAGGAAGGAGCAGAAGATGAGGAAACAGATA
>VZSV01000028.1:4649776-4664581 GCA_013398735.1 Nothocercus julius | reverse complement strand
AACCTTTTTCTAATCACTTTGAGCCTAGACAGGAACTCATAGTGAAGTTTCTCCAGACCACTAGATCCTGTCCGAGCATTTCTTGCTCTCTGGAGTAGACGCATCATCAAAGAGGATTTTTTTTTCAAAATTCAGTTTAAAAACTAAACTCTTCTGCAAGAATCTTCATCTAAATTCTAATTCAAAGTTCAGCCATCTTCTTATAAACACAAAGATTAAAACAATCCTGACTGAGACCACAAAAGCAAGGAGTTAAATACTAATGTACCCTTGACTCCCTCTGTTGTCCCATATTTATGTGCGTGCCTCTGACGCTGTGCTAATGAGCACAGTAGCATACCAGAAGAGATATATTTTTAATTCCGATTTTGATGTGTTTTGTTGATTGATAAAAATGCTAACATTACTAAAACAGATTTTTTTGTATTCATCTATTTTTACTTTTCAGTCCTTTTCAGAGGACTGGAAAAAAAAAAAAAAAGTAATGATGTTGCCAATGAAAACCAAAAAAATCTTTTTCTGTACATTTCTGTTGGGTGACACATCATGTCTGCAAGTAAGTGTCATTCTCTAGTCTTTTCATTATACAAAACCACCAGAACGAATGAAATATGTGCCACGTTATGAACATTTACCAAAATTTGAATATTTTGGCAATGTAGTATTGCAGCTCCTTATACACAGACTCAGCTCTCCAACTAATTAACTCTTTTGTATTTTTAAGGCTGAAGTATGAGCTCAAGTTGACACTGTCACTTCCTGTTTGAAATTTTCCATACTGAACTATGAGAAAAATGAGATTCATTTCTTCACTCTCACATTTTAGAACAGCACATTTAATACAGACCATATTATGAAACTAATAACAAGCAAAAACCTGAGCCCATTCCAGAGTTGTGAGGGAGAGAAACATCTTCTAGAGACACGAAGGAGCTGGAATAAGAACCTCCAGCCTAAGAAATGTCTTGAAAAGACCTGAAAGGACTTCTGGATAATTGCGACTAAAAGGTAGTTTAACACCGTGACCTAAAAGTTGATCTAAGCTAACTGAAGATTTCTCATTTGGATCATCCTGGAGATATACTCACACCATGGCAAAGAAATTAGTTGCTCTGTGACTCATAGGATTCATCTCATGCTGGTGTGCCAGACAGAGAAAGGCCAGGTAATAAATCGAGCCCTCTCTACGTTCTTTTGTTTTTGTTTTTTAAAACAGACTTCCCTCTGTGGAAGGGGAGACTGGTGGGGAGTACCATAAAAAAAATACACCAACTATATTACCCTCTGCTTCAATAAAGGAAGTACAAACTTCCCATCTTGGCAAGGACTAAAACATCTCAAACAGATGGGACAATGACCATGATAAACGTCTAGACAGCAATGTGGAAGAAAAATACTTCCTATTTTTTTATTCATATGCTAATACAGAAAGTATACTTCAGATATGTGAAAAGACCAGCCTTAATAATGGTTGTCCTTCTGTGATCATGATGGTGGTACAGAAAATAATATTTTTAAAATTATATGAAATCTAAAATACTAATTATTTAAAGCTCAAGTGACTTCCAGTCAAAAAAGATGAGTCTTTTGAGCATATTACAGCTTGGCTAGCAATTAGCCTATATTCTTCCATACTAATGCATTATACTAAGCAATTGTTGCTTGGTATTGCAGTTGGTACTGTGGAGCTTCACTCCAAAGAGAACTTTATTACACAATCTAACACCAAAATTCTAGCTGTCAAAAATACAAGAATATTTCCAAGAGGGAAGATGATTCATGAATAAAATTCCATAGGTATATTTTGATTAAAAAATATTCCCAAGATGAAAGATTTCCAGCCAATGATTATGTTATCAAGAACATATGGGACTATCAGATAATGGATATGCTGCTTTTTTAATAGGAAAATAAACATCTTGGGGTCAGCTTTACTGACCTTCAGAGGTCAGTAAAGCTCCAGTAGACCCCAAAGTATTAAAACACTCCTTTTTGAAGAGTGAACAGCAAATGAACATAAGACATTTCACAAAGAAGTAGTACAAGTAATTGTACATATGTTTTCCTTCATCTTCCAGACAGACAGCTTCTTCTCATTGTACCCTGTGCACTTCTTTTAACCACACATTTTCATCTTGGAAACTCACATTTTAGAAGCAAAGGTCTTTCTCTTCATATCTTTCAGGTTTAGTGACCACCACTACTCACAGCCTACAGGAAGCAGTGTCTCTTTTGAACACTGAGAAAAATCTATATGCATGGCAACATACTGATTGGTGATTTACTCTGCTCTCAGGACCATGGACCCACATTAATGTTTGCATGAATAAAATCACAAAACAGATACTTTGAATTGAGTTTGTGGAGGAACGCATTTGCTTTTGAAGAATACAATAATTTGCCTTCAAAACAATGATTTTCCAAAGCAGTATATATTGCCCAGATGAGAAACACGTGTAAGTAGTTAGGAGTCAATACAGCAGTGAAGGAGGGAACTCTATTTCCATGCTCAGTATCCCACAGGTCTGCTCCAGCTCAGCTGATGCTTTTGTCTCAGACACACAGCACCCAACAGCTGAGCATTACTCATCAAAATTGCTGCTGTGTCCTCTCAGGCACGGAGGCTTGAGCGTCTAATGCGGCTGCTAGAAACTGCAGCCATAAGGACCGAAGTGGATCACGAAACTGGAATCCCACTCCTGCTTCTAGAGAGTTTGGGCTATCCTGCCCTACACAGCTCTCCCCCAAGCTCAAAAATTCTCCAGTGAAGAGCAAAACCCAAAAGTAAAGCTGTTTTCTTTTCCCTGGACCTGTAGCTCTTCTATGCTGTCTACACTAAGTAATAATTGCTATGAAGTGCAACTTTGCAAAATCTTCTATGTGCCAGTGATTGCAAGGTCTCTGCAAAGAGAAACCAGTAGGTTCTGCCTAGTCTAATGGTCTCAGAACACGAGCATCCATCAAGCACCCATCTGAGCTTGGCCAGGACAATATATACAGCTGCTCTTACAAAGTGAAATGGAAAAACAATTTCAACGTAATAGAGAATTTTGTAGGACTTTTGTTTGACAGCATAAAATACATATTCTTACCATAGTGCTTTTTAATGACACACTGATATCTCTGGCTGCTTACCATTACTTAAAGTAAACGTCATATTTGCAGAAGAGTTTCTTGATTAAAAAAAAAATATATACAATCCTTCTACAGCTACAAGAAAAGCTACTCTGCACATATCTGCCAACTGCTAATAAACGATTACCACACATCTACTGTTCTGGTTTTAGGAAAACATTTATAATGTTGCATTCCACTGTAGAGTAACTCTTGGTAAATCCTGATTTTGTGATAAATAAGATAGCATTCAGCTATCATTCGCAAAGACTGTTTTTACCCAAAAGAGGCAATATAATTTTAGCAAAACCTACCTGTATTCTTTAAGAGTTTCAAAAGCTGTAATCAATGTCTTACCTACTCTTTCTCATTCATTTCTTCAAACTCTCATCCCTCTACCCACCTTTTCCTACAGAGCTTCTACTTCTGTCCAGTAAAATCAGTATCAGAATTGCATTTCAGAGATGTTTCAGAAAGCAGGACATAACCAAATCTCTCTTAGAATGCTGTTCTCACAAGAATTTGACCTGTTTTTCAGAGGCAAATGTTTTAGATACAACCAATGGACAAAGGCTGAGAGTCATTGAACTTTTTATATGTTTTTTTTCCATCCTCGTGTTATCAGTTATGTATCTTAATCCTTCTATGTCTGGTATGTACTGTGAATCACAGAGCAGCTCTGGGTGCCAGTGCGGGATGCCTGGAAACTACTGGGCTTCCATAAGATCATCATCATTGTTTTTCCCCACCCCAGAACTCCAGAGGGGTTTGGTGCACAGAGGCTTGTGAACAGACACACCACTTCCCACATGCTATGGAGTTCATGTCATAAGGAAGGGTTTGCTCCCAGGAACCATGGTTCCAGTTCAACACAGTCACAAAATACTGTGGAAAGAAAGAAACAAACAACAACAAAAAAGTCTTCCTTGACCTCAAAGCCTAACGAAACACAGAATGTGTCCCCCTCTATTTTTAGATAGATGCTCTGCAGTGCCATATTCCTTAATCTAAGGCTGATCCAAATGTTCCAAGAGCAGACGTTGGTTTCTCTTCGATGGCCAATGCATATCTCCGCTTTCCAAGTTCCTGTAAACACATCATTATAAGGAAGGCCAGTCTTACTTTTCCCAGCCTTCTTTCTAATTACGTGCCTGCTGCCAGGAAACTTTCACGTCTTTTTTCTTTTTTTCTTTTTTTTTTCCCCCCCTTTGCTACTAAATTTTAAACAAATGCCTGCTAAAGACCTTTAAAGAAAAAAAGAGAGAGAGAAAGAAAAAAATCCACATCCTCCAGAGCAGTTTCTGTTATAAGTTGTAAAGTTACTAGGTAACACTAAATTCTTCTCAGCACTCAATTATAAACATTCAACCAAAAACAGCCAGCAAGAGCACATCACCGCTAACTCACCAAATATGTCTTCCTCACAGACTACCCAACTCCTCCGTACCAAGGAAAAGGTTCAGCCCTGACTCCATTTGGGCAACGAGCCTCAGCTACGTTTCGCAAAGCGCCGAGCCTCCCTCTCGCGGGCACCTCTCCCCTCACGCGCCGGGTACCGTCGGGCTCCCACGAGGCGAGCTCCAAAGCGCTCCGATTTCACCGCTGTGTCGCCCTCACTCGCGAACGCCGGCTTTGGCTGCCCACATGGCGCAGCTGTCGCGGCGCCCCCGCGTACGGCGCGATGCTGAGCGGCTGCCGGAGCCGGCAAACAAAGTGCCGGGCTCCAAAGCGACTGCAGGCGACGCGGCCGACGGCTGCGGAAAGAAGGAGCCGCGCGGGAAAGAAGAACCTGACGAGGGCGGCAGGAGCCGCTCGCGGCGCGGTCTCCCGCGCCCCGATCCCGCTCTGCGCCCCCTCCCTGCGCGCCCCGCGGAGCAGCGCCGCGGCTCCCAGCCTACCTCAGCGCTCAGCGGCGCGCGTATCGCATCGCCGGGCCGGGGTGAGCCGAGCCGAGCCGAGCCGAGCCGAGCCGGGCCAGGCCGGGGAGCGCCGGGCAGGCGGAGCAGCCCGGGCGCAGGTAGCGGCCGCTATATAGGCCGGCCCGGCGCCGTCACTCACGGGGCCGCCACCGCCTCCCGCCCCGACGGCTTCACGTTAAGAGTCCCGCGGAGGCGCCCCCGCTGCGGGGCCGCCGCCGGGCTCTGTGGCTCTCGGGGCCGCTTTCGCCGGAGGCTCCGGCCCCGCGCTCGCCCGCTGCCCTCCCCGCCGGGCTACGCGTGCGTACCCGGCAGGAACGACAGGGGAACGTCCACGAGCTCGACCCGCGAGCTGCCCCGGGGAGTGGAGGCGGCGCCCCTGCCGTGCACAGCGCAGCAGCTTTGCCGCTGGGGCTCTGCTCGGCTCCGCTGTGGGGAAAAAGTGCCCCACATTTCCCCATTGCTAAGTTTACATGACAGAACAGGCAGGGCATCTACTGGCTTCAGCACAGACCAGTGCAATCTGTCTCCGTTTACTCCTCTAGGCTTAATGCATTCTGCTCTTTTAAAGTAATGACTTAGAGCACTGCTCATCTTTCAACTTTTCAAACTTTTCAAGATGAACCCAATTTAATTTTTTCTCAGAAGCTCTGCAGCACTGCTGCACACTGTAGGCACTTGCTTCACATATGGTCTCTAGTGTCCTGAGCAGCCGAGCTCAGACAGCACTCGCTGTTTGGCAGCCTGATCCTGCAAACCAGAGTGCCAAAGTATCCAGAGTACTGGATAGACCCATATATGCACCATATATACACATATTACTACTGTGTATTCCACTAGGAGCATCACTTGAATGCAGATGACAACAGAAAAACAGATTTCTACCGTGGCTTCATACCCTTCCTCTTAAAATCAATTTGGTCTGGAGGTAGGGCTTTCCTGCAGATCACATGTCAACTTCAGTTTCGTAAGAAAGCACAAAACAAGCCTTATATCAGCAACACATCTATTTAAAACAAAACAGTCATGCTCAAAAGACACATCTACAAAACCTCTGTTCCCAAATTCATGCATAATCCACATTGGACACGTGGGTATCACTTTAATCTTTTACAGTGAGGACAACAAAACAGCATATAAATGCTGATAGATCTCTGTCAACACCGTTAAACATCCTAAACGCTCAGTTAAGACGTTTAGGGTAATTGACAATACGGGTGCCCTCATCCTTTTTTCAGATCCACTTTCCATCAGTCTGTTGTGAATCATAGCCCTGCTCTGGATGCCTGACATCTGCTGAGTTTCCACAACAATGTCATCATAACTATTTTTCTCCAGCAGGTGTGATCGCGCAGGACAGGAGAGACCTTTACCTGCAACAATTCATTCAAAAGTGGCCAAGGCAGGAGAAGGTGGCTCTGCAACCTCCTCTGCTTAGTCCAACATCTTTGCCCCTTACCCCAGCCCTCCTCGCCCCAGCACCAACTGGGGAAAACCAAGAACTGCTGCCAACTGGGAAAACAGAGGGGAGGAATGAACTATTTCCAGCTGCTGCTACAGCAAGTCACACACCAGAGCCGGTGCTGTGAGAACCAGTCCCTCTCTTTCCAGTTCTGGTGTATGACTAGGGATAGAAGCATGGTAGCTCATACACACAGAATTAATGTAGTGCAAAAATAAAAAGATCATTCATCACCATTCAGGTCACCGTACAATTTTGGGAAAGTATACTGCTTGAAGACAGCATTTTACCTAACAAGCAGAACACAATTCAGCCAATAATGGCTATAATGGCTGTAGTAATCACAAATAATGATGAATAATAACACAAATAAAGAACTGACTGACATGCTGTTGGAAAAAGCCTATTACAGGAAAACACTAACTGGATTTTAAGTTTCCCATCCGCATGTTCTCATTCACGTTTCCTTATAGCAGAGACAGTTAATACTGAGGTAAAGAAAAGCTCCTTCGCCAATACCATGTCTTCTACTGTCATAATTTTTACATTGCCTGTACTTTGCACATATGTTCCAAGAATTTTGGAAAATCAGCTTATGCCTATGCACACATGCTCATGTTCACCCCATGGAGATGGGAGATGAAAGCAAAAGGACAGCATGGGCACATGTGCTTAGCTCAGGACATTTGTTTCACTGCAACTCCATAAACCTAACTGGATGCTGGAACTGGCGTGGAACCCGAAAATGAAGCTCAACTTACTGGCAACCAAATATGAGGCACAATGCAAGATAGAGAACCGAAGAAAAAGAAAACAAATTGTATGCTTCACTTAAAACTTATCATGATCATCATGTGCTTGACTTAAAATTTATCATAATCTGTAACTCCTTCTTCTGAACAACTTAATATAACATTACAGATACATAAATATTTCTATAGTTTAAATAATTTCCAACTATATGTAAAGAATGTCTTGTACACTAAACTGTGGGAAATTCATTTACATACAACCATACAAAAACTGCATATGACTATAATGAAATAGCAATATTTAACTGAAATAATTATAATTACAATTATAGCAAACATTTTGGAAAGAAAAAAACACAGCAAAAAGTAAAAGAACAATTAACTGCCAACTGATGGAGATCATGGAATATACTGTTAGTAAGAATAACTGATAGAACAAGTCTTGAGGATTTTTGGCCAGCATTTGTTCAAATTTAGAGAAATTTCAGGGATGTGATTTTGTACAATCCCAAGGAAAGAGACAGATGGAAAAAAAGGACTGAATATCACATGATATCAAAACATCAGTGGTTAATTAATTACTATATTGATAATAACTACTGTACCAATTACTTCTTAGTTTGTTTTGCAACAAGGCAATTTAGTTAACTACCTGTCTGTTTTTCATGTGGCTATAGTCTATGCTGCATAGTCCATGCTCATTTTGAGCTAGGTTTTTTTTTTTTTTTCTTTTATTTTTTTTTTTTTTTTTTTTTTTTTTTTTTTTTCTTTTTTTTTTCTTTTTGGAACAACTTGAGAAAAGTATAGGAAGGGTGATATACTTGGCACTTTATAAGATGCCACCTTATCAACAAAGCAAGATTAGTACTAGTAAAATTAGTTGACTTCAGAAAAAAAGTTGAATTTGAAATGCTAATGGAAAGCTCTTACACAAACTAATTACTTCCAAAGTAATCTGAGAAAAAACAAATGACCACAAAACAGTTGAATGGATTTCTTGGGAGTCTGTCCAATCTTTAAACTACTAATGGACAGTATTAAAATGTTGTCTTTTTGTTTGCAATTTATCTTCAGTGAAGGAAGTGTATTTTAATATGGTGTATACAGTATCATTCACAACAACTAGTTTCCATGTGGTAGTATACTACAAATAAAGTTGTATTGCCTTTGTTCCACCTGACTTTTTTGGCTTTTTTTCATTATGATATTTAAATTTTTTTATAATGCTAGTTGGTGAGTAACAAAGACATTATAAACTATGCAGAATGTGCAATTTCTAATCTAGGCTATTAAGAGTAGCCTTAAATTTTAAATTTTCTAAATCCAAACAAGCTGTTTTTCCAAAGGAAAACAAAGAAGTGGAGTTTAGAAGCTCTGAGGTCCAGGATGAAATTACAAGTGAGAATCAACTGGCCTTTCTGAGATGGGGTAGACATACATGACACAAGATTCTTTTGGTCCTAAAACCTGGACAGTAATTCCAGAGTATACATTTGCCTGTAAATCAAGCCATGTAGTTTTCAACTAGCTACAATGGAGCTTTGCATCATATTACATTTCAAACATAGCTAAGCTTGGATGTAAATGCCAGTGACAGACAGCAATGAGCTAGGAGAGCGAGCTGAGATTTCGCAAGTGCTCAAACTGATTCATGTGCAGCTGACTGCAGTCAGTGATGTACCATACCCAACTCAGAGATCTTCCTGGTTTTCTCATATAAAAGAAATACATCCCATGGAAATGACTTATACCAGTTATGCAAAATAAACCCCGACATATCAACCCCCCCCCCCAAAAAAAAGTAGTGATCTCCATAAAATTAAATCCCTTTCCATACTCCAAGTGTCAACATCTAAAAGCTTTGAAGGGGGACTACCAGGAAGACAGGAACCAGACACAAATTATATTTGAATGCAGGAGAGTTAAGAGATTTACTTAGAATACTAGAACCCAACATCATGTACTCCTGAAAAAAAAAAAAAAAAAAAAAAAAAAAAAAAACACTATACATCTAAAACACGGAATTGCCAAACACCTGCCACTCCTAAGTATTTAGCACTATCTCAGAAGAGTCTCTTGAATCCCATGCTACAGGCACCCTGTACTAGCTAACCTTTAGGGTGTTGACAGACACTAGGGTCACAACTGTACAGCACTTTGCTTGGTATCATTTCCTGTGGGTGAAAATTGCAATGTCAGAATTGCTGAGTTGTACTGAGTTATTCGTGGCATGGGTTTGTCTTAATGCTTCTGGAAAACAAAGCAACAGATGCTTGGTAAAAGAAAGACTACTGGAAAAACCATTTTCTATCATTTTCAGTTCTGCCAATGCATCCCATCAATATTACGTTTCTCACAGAGAGGAAACCATAGCTACAGACAACATTTGGAAGCAAATTATACTATGAAGACTCTGATCCATTAAAAAAATGATACAACAAAAATCAATAAAAAAACAAAATGACAATAGAACCTTTTCCCAAACTCCTAAATACAGAGGAAAACAGAAATCAGAAGTGTTTTTTTGCTGAGACAACTTTCATAAGCAGGAGATAGACTTTCTAACTGACACAGATGCATATGGCTAAACACAAACACACATGCACATTATCAACAGTGATGACATGACTCATGCTTAAAGGTTCTTCGTTGTAGCACTGATTGCTATTTTCATCTGAAAGGTGCCTTCTGAAGGGCCTTCAGGCACTGAATTGTTTAAAGGATATTGATGAGACTTACTATGCAACTCCTAGGAAGGCATGGAGAAAGCCCTGAGAGCCCAGAACAGCTGCAAAACAGGTAATAGATATAACTCAGGCATTCCTTTAGCCCAATAACTTCCTTAAAGTACCTAAATATTTCAGGTACCCAAGTTCTCAGTCCATTTTGACTGTGGGTAACCCCAAAGAGTTTCCTGGCCTGTAAAATTGCAGGCATAGCATGCTGATGAGCTCTGGAAATAGTTACATTAAATATAATAAAATAAATACCTGGGAGGCACTGATCTGTGAGGATGACAGAGCCCTGGATCAGGCTGCCCAGAGAGGTTGTGGAGTCTCCTTCTCTGGAGATCTCCAAAACCTGCCTGGATGCCACCCTGTGCCACGTGTTCCGGATGTCCCTGCTTAAGCAGGAGGGTTGGACTAGATGATCTCTAGAGGCCCCTTCTAGCCTCAACCATTCTGTGATTCTGTGAGATTCTGTGAAAACAATTCACTCCACAAAC
Organism: Nothocercus julius; assembly: GCA_013398735.1. Lineage (NCBI taxonomy): Eukaryota > Metazoa > Chordata > Aves > Tinamiformes > Tinamidae > Nothocercus > Nothocercus julius. Next base: position 4,654,111 of record VZSV01000028.1, on the reverse strand, counting down.
TCAGAGGAGTAACAAACAGATCTGTGTTAAGGTGCCCATTTAACCCCACAAAGGAGAAGCATTTTTTTAAACTCCTGTCAGATTTCTTTCCCCAGTTGTACATCCAATTCTGCTCAATATTTGTCTCCCAGCTCTTGCAATTTTTTCTTGTATTCTCATCTTCTCTTACACTACCATTCTTCTCAGATTCTCTATTTTTATTTAGCAAAGGAAATTACAAAGGCAATTCTAATAAACTCTTCTGTTCCAGTCAGCATGTCCAGAGCAAGTGCAAAATAACTCTACCTGGAGCTTACCTCAGAGGTTTTATAAGCATCATTCCCATAGCTTTTCCTTTTAGACCATAGCAAAATTTGCCTAACACTCTTCAGCTGCAAATTGTATTTCCAAGCATCAATATGCATCTGTGAGCAGCTACCTGTACTTCAGATGGTTAAATTGTTAGGAGGCTTACATCAGGTCGCAGGTGGCTAAGGAGATTGGAATGTGACCCTTTAGGCCTAATTCCCATTTCCCAACTCAAATCTCAAACACTACATTCACTCCTTTAATATTCCCGGTATGGTAATACTGCATGGGTTATATCTTTCAATTAGTTACACTTTAGTGACTTACAGCTGCTGTAATTGGGAGGCCTGTCAGGAAAGACGAAGAAGCTGTTTCTTTTGTGTCAAGCTTCACCCATAATATTTAACATGTTTTTCCATAACAGTTTACAGGCTGATCTATTCAGTTTCAAAACCAAGGCATTTCCTTTCATAAGGATATCAAACCTTCCTTTCCTTTCATAAGGATATCAAAACCACAGTCTTTAACTGTGAATTTCAGGAGACAGTCTCTTGCAGACATTTTGAAACCAAAGCAAACCAGGCCAGTATGCTAAATGTTACCGCTGAGGTTTGTGCCCACAGCTATTTAGTTTTCCCTGTTCCAGCATTCACAGCAGAAATCACAGCTGCTCCTTCAATCCCCAAATGTTGCTGCTGTGTTCACTGTCCCTGCAAACCCCAAGCAGGAAGGTGAAGAGTGTTCTGTATCCTTTCCCCGAGGAGTAAGACCTTTCAAATTCAGTCCCAAATAAACAGAAATTAATAATAATAATAATGTCCCAAGACAGTGAGTTAAAATTGCAGGGTGTGAATTTCATAAACTCAACAGGGTAGCTCATTTGCATTTCTGATAGCTTGGAATATCTTCCCACCAATTCATTTTGAAGCCCTTTTCTATCAGGATTGACAAGATCTGGGTTATTAGTTTTTAGTGCTCATTTTCTGTCTTTGCCTAGCACTGTTCTCCACTACATGGCCACCTCAGTCACTCAAGGGTATGTACCCTTCCTAGATTAGTTTCTACGCTTTCCTCAGAGCACTGTACTAGGCAGAAGTTCCCCACAACACTTCCCAAAGGCTTAAAGTTCGCTGTGACGGGCATTTCTACCCGGGCAAAGGAGGACTCATCAATCCCCCGACAACGGGGCTGCCGGAGAGCCCTCCTCTGCAAACAGCACTCTCGGAGGAGCTTTCAGCAGCACCAGAAACCACGGCAAGCGCCACTCCGTCTCTCGGCGCCGCTGGAAGAGGAGGGCCCAAGGATACAGGCAGCTCTTGCCCCCGCGGCTCCCATCGCCTTATTTGGCGGCCGGGGCTGCTCTTGGTGTCGCTGCGCCCGCGGCCGCCATGTCCATGTAAGGAGCCGCTTCCCTTCCCTTCCCTTCGCCGCCAGGAGGGGAGCGGGGGGAGCCGCGAGGCGCGGCAGGAATGCTTTATAAACCTCCAGTGCAAAAACCCGCTGAAATTAGATACTTTCCCTCTTTTTCACGGGTGTTCACTGACTCTGAACACAGCAAAAGGAACTGCTTTTAGCAGTAGCACAAAGACAAATCTGCTGCACGAAGGTGTAAATTCACGAGCAGGACATTTCCTGCTCTTGTACTGTTGTTTCCTACCTACACAGCAGTGCTTACAGCTCTCCGGGTGATGAGGAAGCTCCCGGGAAAAAAGACATTGCAGCCTGACACACATTCACACAAGGCCAAGAGTGAGCTTGGATGAGCACGGGCACAGAATTGGTCTTGCTGGCCTCAGCACTTCTCCTTTCTTGTTCACATCTTTCAGATTTAACCACTTTCAAGTGGAAGATCATGGGCATTTGCAGGGTAGTTTTATTTTCTACAATAAATAGCAAGAAATCCTTCATGAAGCAATTTCATTCTTTATGCTGAAATGGGAAATGATAACATCTGGGAACACACACTAAGTATGTCTGCAGTGATAGCTAAACCCAGCAAAACGAACACGCACAGATACCTCTGTCTGACTAAGGACATTCTCGAGCTGTGACTCCTTAAAAGGAATACCCTGCACTACGTAATGACTCAAGACTACTAAAAGTCTTGCGAGACAGCCTGCCTTAAGGCCGCAGGACAAGAAACAGTATCTTGCAACAAAGTAAGGAGTTGTAGCTGAACTTCTAACTTCCTAAGTCTATTTGAGAGCCTGGAAGCATGCCCTGATTTCTCATTAAGGTTGCTCAGTATGTAGTTGTGAAAAGAAGTCCTTAGCAATGCTAAAAGTTTTTCTTTCCTTATTGGAGCCTCCTGTTGCAGCCTCCAGCTCCACTGCTCCTGGCCTAAAAAATAGCAATTAGGGTGAGTACAAAGGTCTGTTTAAAAGAATCACTTTTCTGTATCACTCCTTGTGCTGCACCCACCACACTGCACCCGTTAGGTTTTCAACTTGACAGAAAAACTGGCCAAGGTATTTTCATATTGCATGGTTGCCTTCAGCAGAGGCCTGGACAAGTTTGTTTATTTGTGAGAAACTCTCAAACCAGAGGGAAACAAACAAACAAAAACTAAGCAATCTGAAATGTATTGACCACATCATACATTACATCCATAAAACACCCCATTTAATTCAGCTTTAGAAAAATTTCTCAGAATGAAAAACATCTAGCCTAAAACGAACAAACGAACAAGCAGAAAAAGCTGCTAGTTTCAGCTTATCCACTTCTAGATTAATTTAGTAAAAACATCACCTGCGGCAGGTGGTTCCCACTGCTGACAGTATCTCACCACCCAGGCTGCCAGCAGTGCCGTGTCCATTCCTGGCAGCTGGCATCAGTTCTGCTGAATGAATTACACCACACAAAATATGCTCTGGCTGGAAGGATGCAACCTTTGAAGTGCTGTCCTATGTTTGCTCTTTTACTTCAAATTTGAAAGTAACTGAGGGTATCTCTGCTCATTTGGGAACTTGCAGTGCTCTCAAGGAGCTTATATAAAAACTTAAATACATAAAAAAATGTAAGGCTCTGTATCTTAAATTAAAAGAAAAGGATGATCTCCTGAATGTGGAAGTCACCACCAAACTGCGTTTCCATTACAACTCTCTTCTCCCCAGTCGTATGGATTTCAAGGTTCAGGTTTCCTCCAAACACTCCACAGAGTTAAATTGCCACGTTTTACCCCACTGTCAATATTCCAGCAAGCACAGACTGTGTGTTCCCCATGCCAGCTTCTCAGTTTGGTTGCTGCCAGTTTGTGCATGCACAATTTAATCCTTGTTTCTCTTCCCGCAAGGAACCTGCTCTCCTTCTGGCCACAGCACTGCAGGCAGTGACCCAACGGCGCAACTTGACCGAGAGCTGCAGCGGGGCCTCTCTTGAGAGCTCGAAAGGCTGCCCGCAGAGAGCCGATCCAGACACCGTCGGCCTGCACGCCCCTGGCGGGAACGTGCTCTCTGGGCCCAGACTCACACAGACTTCGTGGCACAGCTCTGTGGCGTTAATGAGCAGTAGGTTCTGCAGGAACAGTGGGATCTGTGTGTTCCAGGAAAGATCACAGCACTAACCAGAGGGGCCTGGAAAGCTTTATCATCACCTGAAGATGAAGATATTACATCCACTCAACCACTTACCAAATGTAGAGTACTGGCACCAATTCATTTAGCCCTCTATAAGGGAATACTGATTGCATAAACTACAAAAATGTTCTACTCTTATTAAAAGAAACATGAAAACAATCAGAATAAACTAGCATTTTATCAGTAAAATAAAGCTGAGCTTCTGTGTTAGTGTTCAGTTTTCTAATTTATAATAAAAAAAGAATAGGGGAATTATAATGAAAGTGCTAAAGCATTTAATAATACTATAATGCATGATTTATATATAATCACATTTCTCAGACAGAACATTTTGCCATTACAAACACACTTTATCTATTTTTAATATGGAACTTCAACAGTTCTCTCATCTAAGTATGAGGCTACACAGTGATTTAACTGTTAAAAGTCATCCCTATCAGCTCTGTTGTACTTGAATATCCCAGAAAAGATT
>VZSV01000028.1:4637671-4649741 GCA_013398735.1 Nothocercus julius | reverse complement strand
TTGTCTAAACATAAATGTTCTGGAGAAGAGGCACATTTGTCCTTATTTTCATTTGGTCAAGCCTTCATCCTAGGCAGTCCCAAGTTTCTTTAGAAGCCTTTCACAAGGGATCTTGCTGAAAACCCTTTGGAAGCCAGTGGACTGTGAGAACCAAATTCCAGTCAGCCACATGCTTCTTGTGGATTCTTTCAGTGAATTTGAGGTATTACCTCTGATTACAAAAATAATGATGATTTCTTTGAAATGTCATATGGTATAGCTTGTATCCGTGAGCCTAGTTTTTATTGTAATTTATTTATTCTACATTGTACTATTATGTCTATACTCTCTAATAATTTGCCAGATACAGGGCTTATCAATACCCTGTAAAAACTTATAAACATTGGTGCAACGTTGCTGCCTTAAAAGAAGCATTTAATAGCTAAATATACTATTTTTTTTCCTGTCAAACTACGATCACAAATTATATTGGCCTATTTACGATTCACGGGCTTAACCTGTTTTTCCTATTCGAGAGACTTCAGATGCTTGTGGAAGAAACAGGTGTCCACATTGCAACCAAGATAATGCACTGAAAGGCCGCTTGCTAATTACTACTTGCTGCAAATTTCTCCCAGGGGTTTCACGGAAAGATATGGAATGATATGGAATGCATGCACAGAACTGTATAGGTATCCATAAGAAGACAAGAAGTCACATAGACACAAAGAATGATACTTCCTGATTAAAATTCATCTGTGTAATTTAACAGTCCATTAGACTATCCCAGCACGGTATCACAAGAAAGAGAGACACAGATTTTCCAGCTCAACATTTTCACTGTGATAAGCAAAACAGATTCTTAACAGGAAAAACAGCTTAGTACCACTGAAGTACCACATGCTTGAACTTAGAACAGAGTTAAGCATTCAAACTGGAGTGCTCAGAAAACCTTCTTATGATGGGGTAACTATTGTATTAGAACGATTTTTTTTTCAAGTATCAGTGCATAGATATTTGTTAACTACATATATAACTTGGACTCTGAAAGAAACGTTCTCTTTTACTAAAATTGAAAATGGGCTTCTGTGATATCAAAATCTACCATGGGCAATAATACTTCAGTACTACAGATAAACTTACAGCTTGAAATGTATTCTCATTTAATCTTAAGGCATGCTTTTCTGATTCCAAACCCTCATGAGTAACATTATCATCATGTATCTGAATGACTTTCATAACTAAACAGTATTGCCAGAGTTTTCAATGCAGAAGTACTAAAAATATATCCAGGGAGAAACCTGGATAGAAGCTATTCTGAAGCATAATGACATTACAATGGGTCAGAAGTCACACATTTGACTTAGGTGGATAGCAGCAGCCAAGGAAAATGTTCCTGCTACAGAGACATGGACACAAATTCATGGGAATCAGAAGTACTATTCTCCATATGTAAGGTAGACATGCTCCATTGTATTGTATTTAGATCTGAAAACCATTTGCCATGTTGTTATCAAAATGCAGGAAACACACAGAATGGTGGCAGAAACAACTGTAAATAGTAAGTAGGCGATTGCTTCCTGAGCTGGTGTAAGTGAGAAATATATCTTGCATGACTTCATTAAGTGATATCCACAAGTGGTAAAGAGTAAATAAGAACAGATTACAGCAAGGAGTGGTAGGATGAAATTAAGAAATGACAAACTGAAAGTGGCTATAAAGGAAAATTTGCCGGTTATTCCATAGATCTCAGTCAGTTGGGCAAAGTTGATGATGATCGATGGATCAGACCATACAGTCCTCAAGAGTGGATAAAAAAGCACTGCAATAGATTTAATTGTTACAAAATCATTTATTAATTCTCTTGGTTCACTGAACTAGTGAGACTTCCACTGTAGGACTTGTGTTTATTGGATGCTCAGGATAAGACTATCGCTTTTGAATAACAAAACCCAACTATAATCTTTACAAAAAACAAACAAAAAAATCCCCTCAAAACACATGCGTTGTCCAAGAAAGCACAACATGCTACAGACCTAATTTTGTTCTTTTGAAACCAAGTTTCTTCTCCCTAGACATAACAGTATTAAAAAAAAAAAAATAGTAGTAACTTGCAATAACCAGGCTTATGCCTAATGCAATCCTAGTGGGAGTTCAGAATCACTTACTGTGAGGACTGGTGGGCAGAAGTTTCACGTTCTATTTATGTTTTCTCTAAGCTTAAGGAAAAGCAGTCTGAAGTAAGCTGCAGCTAACATGCCACACAGGAAATGAGGGAAGAGAGCCAGACTTAAGAAAGACTTACATTTATATATGATGATGGCTATGTTTTGCTTTAGAAAAAGGAATGCAATTGTTCTAAAATAGAACAGAAAAGTTGTTGATTGGCCTTTTTCCTTATTTTGTAGAGCATGAACTATTCAAGTCCTGTGTCCTGGATCAAAATGATTTTTTTTTTTTTCTTTTTTGGTGAATGCTTTCACCATTGCATGGTACTTTGCTTGGAGACCAAAACTTCTGTCATCAACAAACTCTCTCCCTAAGACGACCAGGGACATTAAATCTGTGCAACCCCTTCCTAAGCCAAAAGTTTTGGTGTGAAACCCACCAGGGCATTTTCAATGATTACAGGAGAAAATGTTCACACAGCTTGCAAATGAATAGTAATATGCTGCTTCAAGGTATCACATAAGCTTTAACTAAAACCACCCACAGCGCGCTGACAGAAGAACCTACAATCAGCTATTTACAACTTTGCAAAATTTTCCATTTGTGCTGAAATACTCCATGACAAACCTCTGTCCATGGCGTGTGTGTACATATATATATGTAAATAAATTTTGAAGAAGATTTAGCTACTTCTGAAATGAAAGCTTTGAAATTTGAATTAACAAAAGCAGAGTGTGCTTCTTTTATCTTAAGGATGCTCTAGCATGTGAACACTTCTACAGAAAATAAATTTATTTGGCAAAGGATCTTGCTAGTGCCAAAAGTAAGTCTTTTTTCTCTATACAGACCTATAGCTATATCTGGCCAATTTATGAACTTTTTATTTAAAAGCAAACAAACAAAAACAAACAAACAAACAAAAAAAACTTTTCATATGCTCTGCATGACCTCAGAATTTGTCAACCGGATTTTTTCAGTATGTCAGAGACCCACGGTTCTTGGAGGTAGAGTGGTCTATGATGGACCAGGGGAGTAGTATTGGCTTAGCAGGGCTTCACACGAAATTCCTGTTCTGAATCACACTTACAAGACAAGGGAACTGAAAGCAAGGAGTCTGGCTTGCCTGCCTTCCCACTGTTTGATCAGATGGTGACAGGGCAACTGCACGAGATTTTGTGTGAAAGTCAGACAGTAGAGAGTAAAGGGAATCAGATCATGACCTAGCTTCTTGTACCCAACTTTTAACTTTCATTCATATATATCTCTTCTATTCTATATATTCATATATATCTTTCTTCTATTCTTTGAGAATTTTTTTTTGTGTATGAATAGAAGTGGGTGAACGGACTTGTCAAAGCTGGTTTAAATTTCAATTGTCATTTATCCTTACATGCTAAATGTGGCCAACTGCTACAATTACTTTTGAGGCTGCACTGTATTTCTCTTCCAGGGATACCGATCAGAAATTTTGTGAAGCATCAAATTTTGCATATATCATATCTGTTTTAATAGCAATTCCTTTCTGGAAATACAGTTTTGTGATACCACATAGGGGAGAAAAAAAAAAAAAAAAAGCTCCCAAACCTCTAGCAAATACGGATTTTCCCAAATCACAACAGCAATCTGTTCCCAGATGAAAAAAGACTGCATTACAGATATACAGTTCCTCTCAGGAAACTTCTACTTACTTTCTGTTCTGAACTGGATTTTATGAACAAGCTAGGCCCCTCTTTTTTTTCCCTGTAATGAGGTGGGTGCCAGGAAAGAGTGATTGACAACTACATACTTCTCTGAAAGGTCTACTACTTTGATTAAACTAAATATACAAAATATGTGCACTAAGTTTTTGCCACAATACTGTAATGTGTATGGTTCATATTTGAAGAAACCTAACACTTTTTGTTAAAATACAGGCCTCATGACTAACAAAGACTAACATATGCTGATTTACAACATTTCGTTAAGGCTACCTTAAATTTTCAGACCATGGCCACAGCTACAATGTAATCTTCTTTTGGAAAAAAATAAAGTAAAATAAAATCCACCAGGAATTCAATAAGGGTCAAGGGGAGGAGGGAAGACAGTTCACCAGTACCCTCAGTGCCAAACATTCTTGAACTACTTTGCCAAATACAAAGGACGTCGACTTCTGGGATTGGCATAATGAGAGCTCTCTATAGGTATCTTGTATAATGCAACAGTGTTTACTTCTCAGCAAGATCTGTTCAGCTCATGGAGTCTGTTTGTGAAAGGACTACTGTGCTCTTTATACAACTTCACGCTCTGCCATGCTGTAAAACCTATGCTTCCTTCCACGTATTAGCAGGCGAGTATCTAGGCAGGGGGGACCTAACTCTAAGACACTCTACTGTGCTAGTTAAAATTGTTTAGTACTTAGGACTTTGCTATAGGATGTTTATCAGATTTTACAAATGTTTTATACTTTGCTAGAATAAAAATAATCAAAATCCCTTGTTCAGTCATCCAATAGCTCAAAATAACTCTCCACAGACTGCTCTCACATAAGTAACAACAGGGAGGAGAAAAGAGAGCAGTCCTGAAAAAAAAAAAAAAAAAAAAAAAAAAAAAAACTTAGCCATATTCACTATATAAGAGCTGGACATGTACTTTGAAAGAGGGTTCAGTCTTTGCATGACTCGCCCCAGGACTGTTGTAGCCTCACAGGTAGCCAACAGGCAGACCAGTTTCCACCTGGATATCCTTGCAACACAGGGAAGAGTTCCCAGGTGATCCACGTAGCTAGTGGCTACGCTAACTTTGTGACAGTACCGAAAAGAAGGGCATGCCGGAAGGGTCAAAGAAGAAAAACATGGTGGCAGGAGGTTTTCCTGCAGCTGTCCTTGCCTAGCCAGGAGCCATATGGAATTGCTGCTGTGAAGAAGAGAATGAAAAACTCTTGTGTTTCTATCCTGACAATTGCCCAGCTTGCTCAAGGAAGTAAGACTCAATGTTTGGGTTGGTCAGAAGAAGCTGCTCTGATTTCAAGTAGCATCAAAGCCATATTTAAGAACCTAATTTACGCTTGAGGAGATGATGAAAACACAACAACTACAAAATCAGAAGGAAAAGGTTACCTGAGAAAGTCCCAAAGTCAAAATAGTATTTCACTAAGCAAAGACTTCCGACTGGAAAAAAAGTGGTAGAATTAACGGCAGTCTACAAAGTGAAATGCAATTCAAGAACTGAATTGTAGACCTTCTCTGGATAAATGTAACCATACACAAACAAGAACAAATTTCTACCCAGACATGTCTCTACCACGGCCGCCTCACTAGTTGTATGGCTGTCTTTTCCCATGCTGCCCTCAGGCATATTCCAGTGGGAGTTAGACCTCAGGCCTTTCGATCTTGGAGGTGTCCTCGAAGGCCAGGTGGGAAATTCCACTGTTTGCTTATTCTTAGGCTGCTGCTCAGATTACAACAGGTTTCAGCTGTGACTTATCAAGGAGTTTGTCACAACATATATTTGTTTCTTTGAAACAAAGCATGATTTATGTCACAATACTTAAGGTACTGCACTAGTAAGTAAGAAATGTGTTTAAACAAAAAAACAGAAGAGAAACCCCACCAAAATGAGCCTTATCCTTTCCATGCATAAAAGAGGAAAGTCCCTCTCAGTTACACACCTCTGTGGTGCTTGTGACAACCTCAGATTATTTCTCTGGCCTTTTTCACTGATAGACCCGGAAGCCACAGTCTCTTTTCTCTCATAGGTTCCTTTTTTCTCCTTGAACCTTCTGTCATACATTTTAAGTATCCTTCATTCCCCCTGAGCTCACCCTAGGGACAAACATGCTATTCTTTTCTGGACACAGCCAGCTAGGTCATTACGCTAGTTCATGTTGTTTTAACACCTTTGAAAAGCTGTGCCCATATGAGTGATTTATTTGCATCAGTATTTCCTCCCTTGTATTTTGAACAAACACTGTATAGCTTCCTTTAAGTTAAGTGTACATTCCAAAGTACGTGATACACAGTGAAGGGAAGAAACAGCCTCACATATATGTAAAAGGTAATACAGGTATTTTTAAAATTTCCTAGTAAGCTATGAGAAAAGCCAGAAACAGTGCAGACAGCAGAAGAGTGGGACTGGCAGCATGGTCTGATATCATTGTCTGGGATGTGGTCCTCAAAGAATAAAACAAGCTTGCTGAGTCTGATCACTTCATCTACTTTCTTATCCTACTTTTACCAAATACTGCCTGGACTGAATCCCATATATTCTACAGTAAAACAAAACACAAAAAAGGTTTGGATTTCTGAAACAAGGAACTGCAATTCTATTCAGTGATCTGGGAAACTAAAAAACACCACAAGCACCAGAAACAATAGCTGCTAAATCAAAGCTGAATCATTTCAGTCAGAAAACTGAAACAACAACAACAAAAAGAAAAAGAAAAAAAAAAAAAAAAAAAACACTTGAACAAAGCCTGAAGGAATCGGATGGCTTCAGGCCAAAAAATGCTAATGGAACACATATTAGCTGAGAAGTGAAACAAGTTTCCAAGAGTCATGGAAATTCTTTAAGATAAATATTCATTGTTCAGAAAAAAAGAAACTCCACTGAATCATTTTCCAAATGTCTGATCTTGCATTCTTTGCACGCCCAAATTCCCTTTAAAGTAATTATGAGTTTTGGCATGCCAGGATTGCATAACTAAATGCATGTCTTAAAAGACAAATGCACAGTAGCACAAAGCAAAAAAATATAAATCCAGGATCAAGAAAAATAATTTGTTTTGCTGGACAAGTGAAAGCATGAATTAGAATAGTAGCTGAAGATGAGGTACATTTTTAATCCCTTTCTCCAGGACTCAAAAACATTAAGGAGGAAGAAATTGAGACTAAAGGGGATGAAACGGAAAAGTTAAACAGGCTTGTCAAATAACAGAAATATTTGAGGAACATTTCCTAAACTACTTTAAAAGGGAGTAAACTAACCAAATGCCATCTGAAATTGGCTGTATGCCCAAAACTTGTGTTGACTTTAGGGTCAATAAGGCAAAGGACAGACATCAGCTAGAAGAGCACAAAAATCAATAGAAATATAGATACAACACAGAGAAAATTTATTATAGAGCAGCCAAAAATGCAAATATAGAGTGGGTAAATATATAGAGTTGTGTAAATATATAGGCTGGGGTACTATAAGGCTTAGTAATGTTACCTTAGAAATAAGTCCAGACTTGCTGATGAAGATCAGTAAATCCTTCAGTCACATAGCAACTTAACTAAACTGTTTGTGCCTCTCATGCACGACAGCACCCACAAACGGGACAGAAAGCAATGGCTCAAACCAAACCAGGAAATTATAAAGCTGTTTCTCTTCCCAATGTTTTCCTTCTAACATGTAATGTCAAGTACAATTTCTTGTAGTGTATGAAGTTCTAAAGGATTCCTGAAAAGCTTTCAGGAAATTCATCAATGTCAAGATTTTTATTCTATAGGGAGCCATGTCAGAATCAACACAATAAACGTCACTGCAAAGTAGTGCTAATAAGGAATTCTCACAGGCTAGTTTTCTTCTGCAACATATCACAGGACAGGCAGTCAAATCTCCTATGTGTTTCTATTCCAACACTGCCTTTTCCAAAATATTCTGCACAAAGAGAAACTTTTAAAGGATCTTATTAAAGATATACAGAAGGCATCTCTTACACTACAGATGGAGCCTTACTGCTAACTGATCTAAATTTGAGCCAACACTGAAAAGGGTAGTGCTCTGGCTGAAAACAAACACTACTTTGCTTGCTTGTTTACTTTCCAAAAAGATCAGCTACCTAATTCAACTCGCTGCAAGACTGCTAGTGCTTTCACCGGGGAAGAGGTGGTAAGATACTCAGGGTTGGGAAAGACAGCACTATGCTTTTCCTGGGAACATGAGCCAAGCACCAAACCACACCCTCAAAACAATACAGAGATCCTAGATTCTACTAAGCCTCTCTGCTTAGGACATACATTGTACTTTAGAGTGGAGGTGAAGAGTTAGGAATCACAGTTGTATAAGCAGGAGATTAGACAACCAGTGTCTAGCGAGGACATTAAAAATGTTCTGGAGAAGAAACTGGACAGAAATCAAATTTGATGGAGTAGCAGCTTACAAATCTTTCACTAAGAGTATAAAGCTCTGCCTAGTTAAGAAAGCCAACTAATTTCCGTATGCTTCTCTCATCCTTTTTCCTAACTGCATTGCTGCATATTCCCTATGTTTATACTTTGCGAAGTTATAGGAATGCCCTCTTAACAGCAAGGGCACACCTGGCTCCATTAGGTCTCACAGTCCTACAGCAAGGGGTGTGCAATGGTTGCAGTTAGTAAGCACAGACTCAATTCACAAATAAAAACCAGAGAGGTGTATTCTTTTTCCAGGTGTTTACATGAATGTTGATGACAGCGAAAATGAAAAACAAAACAAAAAACAAACCTTGAAGACAAACCTTGATGAGAGTGAAAATTAAAAACAAAACAAAAAACAAACCTTGAAGACTAAATTACCTGTCTTTGAAGACAGGTACGAATAGAAATTGAACACAGGCATGAATTTAATCAATACTGTTTTCTATATACTGTTTTTCACACGAATTATGTGGATGTTCTTCAACAATAATAAGCTGTACCTCTCAAATTTTTTCTAGATAGATAAAAAAGGATACAGTATTAGCAAATACTAACTTATTTTTTAATAAGACATCTCAAGGGAGTTTTAGATATGTGGGCAGCACAGAAGTCTCATTCCCACTCCAGATAGCAGTCCAAGGAGCGGGACCAGATTCCTACTTGGCAAAACAGGCTGGTTTCCACTTTTTTGTTGCTGCAGGGAGAGGTAATTTGCACTACCCAACCCACTCGAACAAGCTTCCCTCACTGGCAATGACTTTGAGAGTGCATTGCCAGCTCTACTGGTAGAGAGAAACTTTGCCAACACAAACGGCTGCTGTTCTACCCATCCACGAAGGCCAGCTCTGTCACTCTGCAGTGAAAATGTGGGGACATTAGGTTGTCAGAGGCATTAGAGGCTCCATCGGGGAAGAGTCATAACTGCATCTGCAGCAACTGTATTTCCACTCTAGGAATATCCTAACCAATCAACACACACAACTGCATTTGAAAGCCCTTGTCTGAAAACCATCACTCAGCTATATAACTAAACACATTTGTGTGCAGCTGCCTCAAATCTAAACCACGTATCTCAGCTTCCAGCCACCAGGCTAAGAGATCTGGGAGGCAGCCTGCCTGGCTGTATTTCTACAGGACAGGTTACATCTCACTGGGAGACAGGGGGCAAGAGAAGCTTACTTAAAAGGCTTTCAAGAGCTTCCTCGAGCCTTTCCAACCACTTGGCAAAAAAACATTCAGGATACACTGGGACTAAACTATGATGCTAGGCCAGTTCATCCGAGTAATATTGACCACAAACATGTTTCAGGGACATTGCTTCATACGCAGTCCAGAGCACAGACCTATGTGACTCAGTCATGATATTCTACAGGACACTGTCAAACATTTTTCCTCTTTAGGCTCTTCCTTGGGGAATTTTCAACTCTTAACGTGCAGTTGTTCTCTGTCTGATGTAAGCTGAAGCTCTTCTGTCCTCCCACCTCATGGCTGAGCTATACTGTTTCAGAATGTTTGGAATTTTTACGGTAAAAAAGAACTGAAGGAGATTATTATTATTATTATTGTGTATGACTGAAGATGAGTTTGAAGCAAAGCCCATCTCTGAACTCCCTTGGAGATCAGATTCATTTTTTTTTCAATCTGAAACATTTCTTGACCTCCAGGATAGAGAACAAGCCTGTGGAAAAATATGAAAATACGTGAAAATAAATCAAAAGCTACACAGACTATGGTGGTGACTATGGCTGAGAACAACCAGGCAAAGAATAGAGATAAAAAGCATTAGGGTATGTTACGGTTACAACTGTCATTTGTAATAAAAATATCACAGTCTCAGTGTATTTTAAACCTGTAGATTATGCTTTGTAAAGTGTTAACAAACCAAAATATGGAGGTTTCTTTAATGTGTTACTCCCTCACAACCTGTTTCCACAAGCTCTTAGTTTTGCCTTTTCCTTATTAAAAAAGTTCTACTGTTTTATAATTTACTAGATAGTGGGAGAAAATGAATGATTGTTTTCAATGAAAAGTAGTTAGTACAGTTCAGTCAGATTGTTTCCACGGCTTTCAACCTTCTACCAATGTATTTTAATGTCTATTTTTACAGTTCTTTATGCTTTGAAGATACATGCAGACATTCACAAACCAAGACTGGCACCAGCCTTATTTTGAATGTGGGCTACGTTAGATTCACTAGAAAGTAAACCTTGAATATACAAAGGCAGAAATAGAGGAATTGACATTCTAGCTGCTTGATTTTTCTTTCCCACAAATGAAAGGGAGGTTTTATATGAACTGTGTTAATCCATAAATCAGGCTGTTCTTGAATAAACATACAACATGACATTTTTCTCTTTATGGAAACTGTTAATAACAAACACATTATTTTCAGAAATACTTCTGGCTTTTGATACAATTGCTATTTGAAGGAGGAATAAAAACTATGCTCTAAGGATATTTATGTTGGAATTTTGTGTTTCAATTCAGAGTGCTCAAAGTAGGAGCTATAAGCAGCCTAAAAAGAAATCAGCAGGCAAATCAGCAACATTGATTTTCAAAGATGTGAGAAAACAAGGGAGGGAAAAAAACAAACAAACAAACCTCCAAACCCTTAGCCTTTCTTGATCTGGAAACAAGATTTGAAAAGAATGGAAGATGCATCCTGGATCTGCGCTTCAGACAAAATCACAATGTGTTTTGATGGGGTGCCTGGATTTTGAAATACTTTGGGATTCCACAGTCCCATAATCTGAAACAATTTCCATGGAAGCTCCCCCTGCTATTAATAATCAAACAGGTGACTGTGCATGACCAACCTCCTCATGTAGCTTCATTTATGTGCATAAAGCAGTGTGAACAACCCATATTTCTCTGCAAGCAGCCATTTTCACAGTCACTGCTAAGCCTAAAAAATTTGCTTCATGTCAAATGTGGAACAGCTCTTGCTAGACAAAGGACTCATTACAAAGGCAAGGTATCCCAGCAGCTTGCCAGCAGCTCTACCTGCTCCTGTAATAGTTGGAACAGCTTAGAGTGGCGCCTGCTAGACCTGCAGCCTGTTCCCTACCATTGTTAATATCAGACCTAATCTGATTTTGAGGCCACTAGGTCATAACTTGAACAGGCCAGTATGTTTTTAATCAGTCCTTGGCTGCTAAGTGTAATACTAAATGTAGTAACAAATTACTTTGAGAAGAACTTAATTCTGTAAGTATTTGTTGCTGTTAAAGCTAGCATTTTAAACATCAGATCATGTTTAATGTGCTTCATAGCTGATCATGAGTAAAAATACAGGAGCAAAATACCCTGACAATCAATAAATTACAAGAAAGCATGGGTTTCCTAAATTACCTCCCTTAGGGAGATTAAAGTAGGAGACAGAAAAACAGCATTCTCCGCTGATAAACAGGAGCTTGGAATTATCTAAAGAGAGGGGAGACTAACTATTCATAGTGTTGGAAAATCAGTAGGAAGAAAAACTTTTAAAGACTCTTTCTAGTTTACAGTAAGTGGCTACAACCCTCCCTAGGATATTCGCTTTTTTTCCCCCCACCCCCAAAGAAGAAAAAAGCTTCATTCAGATTCTTCTCTAAAAGGCAATGTATGAATGTTTCTCATCCTGTTTCCAAGCAGACTGTTAAATATATGCAAACAGATACATGCCCACAGGGAGAAGAGTCTGGTTCAGCAAGTTAGCATGATTCATGCTGAAATGCTTGATTGTTCTGTCTGGAGCACCCTGTGTTTTACATCTCCTCAAGAAAAATCCTCTTTTTTTTTTTTTT
>VZSV01000028.1:4607953-4637420 GCA_013398735.1 Nothocercus julius | reverse complement strand
TTCCATTATCAGAAACAGAGCCATGGTCAGAAAGCAGAGATAACGACAAATTTGCCACACTGGCCTCAGACCTTCAGGATACTGCATATTGCATAATGGTTTCGGATATTAGAACTCCAAACTCACATGAGTTTTTGCCTTGCTTTAATTGCAGTCAGTGACAAATTCTGTGAATTGCCTGTATGGCTCTGAAATCATTGTAATTCTACATGAATTATTATCATTTATCATGTTCAAATCTAACCGGCTTATGTTTTTATTATCACTTAAAGAGGTTTCTTTCTCTCAGAGACACACAAGCAATGGATTTGGTGTTTGGCACAACCTAAAGGAGAATAACAGGTATCTGTGGGATAGAGAATGGGAACTTTATTATCTGAAGTAATTTTAGGAGCTTTGTCTTTTCTTCTCCTCTTCAGTCACTTCTTTGTCCCTCTAGCACCAGTGCTACAGTTTCTTATCACTCTGCTATGCCAATACAATGTTTGGAGATAAAAACAATCTTTCATGAAATAAAAATTACTTATTTTTAAGTAATCACACAGTCACACAGTTTATTTTTTATTCTCTTAACCCACATCAGTACAGTTACTAGTTGTCTTGTTATGGTAAGTAGCTGTTGTATTCATTTTGAAATGAATAACTGGTGCTACAAGACTCCCACTGCACAGAAGAAGGAGAGACAAAATTACTCCGTATTTATTAATTTTTATAGTCGCTTTTTTTATATATATATAAAGATTTTGCCTGGATTTGTGTAAACAGTGTGGAATAATGGAATGAATTTGGGCAACTACGTTTGACAAGCCAAGGTGGGGAAGTGTGTTCTCAGGACATGGACAGGAAAGGAAACAACACTGGACAACAAGGAATTGTCTCTAAGTAAGTGAAAACGAAGAATGCTGTGGCACTCTTCAGTCCCCACGGAGCTTTCTACACCCCATCTTCTCTTGAGGAGGGGGAACATTTCCTCATCGCTTTCTGAAAGATGAGGCGAAGCTCCCTAACACATTACAAGTATTTCTTTGGAGTTTGATCTTATAAGCAGCTTTGTCCCTTCAACTAGCAGGCCTCAAGGGACTGCAACTTCAAGGCAAGAAACAAACAACAGCAACCGAATAAACAAACGAACTCATGGAGAAAGATCCTGGGTTGAAAAAACCCTTCCTCTTAAAATAAAACCCATTTATGTTGTCTATCATAAAAAAAAGCCTTACAGCAACAGAAATCCTTCTCCTGGAAGAGTCCTCGAGCAGCAGGAGGTGTCTTTCCTTGGTACAGCAGGAGTTTGGAAGCCACAGATTCACACATTATGTTTGCCCTGGTGCCTAAAAGCATCTCACCACCCCACAGCGACTGCCGGCTGCCCCCACAAGCATCAAGGCAGACAGCTCAGCACTCTGCTACTTTGGCCACCCTGATCCCAGGCCTCATGCTGCTCCCAGGAAAGCTGTGCCATGGGTGGGACTGGTTGAGGAGAGGCCGGCACAGCCTGATGGCAACACTGACTTACGTGTCTTTAAAGGGCATGCATGAGACCAAAGCCAAAGCCAGCTCCTGCATCTTTCATCCTAGCATGTTGAAAGCAGTCCAGAACGGAGAAGGCCTCCTAGAGCACACATTGCTCATACTTTCTGCTACTGAGAATGCAGAAAGTGCCTACAAAAAAAATCAATGCATGTTACAGAAGCCTGGAAAACGCTCAGGCTCCCAATCCTCTCAGAAAACTGGGCTCGCTACAGCTAGGGCAGAACCAGCTCCTTCCTTTGTCATGACTGGAATCTCTTGCTCTCAAGTTATTCTTAACATTGAAAATGCTAGGCAAGAACAAAGCTATATACAGTTTACAGTTTCTTGCAACAGAAAGCTTTTCTAAGCTTTCCATGGGGTATTCATGGGTCATCAGGTTATTAAAACCACCCACTAAAACTACTAACCGAAAGCACGTAAGTAATTGGTCAAAAAACAACTACCGTCCTCTCTTTTTCTCAGAGCATGTTTATAATGATTTCGCTTTGCTTTGGCACCTTGTTTGAAATCGCTAAAACTTAATAAACCTGTTGTAACAGGACAGCTCTACTTTACCTGACATCTTTCGGCAGGTAAAACGAGCGCATCAAACTTACATTGCCTCTAGAGCTGAAGAATGTGTTTTGTTCAAGAATATGACCGTATAGAAAGGACACTACAACTCTGCCACAAAACAAAAACCCTCAGCACAATGTAGACTAATTGGGGAAACTGCAAACACCGTCCCATAGGTTTAGGTCTTCTCTACTGCTTTGCTAGCCATATTTTGCTGCACATGAAGTTAAAATTAAAAAAAAAAAAAAAAAAAGTTGGATCCAGTTCAGCAAGCCTGGATTAAATGATTACAAACTGACTTCTAACAGACTGTGTGACAGAGTATTTACATCACCAACCTCATCAGTCAGACCACCAAGACAGACTGAAGACCATCTGATCACTTAAGCCTTCTGGTCTTTTAACTGAGCTGTGAAAATCCTATGTGAAGTGTCAAGAGATGTGTCAGACTTCAGCACAATGTTTGAGCATCCTCCTATAACCAGCTTGGAAGTAAACTGTGCAATTAATCTAGTAAGTAACAACCTCAAGTTGGAACCAATGTTAAAAAAAAAAAAAAAAAAAAGAGAGAGAGAAAAAAAAAAAAAGAGAGAGAAACACTATAAAGAGCAATTTTAGAAAGTTTCATGGGGCAAGTTTGCCTGGACTAGAGCTCAGTAGGTCTCCTGATCCTTTAAATGACAGAATCTTTTAAAAGGATTACCATATGCATGCATACATACACATACATACACACTTGCTCATTGGCCTAACCACAGACCTAATCACCTGAGATTTTAGAAAATTTTGGGGTGCTCATAAAAGGAAGGATGTAATAACTGTATTATTTCCACAGGCTGGAAGTCTGCATAACATCATAGCTCTGGCATATAACTGGCAAGGAATTTTTTCTGGGTTCTACTCCAACCAGCACAAGCCTGAAGTTGCAGCAAGATATTTACAGAAAGGTAATTACTGTGGTCTGCAAATATTCAGGAGAGATGAAATGATTAGTATCCAAAAAGCCTTTTCTCTTTACTTTCATGCTAACTTTTATAACTTATTTCAAAGGGACTTGTAAAAGTCTATCCCCTTTTAACCTGAAGAAAAGGGCTTAGTGATATCAAACAAGAACAAAATCCATTTGAATTTCTGGATAAAATGAACTAAATTATTGCATGTTTTTAAAAACTGTTTCTAAGAAACTACATGCACAGAATTAAGTGGATATCCCAGTAAAGCAAAAGAAAATTGGAATTCAGGATACTTCAGATAAAAAAGGGGATCTGAAAGATCCAATCTCAGATATTTTTAAAATTCAAAGTTAATTATTAAAACAACAGTAAGTTTTACTTACAAAAATATCATTGTCTTTTCAAAATTGTTTTTTGATTTACAACAGAGCCAAAATAGTCAGTATTTTATGTTTATAATGCTTTTCTCTCCTTGTAAGCTTTGTTGTAGGGTACTCTGAAGTTTATTAAGTGTTTCTCCCTCTATTGGGAAAGCAAAATAATCTTTCTTCTAACCACAAATTAAAGTAGTAAAATACTTAGACTGTAAACAACCATTTTTTTCATAATAGCTTATGCCAAGTCCTTTGACCATATCTAAAAATAGTCTGTGATTTATGGAGGACACTAGGTGGTACAAAAGCAATAAACAGAACCACTTACAGTATTTAAAAGCACATGGATTCCCATACAAGTTAGGGCAAATGGGCATACAGAAAGCAAAGAATTTGGTATATATTTTCATCAAGGTCAACAACCAAAAATCAACCGCCAATGTAAACAGCAGATAAATTTGCAGTCTGAAATCTAGACACTTAAAAGAGTTTTTCTGTCCTTAAATAATGCTGTACTGCATTTCTTGTTGGCAAGAAATTTGATGTAGTTTCTCAACATTTTTTTCTGAAACATTCCATGGTGTATCAACATGAGATGTACAAGTGGTACACAACAGTTGAAAAGAAACAGCCATTTCCTATTCCTTAATACTTCCTTTTGAAAGCTAGATTTATACTGTTGTCCCAATCCATACTCATTGTTTTCACATGACACTTATTTAATATTTCATTTTAACCTGTCTTGTACAGCTTTGCAGAATACCATTATCCAGAGCATTCATTGCAAATGCTTGATTCCAAGCACTGCCCGATGATGTTTGCCAGTTTAGTACTTGCTCTTTAATTATTTCACTATAAACTACAGTTTTAGATCTGGCTTCAGATGTTGAACAGGGATGTTTTAATGCACACATGCATTATTATAGGGATCAGATTTTATCTTTCAAAACTCCTCTTAATTTTCTTCTGAATTCTGTTAGTTTGCTATAAAGAAAGGCTGTAAGATACCATGTGAGCGGTTGTTTATAATAAGGTGGTAAATATTTTCTAAGCCTAATATTTTACTGTTGATGCTATTACTAGTATTAATTGTATTCATAAAAAGATCCAAAGAAACCTTACATTTTACCAGTAAGTTCCCCCCCCCCCCCCCTCAATTTAAAATCTTGTTAATTACTGAATTAATTTAGGAATACTTTTCTGAAAGGATAAGTGATGACCTGTGAAATTAGTATCTCCTCTGGTGACCAGAAAAGTTGCTTCAAATTGGTCTTATCTCATTTTGGAAACAATAGCACGATCTATTAAATGGGCCAAATCAATGCCTATTGTCAGAAGCTACAATTTAAGTTACATAAACCTCTTCTCTTACAAGGGTTATAAGGGTTAACTTTGGCTTGCTTTAGCAAGGCTGGTTCTCTGGCAGAAATCAGAGAGGCTTGTTTGGAAAAGGATTTGACAGGCATGCTCTCTTCTGCTCAGAACTGGCAGAACAAACATAATATAAAAAGTCTGCTACATCAAAGCTTGGGAAGATTTAGCCGCTCATATATATATACACATGTATATATAGATATATATATTTTTTCAAACAAACAAACCAACCCCCAATTTTCCTCATCCTTCAGCAATTTTGATGAACTATACCTTCTCCTACACTACATTATTTGCAGACTGCACAAGCAGTAACCAAGCCAAACAACTACGGGTCACTGTTTTTAAGTTCCCATGCTTATATTCAAAAGCATGCCTTAGATTCAAAATTTCAACTCTACTGATTTCCAGCTTGACAAACGTATGGAAATCAGCAAGATACCCAAATGAGAATGACTGAGTTCCATCTTTCATGTTTTTCTATCTGTGTCTATTGTAACTCCTTTTTTCTTCCTTGTAGGAGAAAAATACATGGCAAGGCTATTTCCAGTATCTCTTCTTTAACAGAGAATTGACCAGCTTAGTCTTTACAAGTTAGCACAGAGTATTATCCTATGCTGTGTAACTTGTGGGACTAACAGGTTAAATTCAAAAGCTTTTCTGTAATTCCCAGATGAATATACGTTTGTCAAGAATTAGGCCTTAACTTTCTGGAGAACCATCTGTATCCTAATAACTAGCAGTAGATTGTATCCAGGAAAAACATGCCACTTCCATAGTGTTCCTATAGCTCTTTAACAGCTGTTCCCTCTACACAACTTACAGCAGAGAGCCTCAAATGAGGTGTCAACATCCCCGCTATAAGATGATTCCAGCAAGATGTTGGTCTAAGCTCAAAGTTTGCTATGAGCATCTGCAGTACACTATTTTAAAGGATAACATGAGATTACTGTCTTCCTATCAATTACCAGACTTCCACACCAACCAGATAATACAGAATTATTTACAAACAAGTAAGCTGCACCTTACTTAATTTTTTTATAATCTGTCAGTGGTTGTGCACAAATGTCTGGTTAGATTCTTCCTGGGAGGTACTGTTAACGCAAACAGCAATAGAAGAGAGTTTCTGTGGCTTTGTTTCATCCTGGTACCTACTATGAGTGTTCACTGGAGTGAAATATCTGTTGCTATGCATTTTTGCCCCCCCCCCAATGAAACCGTTAGAATTATTTACTTCAGATGTGAATGAAAACTGTGGAAAACTTTGCCCAATTGATGATAATTCAGCAATATCCCTAATAAGGTGCTTTATCTCCTGCTACATTTACCAAATAGGTGACTCATTTGTGTCTTCCTGAAGTACAGAACAGATTCAATGTGCCTATCAATTGCACTACAAGTCACAGCACGGACTGAAAGGCAGTTGTAAGGAATATATCCAATATGACCAGGGAACACACAAAACTGACCTACTATGATGTCCTGCCTAATTCTATGTGTTTGTCTATAAACAAGTCTGTTATGAGAAACACCTGCAAGCCTGAATGCCTGATATCGCAATCAACCAACCTATTTTGGATATATCAGGGGGTAATTAGGGAAAATAACTTCCTAATGTTTGTAAGCATGAAGAAAACCACACTGCTTATTCTTTCCCCTTTCCAATTGAATGTTGCTGTAGTGTAAGTGAATATATCTTTCCCCCCATCTCGTAATACCATTACTGCAACTACAGTCAGTTAAGAAATCCTGTGAATTAGTGACAGGAAAAGTCAAGGTCTCCATTCTGTCTGTTTTCTTTCTCATGTCAGGAACAAGAACTCATAGAGGAAAACTAATTTGATCTGACCAAAAAATACATACACAAGAGTTTGAATTCAGGAATCCTATTTCAGTGACTTAAATCAAAGACAGCACAAGTGTTTAAGTTAGCAGCTCATACACACATACATACATACACGCATTTAAAAAAAAAAAAAATATATATATATATTCACCTACACTACAGCAACATTCAATCTGGACATTTGAAATCCTCAACGTTTGCTTTTTGTTTTTCCCTTTTTTTTTTTGATTCTATGCACTGAATGGTTTGAGACTGGTATTTTGAGATACTCTGCTGTGTCGAAGCGTCAAAACCTGAGACTTTAATATGGTCAGGATTAGGCCTATTACATTATGCCAATGTCTATGGACACTGATAGAATGTTTATGCTTACTGAGTATTTTAAGCTGTACAGCTTCTGTGCTGTTTACTGCTAAATAGCAACATGTTTATAAGCTTTAATGGAAGCCAAAGGCACACATTTCTGACCTCATGGGCTGACTTGGCAGTTTGACTCAGGCAATTGCTAGAAAAAAAAATCTGCAAATGTCACTGAACGCCATTTTAGACTGTATTAAGAGTTAAGTAAACATGATTATTAAGGGGCAAATTGGGTAGTTGTGTGTTTCTGTTTATGACAGAAAACACTGTTTATCCTCTATTAGTTTAGGGAGGAAGAATTTAATTCCCAGTGAGCATTATCAAAGTAAACACAAGTTGAAGTGAATTCATCTCCAAATTCTAAGCAATTTCTAAGCAAATCAACAACACCCAAGTCAATATGGCAACAATTTTCCCAAATATTTTATACATCAAAGCAATTAATCAAAAAATACAGGATAAAAATGCAGCACTTCAGGGTACTTTTCATCAGTATAATTTCCCGTGACAATTTTATCCTGAAAGGAGTAATAAAAATTTACTGAAACTTAAAGATGAAACTATATCTGGAGCAAGCAGCTGTTGGAAAATAAAACTATACCCTTTTTCCCCCAATATTTTTGCCATTTCAATAACAGGTATTGAATATTTAATATCAAAATAAAAAGGATTTTTTTTAATTCCAGCAATATAAAATGTTACCACTCAATTCAGGAATGCAGAAAATGCCTCCACGCTTTCAGGTAAAAACAGAACCAAACTGCTGCAATGAAGCTGTTGTCACTGCAGGCTCTCTGAGCTTTCTCTTTGTATTTTAGATATTATGCCACCCTTCAAAATAAGTATGTAATCTGAGTATTCTTCCAACTTTCCCTAAACTAAAACAGTGGCAATCCATGATATTCCGCTTTGCCTTTTGGGACTGGGTGTGCTGTTCATGCTCATATATTCACCTCCTAATGAGAAATATGCTGCTACTGAACCACAAAGTCTGGTTCTTCAGTCAGATGAGCACTGGCCTGCTTCACCCTGTTCCTGCACATCTGAGGAGGTGCGGCCAATACAAGATCTGCTGACCCAAGTCCTTTTAGAGAAACTGATCTGGAAAGACTATGTATGCATGCTCACAATATTGTGAGAATAGGTCCTTGACTGGACTCTAGATGCACTAGAAAACAAAAAATAGTCAGAAATCCTTTCTTTTAGTTGCACTTTTAAGTTTTGTTAGCCAAAGGCTTTTCATACTGTAATCTAAATAAACGTAACTTTTCCTATAGATCATTATTTCTATTGTTTTCCCCTTCCATTTTTTGTTACGGAAATATATTAACAGCTATAATAGTACTGGAGTAAACAGTCACTTGGACTGAATTAACTTTACCAAAAGAAATAAAATGAATAGTATATACTAATCATTTGTAAATTTTCAGAATTAAAATTCTAAAAAATATTAAGAATTTGAATTGATGTATGCTCAAATAAGCAGTTCTAACTGATCAAATTGCTTCCAAAATGATTTTTATATTTTAAATGTAGGCCATTCCCTTCAACATATTGCTTTCTGATAGGCAAATATAGGCACTCAATCCAATAGGTAATTGAGGAACAAGGAGTTCACAAACCAAAGACCACGTTTTCATTTATAAATATGCTTTTCTCATCTGACATTCATTTTCTTTACCTTTCTTTACCTAGTTTCCCATTATTCCTTTGTTAGTAATTTATTGATGGTCTTTAATCTTGTTATTAACCCTGAAAGCTGGTGAACCCTGCCCTTCCCCAATTTATTTTGAAGTACTTTCTGGAGATACCCTCACTTCTGCCAGATATTTTACATGTTTTGGGCCTGGTGACCTGCAAAGTATGGCTGTAAGTTTTGTATTTTTACAGTAACATGAAACACAGTTACCTGTAGGTCCTATCAATTTAGTTTCAGCTATTCTTCAGTCACCAAATGTGTACTTTTTTTTTTTTTTTTTTTTTTTTTTTTTTAATATGTTTGCCATGGCTTTGTGTTGCACATGTCTTGTAAGGCAGGAAAAAGCCTTCTCAGAAAAAAAGTAACCGTACCTTTTCGAGCACTTCATGGTCCATAACTATGCATGAAGCTTTTTCTTAATATTTTAGCTAACAAAGCAAGCACTGTTAAGAACCAACAATGTTTGTATGTAGATTAGGCTGAGCCAGATATCGTCTTGGAGTAAGAAAACCAGACGTACAACTTAAGTTTAGCGCTGGTACATGACAATCTGTGTGTTGTGCTTGCTAGCGCGGCTGGCTGCAGGTACGCGTAAGGACACAGAAGGCACCAGGAAAGGGGGAAAGCTGCAAAGGACAAGGCAAACGCAGGGAAAGATCCTGCCACAGGCTACCAGGGAAGAATTTTAGAAGGCCAAAAATTTCACCACCTTAGGTTCCTGTGAATATTCACAAGCTCCGAGTAGTACATTTTATCAAGTCTACTGGAAGATACAGAGGTGGCTATTCCTTTGGTAAACTACTGTTTTATTTGATATCAAGGTCAAACCAAGAATCCCATTACGACAATTTTTTTTGCATTAGTTTCTGAGCTGTTCTGTGTAAATATTGCTAGTGTCCTACCCTGAGCACTTTCTTCCTTCACAGTTTTTAGCTTTCTGCCTAATACCTGACTTTCCCGCCTCCCCCATCCAACCAGGGATTCTGACCAGGATATGAACAAGATCTCCGAGCACAGCTGACCCCACTCTCATCACGAGCTGTTCTCGCTCTCTAGAAAGTGTTGAGCCCTCTCCTGGACAGACACCTACCCAAGCAACACAGCTTCCTCCATCAGCTAAGACTTTTCAGTTTTTACCTCCGCAGCAAACTCTGTGACAGCAATAAGGCACCAGCCATATCAAGCAGCTTTAATAAGGCTGGCAGAACAGGATTTGCACTGCTTGCTCAGTCCTTAACTCCTCTCTCCAACATATTTAGTTTAGGACTTTGCTCAAATACATAAAATAGGAATTGGGCTTTAAATGACTGATAAGTTAGTATCTGTGATCCCTGGCACTGCTATTGGTTCTGTTGTTCTACCAGTTCTTAGGAACAGGGAAATTCTTCACCTGAAGGTTTATAGCAAGTGTATTGAATGAGACGGAAACCCCTGCCACTGAGTTCTAACCTCAACGCTTTTGTCACCAGAAAACATTTCTCTGTATGTGACAGTTACTCGCATGAAAAACACAGAGTACGTGTATGCAAAAGAGAACAGCAGACAAGCCTGAGGACAAGGAGTCAAACTCAAAACTACATAAATGGAAAAGCCTTGTAGTATAAGAGCAGTTGGAAAAAGCTTGGAAACCATCAGCCAATTATATCACTTCAATAAAAAGAAACTGGCATATCTCAGGAGGGAACAAGGGGATAATAAAAACAAGTAGCTGTATAACTATGCAAGTTTATGATTAAGCTTCACAAGATACAGCATCCTGTCCAGCAATTCTCCGTGCCCAAGAGCAAGACTCTACTTTTGCAGATCTATCTATTTTTGCAGATTCTCTGCAGATAGACTATAGCATCAAATGCAGATGGCTCCGTGTTTCTGCAATAATGTAAAATCCAGCAACAAGTTTATTAAACAAATATCACACCCTGGCAAGAGGTGCTGGGACTTTGAAAGTAACTAAAGTCCAAACATGCAACCAGTGGGTCTCAGCTTAGCTACTTCTTTTTGCATATACATTATACAAAAAAGGTGTCCACTACATTAACTCTTCAGAAATTATCCTTGGTAAATGAATCCTTAAGTTCTTCCTTATTACTACCAAAAAGAATCATAAAGAAATTGATAGTCAGTCCTCATTTCACTGTAGATTTCAATTCAAAGCCGTGTAATTTCTGACTTGCAATTGAACTTTTCAGCTGTGTCTGTTTTCAAAATTTGAATGAATTACCTGTCGTTTTCCCCAGCTACGATGCACATAACTATGTTTACCCCTATCATGGACTATTGATGTGTGCATAACACTTCAGAGTCCTTATTATCAAAAGGAACTTTATATCTGCACATTTATATATCCAGACTCTACTGAACACGTTTTCCAAATAAAATGAATATTGGCAGAACAGGCCAATGTTCTCATCTTATGTTTTCAACTCATGAGAACTAGCTACAGCTCTTCCAGAGAGCTCAGCTCAAATTTATGCCAGGTACGTCTCAATCACAGTTCAACTATTTCTCTTAAAAGCTTCTGGTTGCACAGTTCCCCAATTATATGCTTCCTATGGTGCAACATTTTCAAGTTTTGGGACTTGATGAAACATGAGCACCACCACTTTTCCTCAGCTACCAACATACAACATTTATAAATGTTCTCCTGAAAATTTTCATAAGACAGTTACTTCAGTATGTTCCCAGAATCAATAAAATTCACGAAAAATGTTGGACACTACTACATCTCTTTTTAATTGATACATTGAAAATCTACTGAGGGTGACCCTATCATAAAATTTTGTCTCCAACAACATAGATAAAGCTCCCTTCAATAGCGTGTCTACAGCAACTGTTTACTATATTTTGTTTTTGTTTTGTTTTGTTTTTCTACGGCAAACCCATACTAGAGAGAAGACATCTCAGCATTAAAAGGTAACTCTACATAAGAGGTGTTCCCTCTTGCCTACATTTTAACTTTTCAAGGTTTTCACTAGTACTTCTTCTTTCATATTTGAGAAAATTGAAAATCCAAGCTTTGAACTCAAACTTCTACTAAATGCCAAAGATCTGCAGTGTTCCAAAAAGCTCATCTTCCAATAAAATAAAAATAAAAATTATGTTTTTAATCAATTTTTATATAGAAAAAAAGAAATCGATAAATAGTACTGTGAAAGCACGTATAAAAGGAATATGCAGTCTTTCTTTTCCCTAAAGTCAAAACAGTTTGATGTATTTTCTGAAATTAATCAACAACTATGTCCTGTCTCGGAGGGTACGGAGATCCAGATCCACATTTTGGGGTTGCATATTAAATACTGTTTGTAGAAATCTTTTCATTTTTCCTTGACTTGTGCACAAAAGGAAGGAACACGGAAATCTTCTGTCCTATTAGTTAAAAATTTGTAGCAACAACCAGAAGGGACCTCTCTTTGGCAAGTCATTCTAAATGCAAAGAAAAGAGACCCACTATTACTGATATTCTTTAATCTTGCATTTGTCTTTCCTGGCAAACGAAATATAAGGCTGTACTCACTTGCCTCAGTTTTGAAGCTTCATCAGCCACCTCCTACATCTAAAAAAAGCAATCTCTGGAAATCAGTTTTTCTTATTTTAAGGCCAAAGGTAGCGCCAAACTACCATGCTCTTTCTCCACAGCAAAAGATTTTTGCATTCTGTAAATTATGTGCAAATTGGATAATTACCAGGTGAGGGATAAAACAACACTACGGCAAATACAGCTGACTTATAGAGCCACATAAATGTGAAGCAAGTACACAGGACTAGTCTGCACAGACAAGTTCGCATGGAAACCTTTTGAAAGAAATAAAATTAAGAAAATTTTATGAACAAGTTTTTCTGAGAAATCAAGCCTGCAATATCAAGAGAAGCCCTGTGCACCTCTGCAGGTGCTGCCCACCCAAGGCCACACTGAGAACCTTTCAGGAAAGGCTGCATAGGAAGAACAAACATTCTTTGAACTTTTAGGCGTAACTGCTTTGAAAATGTAGGATAATGACTGATGATGCGTAGGAACAGGTCATTAATAAAAGCTGGTCTGATTTATGAGGCATCTAAGCACTGCTGTCACAGCAAACTAATTCCCTTGCTGATGGATGGATGGAGCAATCTATCTACCTATACACACATTCAGTTGCAACACACTAGATTGTGGAAGTTCAAAGAACATACTTTTCTGATGCCAAAATTTGGATCCGTTTTGCTTGATCATCTCACCAGTACTAAATCCAGCCAGTGATTTCAGTTAGAAAGAAAAGGAAAAAAAAAGTTTCAAAAGTCAAAGTGTTTTTTTTTTTTTTTTTTATTTAAAGTTTTCCCTTTTCCTTTATGAAACAATATTTTGTTAGTAAATTCATAAGTTGGCTACCACAAGCTGTTTTTGCCGACTGGCAGTATGACGTTTCCTCCTGCATTTTCGGGGTCAAGGGTGCATCATAAACTGCTGGCATAGTGTTGTACACTCTCCCTTGTTACAGAGAAGAAACAAACAAACACACAGCACAGACACACATGTACACGAACACCCTGACCTTTGGTATAGGCTTATTCTGTAACCCTGCCTGCTTTTATTTTTGCTTCTGCATGATGCCATACACTTTCCGCATCAGTTCCAAATGCAGAACATTACAAGCACTCAGGGTGAGTTCCTAATTTATATTTGCTTCTCAAAAGACAGGTTGGCCTCTCATTTCAACAAACACATTAGATGGAAACTAATTGTTCAAACCACACCAAAACAAATATGAAAAACTGATTTCCAGCTAGCTCCATTCAAGAACAGCCACATGCACCCAAGGGAGGGTGCCAAGGGAGGCACCAACAGTATGAAGTAACAACCAGGCAGACAAGAGAGGGAGGCAAATTTTTGGAAGCCTTTTGAAGGCTTTGAAATTTTTGCAAGCTGACCTCATATCTTGAACCACACATTGAAATGCACACGCTTAAACTAGTGACTGAATCTGTGCCCATTTCCCTCCATTTCCCTGCCCACCCTATTACCTAGATTACTTTCAGTTCTTAAAAGAAGTAACTAAAAAACACAGAAGTCATTCCCTGTGCAAATTTTGCAAAAATCACACACACTGATGCAGTTTTAGAAGGGTATGCACAAAATACGTAAACTACTTTATAACTAATTCAAGGATGTTTGACTTTTCCTGTTAAAATACTGATTAGCTTTTATGTAAGCAGGATGTACAGTTAGTCCTCTCCACCTACTTAAGGTCAAAAAACAGGCACTATCATGCCAAAAGAAGAAGAAGAAAAAAATAACTTAATTATTTCTCACCTACCTTTAACCTTTCATGTTGTAGCTATTTACTGTTACACAGAGACAGACTTTTACTGCTGCAGATTTTAAAAGGCTTAAGGTTCACTAGAGCGTTTGCTACTCTAAGAAAGGCATTGGTAAAAATGAAATTTTTTAGCAAAACTGCCACTGTTTTTGAATCATACTATCTCTTAGTCTGAAATAGACGATTATGGTCACTGAAAGCAAAACAATCACAAAAACTTGTTTAATATGTGTTAATTACATTTTTAATTTTACCCATTCTTAGGTTTTCATTAAGGTCACTGTTTAGAAATGGATGCTAATAACACATTTGGCTGCCTGAATAGATGGCCTTTAACAGCAGGCAGACTGGCATATAATCATGTCAATACTGAAGTTATTTGTGCTTGTTCTGAGGACTGAAAAACAGATTTTTGAATTATCTCTCTGAAAAGAACTGTCTTATAGAACTCTAATTAGGATAGCGTGAATAAAAAGCTTCTTAAAATACAGCATCAGACCTGCCTGCCTGCTAATTATGGAACAGAAGCTCCATTTTGAGGCGAAGCTGGATAGGTTTTACATCTCCTCTTCAAGTTGATACAGTTCAGTTAGAGCTGATAGAGCATAAATAGATAAATTTATGCTACTTCTGTGAAAATGCTGCAATTGAGCTGTTTCTCACTTTTTATCGTACCAACTATAGGTAACCAATTTTTCTCAGCAAAATTGTGTCACCTTTCTCATAAGAAAAAATATGTCTGAATTTTGCTGGCAATTCTCAAGAAGATAGTCATCCACTCAAAAGTACTCTTTTAGTCGTAAGGATATAAAGATTCAACAGGGCTAAGACTGGTAGGAAGATTTAAAATTTAGTATAGAACATTAAGCCAGTTGATATAACTAGGAAATTGTAAATTACATTTTTGATCCTTAATCTCTCACTGAGTTTCCTTGAAGACTTTTGGGGCAGGGAGTTGATTCTACACCTTTAACATCCTATTACCTGTCTTATTTTTCATCTCTTAAAGCACTGGGATAAGAAACCACAAAATGCTAGGAAATATTGTTTCACTGTTTTTGTTTGTTTGTTTTGGTCATACTAAACAACGCTGATCTAATCCCTCAAAATCTTTACAATGAAGCACAAACCACAATAAACAGGTGCAACTTTCAACCCAAAGTTTCTTTATACAATTTAACACCACAGTTACCTTTCGCGCCAATAAAATTTATTGATTATATTAATCAGAACCTTCAAATTTTCTAAGTAGCTATCACTATTTTAAATCTTTAAATAGCTTTGGAAAAAAAATCAAATTATAATAAACATGATTCTTATTATGTCATTGCTAGCATATCCTTGCTTAAAAGGGAATCACTTTGCTGGCTGAGATAACCGCCTCTCTACCAAGCTGATTTTCATATAATTATTTTCTTAGCTTTGATTCAGGAGGCAGTTTCACAATCACTGAAAGTTGATTTAAGTGTCTGCAGCCAGACATTCCTTGACCACACTCCTGTTCGCACCCTTTCCCTTATGCTGGCACTAGGCTGGGGACCAAAACATTTGGCTGAGGTAAGGGCAAGATTTCCATTTCTAACAATAGCAGACCTACATGTTTTGATTGCCCAAAGCCAGTGCATCTTGACAGCAATCAAGATCAGTCGCTTGCACATCAACTGTTGACAATGACAAAACATACAACTCATGAGCAATTACAGTAGAGATTGCAAATCCATCAATTTGGAGACCAGCACTTGAAAGGATTCTCCTAAAAGCGTCCCTCTGTCACCACTGTAGGCAGAGAAAGTGGCATGGCAGCCCTTACACCGGGCAAGGCATTTCAGCTTTGGTTGTCACCTTTGCCTACTTCTCTTTTCTATACTGTAAATCTTACTCATCTAGTCCTCGCTCTGAAATTAAATGCATATTTGGTATTACCTGCCTGACAACAAAGAAAAAGAGAGGGCTATACAAATATATGACAGATTCTAATCTCCAAGAAAACTGTCTTTTCTCAACAGTGATCAGATGCAGCTCTTTCTATGGCAAAGTGAAGCATGCTGTTGTAGGGAGCTGCTGCTAAGCAGTCAGACTGACTATAATACTCATGCAGAATAATGTCAAATGAAAGCAGGTCACATCTTGTTCATTTTGCTTCTACATTTACACAAACATCTCTTTTTTGTTGCAGGTTACAGAATGCTGGTATCAGTTGCTTTCTTGCCGTAATTGATGGATGGTTTACTGCAAGCCATATTACTGCAAAGTCACTGCCGCAGTTTTTATGCTCAGGGTTTTGACGTTTTGTACGGTGCAAACTTTGCTAGACAGCAGCAATTAATAATAATGAATAACAATAATCTCTGCACAAGTCCTGAATAAGGTACTCCTAGATACATAAGTAGAGCTGTGGACTACAGCTACTCAGGGAGAAGCTGAAAGAAGAAATTCCAGAAGGCTTTGAACTAGATTGAGTTTTATTCCATGCCAGCAGCAAGGTGAACTTAGAAACACTGAGTAAAAGTGCCCGACAAAGAAAATACAGCTTTGCTTCTTGCTATCCTGAAGTAGAACACAGCATTTCATCCAGATCATAAAAGACTAAGAAACCTTCATGTGATATTGGGACATCTAGATTCTGCAAAAATTTCCTCTTAGGCATTCCATCTTAGACTAGAACATTTACTTGCTGACTATCTACAAGGTTTTGTTCATCTAATTAAATGATTTTAACTAAATTACCACTTTGAATTTGTGGCAACAAGGATGAATTTAATCTCATAGAATGTTGGAAGCCAGAACAGACTACAGGTATCCTGGTCCCTCAAAGCAACCAATATCTCATGGCAAAGGAAGGAATTTCTAGGTTTGCGATGTAACTTTCTATTAGCAATGAAATAACATGGCTATATCAAAGCCTTGGGTTTAAACAGAATGAGTAAGTGAACTGATTAAGGCTGGGACACACCTAGTCCAGATCCAAGCATAGGCAAAGACAAAGCAAAGGTAAAAGTTCAGTGCTGTGGCTACTTTCCCTTTTTTCCTTCCTCTTTTTTTTTTTGTTTGTTTTCCTCCTTCAGCAGAGATTTCCAATATTTGCACTAAAATGGATATTGCTCATCCCAAGAGAACATTCATAGTAAAGCAGAATAAAACCATGTAAACTTCTAATACAGTAATTAACTTTTTTTCAGATAAACTTTATCATATATTTTGTGCTGCACAGCTGAAAGTACCCCATCTGACAGCACTATTTTAGCAAAAAATAACCAAGTTCTGGGTTTGTCACCTTAATCGGAGCATACAGTCGAAGCTCTGCACTGAGAACATGGTCTCTCCTGAATTTCAGAATCTATCTTCTTAGCCTTTCCAATGCCTCCTCTCCAAATGTGGAAAGCTGCCTAACGCACAGAAGAATTAGTGACTAATTGGAAAGAAAAATCCAGATTCCTTTGTACCTGAATAGTCTGTATGTTGAAATGTTGCAAGTTTGTTGAAAGATTCAAACAAGTCATGCTGGCACTGTGAAAACTCATGCCTGTGCCACTCATCTTCCTTTCAACACTGCTGCTTTGTCTGGCTCTTGAAGATAAAGGCTATATTCTTCAAGCAGAAAAGCTCAAATTGGAAGGATTTGACGCTTGGTTAACAGCTATTGCTCTCTTTTGCTAGTCACTACCGTTTCAACAGTTCTTGTTTATATCCCCTAGATAAAGTTCCACATACTATCTTTGATGAATCATTACACATAATAATCACCACTCTGTGTCTGAAAACAACAACGACAACAACAAAAATTGCACACACAGCAGCAGTGAAGATTATATGATGGGAAAGTTACTCCACTGTGGCCATTTGCTAGGGCAACCTTGCTTGGGGAAAGGAAAGCTCTGGGGCAAAACTCTGCTGATGCTGCCATCTCTTTTCCTTACAAACGGGCCTGGCTACAAACACGCTGAGCACAGCACCACGCTGCACTCTGTGAATAATCGTCTGCGTGTTACTGTTTTCAACGCTCTCCCTCCCACATACGCCATCACCACCACACGCTGTTCTTCCTTCCCCCTGTCTTTCCACTTCTTCCACTCCTCTTCGTTTGCACTCATCACACACTACTTAGAACGACAAAGTAACAGAAAGGAAAAGCCCTAGTGGCATGCTGGGTCGATCATGCATTTTTCTGTTATAATGTCAGAAATATGTGGCATGCGGTTGCAAAGAGAACAGCATTTTGTATTTTGCAAGTTATTTTGTGAAAACAAGGAATTAAACAAATGATCTAGTTTAACTTCAAGACCATACTTCTTTCTAGACACCTTTTTAGAATTAATAATCCCTTCTGAAATAGTCCCTTCTTGTTAAGGGTGCAAGCAAAATAAAAATCATTCTATTCGGTATGTCACAGTGTAAAAACAGTCTTCAAGAGAGGTGGAAAAAAAAGGAGTCTGTACAATGTTAAAGTCAAGCTGTAAGCTGACCATCCTCATAAGATCACTACTGTGTGAGTATTCTGTCATCACTGTCACAAGGAAAATGTGTTCCTGTGATTTTTCTTCACTTGTTTTTCTCTTCCTTGAATTTTTCAACTTCATTTTTTCAGTTGCAACGATTTAGAGCTATTGCAAACCAGGCGACAGCAAAATCAGCTACATGTTATATATTAACATAATGTAAGAAATGTTACAAATACTATACATGTGCATATCCCCTGACTATGCCAAACCAAAACCATTTGGAATAAAGATGGCTAATCAGTGTCAAAAATGGATATGCAAGAATCTCAGACCACTATCACATTCAGGTATTGTGACTAAGAAAACAGTCACTAAAACTTACCTATTTTCTGTTTTTTTTTTTTTTTTTTTTTCCCTAAAACCTATGCAGAATTTGGTATACTCAAAACAGTTGCATTTGATGCAACACTAAGAAAACCCCAAACTAGTTCTTCTTCATATTCAGCTCTTTGGGACATAAACTGCAGCAATAAAGAGCAGCAATAGAAGTATTATTCAAGGGGCAGGCACACACATTGGACATTATTTGTCTAGCACTCAGTTGCTCTAGGTGAAAATTTGTTTTCAACAGCCAGCAAGTTTAGGAAAAGAATTAAAGAATACTCACAGCTTTGGTTTGGCAAGCACCGGTGGTGGCTCCTTAGTGGGTGAAAGCAAGACAGCTGGAGAGGGGGTGGATTTATCACTGTTTGGTTTGCTGTTAATCACTCCATTTACTCCATGAATGGGATGGATACCATTTGTTTTCTCCTCAGAGGCATCATGCTGTAATTGAAGGGCTGTCACACCAGATCTCAGTTCAGTGTTGTTTGCCTGGCGGATCTCTGTGTGTTTCTTAGGAGGAAGCTCAAGAGAGCTGATTTCAACTGGAGGAAGTAGTGGGAAATGGTGGAAATCATCACTGTTGGATTGTCTTGTTAACGATTCATGGCTAGAGCTTTCTGAGTTGGCTAAAACAAATCAAAAAGAAAGTCTCCCAACATGTTGTACACAAAGTACAGGACATAGGCACACAGTACTTTCAGTTCATCAAATATAGGACCACTTTATTTCTATGCAGGAGCTATATCAAACAGATATTGTTCTAAAGTTCCTGTTGATAATTTATACCAAATTAGATGCCTGACTGGTTATTCATTTTCCAATTTTCCTTGCAACTCAAAAGCAATAGAAAGAACCTTATGTACACCTCTAAATGTGATCTAGAAATACAGCTACTAATTGAGAGGGTTAAACACTATTGGGCAACAACAGCTGAACCACCACTTTTCTCTTCCTGGAATCTCATCATCTTTTAAGAATAAATCATTTACAAATGCTGAAAGATGTACGTAGATATGGCATGCTTGCAATGGCAGCTGGATTAGTGCATGCAGCAATAACATATATGCAAACGTATTATAAAACTAAACATTCCATGTATTTTACTTTACAAAAAGCATATGCTACCCTTGGTAGCACAATTTCATCTGTTTTCATTTTGCCTCTGCTGCCATCTAGCCCCAGACTCCTTATGCCTAAAAATATGCCAAGGCTTGTGACAGCCACATTTAGAAATGTATTTTACATTTAAAAAAAAAAAAAAAAAAGAAAAGAGCCAATAAATGCATTCAGTTTGCTTTCAGTGATATGAACCATCTGAAGTTGGCAGTTTGATTTATATATATTGATATAAATATTGTCAGGTAGCTGTCTCCCATTTTACAAATGATACAAGTGAGACAGCGATGCAAGACTACCCCAGGAGGACAGCATGCATCAACAGTAGCACTGGAAAGCCAGGCTTTTAGCTCTCTAATTGCTTGACTGCAATAGAATTCAATTAAGGTTTCTCAAGGTGCTTATTTCTTGAGTAACAACTCTTGGATAGACACATTTTAATAAACACAAGTAAATAAAATCAGTCTCATCAATTTCTCAAAGTTTTCTACTTATTTGTCCAAATTACTGTGTAAGCCTTTCTTTCTTTCTTTCTCTCTTTTTTCCACGGATGCAGTGTTTTATCACCAATCTTACTAGCAATATACAAGCTGCTTGAGGAATACCTTTTATTTGCTATTTTATATTTTCCACATGTTCTTTTTGGAAGACACCTATCCTCTACATCTGCAATGCTCTACAAGGGAACAACATCAGCTCAGCTGTTAATGCCTGAGAGGGTACTTGGCCTCTCTCAGTTAGGAGATGGACTTTTGATAGAGATTTAGAGGGACCCATTATAGTTTCTTTTCGTGCTATTTGAAAACAACAAAAAAAAATTACATTCTCCCACCCAACAGCAACAATTTTTACATTCAGATCATATCAGCCAGAGTTGAGTGTGTGAACAGTTCAAGACTGAAAAGGAAAAGGAAATCCACCAGAGGAGTTGCTGTCCTAGAGCAACTCTTCTGCACAGGAAGCAGACGCATATTGTCTCAGGTATCGGGTAAATTATTTAAGGTCTATGATACAAAGCCCTCCTCTCCTTCATCACATACCTGAGCAGACACTCAGTTGTGCACTGCTTGTTACTGTCCCATGGTCATTTGTTGCTGTGCATGTGAAAACTCCTGAATCTTCAGGAAATGTTTCTGCAATTACAAGGGTACATATCTCTTCTGCAAATAAACAGAAAAATAAATGGCATCATAAAGTATTTGAAGTACCACAAAGTCTTCGCATTGCATGTTAGTAGAACACCATAAAACATTCCAGAAAACTGTACCAGGAAAACTGTAAAAGAACTTCCATAGGATATAGCTATAATGAAAATCACTCTTCTATGTGAATCCTACAGGTTTACTCAACTAAAGTTCTCAAAAGGACCCTCCCAAGTTTGCACAATCACTTTACACACACATCAGCTCATTCCTATGCAGGACTAGTACAGACACATACAAATCAATTTATCAGTGTCCACTTATCACTGATATTTCCAAGCTCTTCTGGAATCTGTGTAAATAACAAGAGCTTATGAATGTCTGCTTAAAAGAAACCCAATAATGAGAACTACATACAGAGAAATGAAGTATGAAACAGTATATTATTTTTATAAAATGGTAGCTAAAGGAAAAAATTCTAAAAAGCGCTGATTTTTTTTCTTTCAGTTCTGATTGTATATTGTGTTGAACTCATGGCTCAGTTTGTGACTTTCACATCATGCTTTTCTTCCATAACAGTCTATCTTCAATGCAACAGTGTGAATCTAAGTTCCATTCCAAGTAAAATCTTGAAGAATTTTGTCATTATGACCATTTCATTCTTTTGTATGAACTGACCAGAATTAAAGACCTTGGACGCACAAGGTATGGCCCTGAGACAGCCTGGGAAAATAACCTGTCTCTGTCTTCACAGCAGTGAAAAAGGAGAAATGGGAAACCTAGGACAAAACATCAACCCCAGAAATTCTTCAGGATGCTAGGATACAGGCTCTGGGCCTGTTCTGAATTTGGGCATGCTACTTTGATACGCCATAGTAGATGCTTCCTGCCTCTTAAAGCAGGGCCCCAGTCAGAAGGCTTGTATGAAAGCTGGGTTCTTCATATTTCAGGTTGTCTCTCCTAGGATTTTTTTTTTTCCCCAAAACAATTTCATTCATTAAAATGGGCGTGCAATTATCTACGCATAATTTTTCCAGATTCTTCAAATAAGTCACTTTATCTCCTATTAACTTTTTTTTTTTCTTTTTTTTTCCTAAAATCTGACAATACAGCTAATCTAAATAATCCCAGTATATACACAGCACACCTCAGTAATTTTAATTCTGAACTAAAAGAGTTAGTCCAGGTCAAGGAAGCCATAGGCTTCTTTGGTTAATTAGGAATTTCATTTGATTACATTCATTTTGTAGCCTTAAAACCAAGCCATGGAAAATGGTTATAAAACATATTTCACCAAGAGCTACAGTAAGGGTAGCTTCATTTCTTATAGTTTAACTGACATAAACATTTCCTAGTAGTTTTCCTTTGCCTTCATAATTTTCATTGAGAAATGGTGAACCAGAATTTCATTTAGCTTAAAAACAAAAAAAAAAAAAAAAAAATCACTTTTAAATGACATTGCATCCAAGAACTTTCTGAACTTTCTGTGCTGGAGACAGGCTAAAAATGAATGACGAATAAAGATTTGGCACAGAGTTGCTTTTCAGACACGCTTTTTTTGGCAACACAGAGCAGTGATTCTGTGTAGCTGCAAGAGGCATGTCTGGTAGTACTGTTGCACGTTGGATCTTATCTGACCCAGATGAAGATTAATGACTCATGAAAGGTCTTATCAGGAAAGTAATGGGTAACACACGCTAGTTTTTGGACTACTGAGATCAGTTTTTTCAGAGTCTTGGTGTGTCATAAGCAGCTTTAAGTTGTACTGTTGAATACATATGCATCCTCCCTCTGGGGATGCAATTTGATACAAAGAGCACAATAGTTTCCAAGTAAATGAGCAGCAGAATTCTGAAAGCTGGGTATTTCAGGCCTGCAAATGGAAACCATTCCCGCCATGCTGAGAACTATTGTCTGAGGGAGGGCAAGGGTACTACCAAATATAGCAGGCAGCCGAATTGCTATTTTGCAAACAGAACAGCTAATTAATACATGACGTTCTTTCAAAGTTTTATATCCTTGTTTATATAATTATTTTTCTTTCTGTTGCTGTGCTAAAAAAAATCTGACGTTTTGAAATAAATAATGTCTGTTCTACTTCCCAGCAATCATCAGCTGACAGATAATTTCATCACAAAAATGTGTTCCAGAAAGCAGCTCTGAAATGCTGTTCTCAGGGCCTTAAAACATATTTAACACTTGACTAAATGAATACAAAAGCATTCTGTTCACTGAAACATGTAAAATGCTTAGGCATGCAAGTACTTGACTATTTTTCAGTTATTTAGCAGGAAAGATTACATTTTACAGGGTAATCCTTTCTGTTTATGGCTCATGAATCCAGTAGGAAGAACTAATCTTTTCTGAGGCAAACTCCAGAAAACTGTTGCAATTTTTAAAATTTCATCACTGATTATGTGTTTATCTCTGGAATGTTTCTACATATCACTGACTAAAGGTAAAGTGTTTCTAAGACCTACAACTTTAATCTCCAAATGTGATCATTAGCCTCCTCCACTGTCATGTACACTGTCTTGGGAAACACGTAATGCTTTTATTATTTTTTTTTTTTTTTTTAACTGAACCCATAATGCTTTGGTAGGATATAAGCCATCAGTGTACATCAAGGACATTAGTAGACCTGTAAGATATTCATCTTCTCTAAACAAACTGCAACTGTCTTATTCTATCCAGATAGTAGCTTCAGTTTGTCAAGTGGTTCTAGGAATCAGTTTTGTAACCAGTTGGGAAAACCAGGTGTAGTTGATTTGTCATAGAAAAGATTTTTTTGTTTGGACCCTAGATGTTCAGAGTGGCTGAAATCTAGACAGTCTGGGTACCAATAAATAGAAATACTGCCATGGTAGCATGGACTTTAGCCTCTAAATGTCTGGCATTGAGAAAAAAAATAAGCCAATGTCAGGGTCAAGGAGTAGTTCATGCTAAAGCTTACACTAAAGCAATTACAATGCCATAGAGGCTTAAGTCAGCTAAGTTGAAGTGTATGCCTAGCAACACAGCTGTGATGACTAATGCACCCCAATAGCTTTAAGAGAAGGTTGAGAGGTGATCTTATCAACGTGTATAAATATCTTCAGGGAGGATGTCAAGAGGTGGGGGTCAGACTCTTTTCAGTGGAGACCAGCTATAGGACAACAGGCAACGGCCACAAACTGAAGCACTGAAGTTCCACCTGTGCTTGATTGTCATCTTCTTGACTGTGAGGGTAACAGAGCACTGGAACAGCTTGCTCAGATGGGTTGTGAAGTCTCCTTCTCTAGAGATATTCAGCACCCACGTGGACACAGTCCTGTGTAACGTGTTCTAGGTGACCCTGCTTGTACACAGGGCATGGACTAGATGATCTCCAAAGGTCTCCTCCAAACTTAATCACTGTGTGATGTTGTGCTTTATATATTTGCAACCGAAGCTACAAACTAGCAATCATTTCAAAGTCACACAGTCCAAAAAAGGATCAGAGGTTTGCTTTGAATTTAGAAGCATCAACAGACAAGGACAATCAGAGCAGTCAAATTTAAAATGGGGTCATTGAGAGGACCAGAATTTGGGCAGTTTCCTGGGAGAGCAGAATACAATTGAAAATTTAAGCAATGGCACTGATGTTGATCATCACCTTTAACAAAAGATAATTTTAGCTTATTTAAGGCTTTTCTCTTTGTTTAGAATCCTGAGTTATCCAGAATTTTCTGAGTGCAGAGTCTTTAAGCTTTTCCTCCTTCCACAGTAGTGAAAGCAGTAGCCAGACGCTTAGTCATAATTCTTCTGCTTGCACGAGAGCTGAACTAGCCTAGGGATCCAACAGGCAGGCTAATCTACTGAAGTTTCTGTGTTTTGAAGCTATCAGCTTGAAGCATCAGCTCTCAGAAAGCTGATATTCTTGGTGGGTAGGGAGGGAAGGAGCATTTCTATGACATTTGTCACGTATTTTCAGTTTCAAATGTTATGCAGAAATATGTGGGAATTTTCAAGGAGTTACTGGAGATGGAACCTTGGGTCAGAGCAGCCAGAGAGGGAACCAAGAAAACACAATCCAAGAGAAGTGATGACTATCTTGAAATGTTTTTGGTCAACATACACAGTATTATGCTTAGAAAAAAAAAATATATTTAGCAATTGCCTGGCAATGTAAGAAAAATTACTTCATATAGTTTTTCTCTTACATGCCATCAGACAATTGTTTCAATGTAATTCAATACAGTTTGTGGCTGCCTCCAGACAGCTGAGTAATGGTCAAAGTATCAACAGCTGGCAAATCTCTCCATGGGATTTTTCATTCTCAGGCAGCCTGTTCTTTGAAGGATTCAATCAGTATAAAGTCAAAATGTCAAAGAAAAAAGTACAGAGCAGGTAATTTGACAAACTGTGATGCTGGCTTTAAGTAATCTGACTAGCTATTAATTCACAAAGCAGTCTGGAGAGATTTGTGATGCTAGCTAATTTCTGTCTAGACAGAAAGAGGAGTGTAAAACACATTAGGGCAAACAGAATATACCAGAAAAAAAAAAAAAAAAAAAAAAAAAAAAAAAAAAAAAAACTAAAAGGAAAAAAGAAAAAAAGAAAATATTTTTGCTTCATAATTTCTTACCTTTGTGTGCTACTGATTTTTTGTTAAATCATTAATACTGATTTAACAAAGGATAACCAGTATTCTTGAACACTGTAAAGCACTTACTGGCAGCTGAACTTCAGCTGACAAACAGCAATTAAAGCCCTTGTATTACTTGTTACAACTTATGCAAAATTCCATAGGAGATGTACACTTGGGAAAAAATTTAGAAATTACATCCATTTAAAAATTCTGAATACTTCTCTAGCACAGGGATGTTGGTTTCCTTCCTATATCTCTGCACATTCTCATCATCTGCACTGAGCAGCAGTTGCTTGTTTGCTGATGAGCAATTTCCTTTGCAGGTTTTGTTTTGTCTGGCTTCTTAGAGTCTGCATTGCCTCATAAACCAGTGCTGTACCTACCGCCTTTCTGCAGGCCACTCGGCTTCTTACTGTAAAAAACTCTAAATTTCTTAATGACATCCTAAGCAATAGGGTTTCTTATTTCTGTTATTTCCAATATTACTACTAATACACGAAACCCAGCTTGCAATTTATGTCAAAAGGAAATATGTATCTTTTGCCCACACTTCAGTAATTTATATGCTCTTTGTACACACATGTCATTGATTTTGGTTAAGAGCAAGACACCCTGTACATTACTGAACAGAAACTATCATAACAGAAAAAGAAAGGATTTATATTTATTGTATGGGATAAACATACAAATCTTACAGGGACAGTACTTAGCTCAGTGATTTCAGAGAGAATAAAACCCCAAACTGGAACTTTTTCACTGGTTTTAGATATCAGGAAGGGGCTTATTAAAAATATAATGGAATTCCAACCGTGAAAAATGGAGAAGCAGAAAAAAAAAAACAACTTGTAGCTGGAAAAAGAACATTTTTTGCTTGCTGAAATCTAAGAATTCTACCTTGCGAATAGACTAAAAACTCAGAACACCCATTTTTCTTGGGATCAGCTTTTGCACATATCTGTCAAGCTAAACTGGCAAAAAAGGCATTTAGTAGTTGGGTGTTATGAAACTATTACGAGTGCAATTTGGGTGATGGAATTTTGTGGGATTTTTTTTCTTATTACCTTGCAAAATGCCTATATTCTGTGAATTAACTCTGCTTCAAAGTTTAGGCTGCAGGGCTCTCTTTGCTGGTCTGAATGGAATTTACTGTTTAACTAATAAAGAAATTGATGTAAAGCACAGTGTAAAGTATGGAGACTGTGATAAAGAAACATTGTCTTTAAGGGAGTTTCATATTACCAATGCTCAGCAGAAACATTGTTCTATTTATGGCTTCAGTGAAAACACAAAAGATTATTTTTTCATATGATTCTTACCAGGTTCAGTTGCAGATCGTGGCTCTGCATAACACATCATGAGGAGGAGAAAAAAAAAAAAAAGAAAAAGAAAAAAGAAAAAAAGGTGTTAGACATTCCATTAGTAAGCAACTGCATA
The DNA here is from genome assembly GCA_013398735.1 of Nothocercus julius. Classification (NCBI taxonomy): domain Eukaryota; kingdom Metazoa; phylum Chordata; class Aves; order Tinamiformes; family Tinamidae; genus Nothocercus; species Nothocercus julius. Next base: position 4,610,311 of record VZSV01000028.1, on the reverse strand, counting down.
TTAGGTGAACACGAAGTACTGTAGACAACTAGAGAATCTGTGCAGACACATTAAAAAATGAGGACGACTGAAATTCTACCTTGGTAGCAGTAGTTCTATCATTACTCTTAACCATTATAACCACTGAAATGTGAGGAAGAGAGGAGTCAGCCAAAACTCAATCCTGACAGACTAACTTTATGATTTCCCCCCACATCATCCCAAATGAAAAGTAGCTGCTTTGGATTATTGTCTTACTTTTCTGGAGAATTCGGAAGTCTGGAGAATCTTGAATTTGTGTACCCTGGCGAAACCACTTGACATGAATGGGAGGGGTTCCTCTGACCCTGCATTCCAACACCACAACTTGTCCCTCAGATGCCGTGGAGTTTTGTAGCTCCTGAAACACACAACCATTACACTTCAAATGAACCAGAGGCACCTGATATTCATTAAGATAGTCTTTCCTTCCCTTTATTTTATTGTGTCATTGTATTTTTCCAATAGTCATTTTTTATGGGCAGTATTTTCACTCTGATTACATTGAACATATCAGCTATTTAAGTAAGACCAAGTAAAGGTACTATTTTCAAATATATTTTAAATATGACTAAAGATTGAAAAGGTGTAGAAATATTCAGTTCCTCAGAACATGACAAGCAGATAGTTACGGTTTGGTCTTTGAGCCTTCATTCATCTTCCACAAGATGAAATTAAAATTTGGAGTATACAGTTGACTATGTTTTGATCAAGTCAGTTGCAAGAGAGTGGCTGTGCTGCTTTCATGTCACCCTCTAGCATGCAGAGTTGTCTTCCTCATTTGTAACCATCCAGGCAAAATTAAACCATGGAAATACAATCAGGATATATAAACTTGTGCATGGATACCTTCTGAGACAGAATTATGGCTGTAAGAGAGCCTTATGCACATCTGAAAGAAAACATATATCTTGGATGAAGAACCACAATGATAGAGGGGGAAGCAGAATACTTAATTAACAGAGTAGCTAAGAGACAGATAGTATGTTTGTCTGTTACCCATCTGAAGATTACAAAGCAAAGAGTCTTTTATATTGTACTAGCTGTCTCATTGGCTGTCCCGTTTATTACTAAGATTTTAGGCCTTGATCCAGCAAAGCACTTAAAGTTAGGTCTAAGATCAAGGTTATCCCTACTTACTATTCACAGACCTATATTTAACCAAATATATACTTTATATATCTATATATCTCTATATATGGAAACCTAACAATTTTTCAGTTCTTTCCTGAAGTCTGCATAGAAGAAAATCTGTTGTTGTTCATTTCTTCTATAATTAAAGTTCTTTTGATGTACAATGTCCCAAATGGCTTAATCCTGTTAACATTAGATTTCAGAAACAATGGATATGAGGATTGGGGGTTTGAATGCTTTACCAATAAGTTTTTCAGCAAGAGCTGGATTCCTCTTATTTCCCACTCTTACTAAAAAGTTCCCAGCCTCCCTATCTTGTAGCAACCCCTCTCCCTAATGCCCTGCACCTCTGCTATTTACACTGCTGTGATGCCTTCACTGCTGTTGCAGCAGGGCAGGATTGGAGAAAGGGAGTCAGGCCTTTCCTGCCATGAGGAAGGGATGCACTGGAGCCTAGCTGCAAAGCTCTGGAGGACAGAACTTACTTTTCTTACTATCTCCTTTAGGTAAAATTGTTTGTTGTTCCTCATCAGCTTTCAGTCAAATTGTTATTCTGAAACAATAACCAGAAGTACTTTATTTTCTTCTTAGGTGTACAATAAATCGTGACTTATAGACTTGAGTATAGAAATCTTTGCGTGCACATTGCAAATCAGAAATTTGCTGAAAGCTGTATCTTAGGTAACAGGGAGATAGGCTTTTTTGCTCTTACATTGGTTTGCCTAATCTCCAAATGTTATGCTTAGTTTGGGATGTGCGTGCAGATTAATATTAACTTTAATAAATTAAGAATTATTGAATAAAAATTTCCTTTCCCGCAATTCCACACCTTATATTTTAAAAGACATCCCAATAAGAAATATCTGAATTGCATTTTTAAATAACATACCTGGGTAGATTTGTTCTAAAACCAATTTTAAAATCCCATATCCATTATTTGTTCTTTTAGGAGATGAATTCATGGAAAGGAAGACTTTATCATGATAATGATGCTTGACTGGCACCTACCTTGTTTTACTTTGCAAAGTTTTCTCAATGGATGACATTAATGGAAACAAGTTAACATATGCTGAATATTCATAGAATCATAGAATCACAGAATTCTTAAGGTTGGAAGGGACCTCTAGAGATCATCTAGTCCAACCCCCCTGCACACGCAGGGTCACCTACAGCAGGTGGCTCAGGACTGCGTCCAAGCGGGTTTGG
>VZSV01000028.1:4562831-4607473 GCA_013398735.1 Nothocercus julius | reverse complement strand
CCATTGGCCTTCTTGGCCACGAGGGCACTGCTGCCTCATGGTCAACTTGTCACCCACCATGACGCCCAGGTCCCTCTCTGCAGAGCTGCTCTCCAGAGGGTCAGTCCCCAGCCTGTACTGGTGACTGAGGTTATTTTTCCCCAAGTGCAGGACCTTGCACTTGTCTTTGTTGAATTTCATAAGATTTCTCACTGCCCAGCTATCCAGTCTGTCCAGGTCCCTCTGGATGCCAGTGCAGCCCTCTGGGCTGTCAGCTACTCCTCCCAGTTTGGTATCATCAGCAAATTTGCTGAGGGAGCCCTCCATCCCTTCATCCAGGTCATTGATGAATAAATTGAACAGGACTGGGCAGAGGACTGACCCCTGGGGGACACCGCTAACCATAGGCCTCCAACTAGACTCCACAACACTGATCACCACCCATATTCATGCAAATTTTCCAATTATTTGGAGAGAGTAGAAGGTATGAGTGATTTTACTGTTGCAATGCAAACTATTTTCTTAGTAAACGATTTGTGTTCAGACTGAAATGGACCCTCATATTGAAACTGTAAAAGGTTTAATATGATCAAAAATTCCTGCATTAGAATATATCATTTTGATATTTCCTTTTGGACTGCAAAAGTATGACATAAAAATCATGATGGCTGAAACAGACCTTTGTAAAAATAGGTGCAGAATAGATAGGCTTGGATCCATCTAGACGGTGGAGATGCGAAGTAGGGCTTTGGACCTGGAAAGCAATGCAACAATTCTATGAAAATAAACTGCAACCAGTTTATTGGTTGGATTAATAATATGATCTGCAGGTATCTATGCAATGATATAAATTTGAAAATGCACAGTCTTATCATGGCATTCTCATTACAGCACATTTGTTGAGTGACATCACTATTTCATATATGTTACATTTCTGAAATTGAAATGCAAGTTTTAAAGGCTTCTATACTCCCCCTGAAAACTTTGTGCCCAGCTGGTGTTGCTTTCAAGTATTTTGTGTTTGAATCCTGTGAATATCGTTAAAATAAGTGCACCTTTGCATCTTCTGTTACTACATCCCTTATGCTGCTATAATGATAAATAAAAGTTTATCAAGATTAACCAAAAGGAGGGGAAAAGAAGTTACTCTTTACAGTCTAACAGAGATTTTTATTTTATTTATATTTTATGAATTATATACAAACTCCATGCAAATCATCCACAGAGCCTATAAAACTTGCTTTAACCTCATGATTTCCTACATTTAACTTCAAGTTAGTAAAACTTAACTTCTCTAAAAGGCCTAGAGATGACAGCAATATGATTCAAACAAGAGATGATAAAATTAAAAACTTTGTTGTTAAAAACATGTCATTAATATTGTAGGCATTCTTATTATATTCTTTTGGAACTGTAATGAGTCATTATCAAGTTATACCCTATGCTATTGTCAGTATCACCAGAACTGTCACTTGCTCACATGCTGTGTAAAATCCTTACATATATTTACTTTCATGCTCCATTCTTTTTTTTTTTTTTTTACTGCAAATCTTAACAAAATAAAAAAGTTCAGTACCACACTTCCACAAAATAACAGGCTTAAAAAAAATGTAATTTTGAAATAAAATTTAAAATACTCTCACTAATTTCAAAAAAATGGTGTCTGAATACCTGCTGATTAGGCACAGAGATGGGCTGAATAACAGCAGTGGTGACTCCAGACTTTGGTGTTGAAGATCCTATTGTTAAGGAAACGGAGGTGGTTTTCTTTTGGGCCCTGCAAAAAAAACAAAAAACAAATACTTTTCAATACCTGAAATGAGACTGTGTTAGTCTGTAACAAATATGCACTGGCTTGAATCTGTCGTCTTTTTAATAACTTATTTAGACTGGTGTTGATCATGATCTCATATTTGTTTGACCACTTAAGACTTTTATTTTGAATAGAAAGCAAATATTATCAGCTGAAAATATCAGCATTGTAGGAAGCTTGAATAAAACATGGTCTTCGGATAATTTACATTTTAATACCATAACAAAAAGTACTGTTTTAAGCCACAAACTGAAATGTATTTTATTTCTTTAATTGTAGGCGTCTGCCTTTTTTGGAATATGTCTGGGTGGATAAAAATTGAGGACTGGATTAAATAAAAGTAATTCCTAAACATGAGAAGTCTGTATCAACAAAAATGTTGTCAGAGTAGGGCCAGACTTCCTAAACAGAATAAGTACGTTAATAAAATTCACAGTCATAATATAACATATTCGTATCGCATTAGTGAAGGGGAAAATCCAAGGACAAGACACACACATACATATTCTGTCCAGATGCTTATTCAGATCTGAAACTACCAAAGATTTTCTGGGGTCCCTTTTTAATGACATTTGCATAGTATGTTTACATAACACTGGTTCTACTCGTCACACTTACTGTGGCATAGCTCCAGATTTTGATTTGAAAATTAAACTCTCACTCTCTGAATCTGTGGAACTGGCACCTGCAAAAGAAAGCATGTTCAGTACTTCTGTCCTTTTACTGCTTTCTTTATGTTTAAATCTCAAAGTAAAATAAAAGCTTTGCTACTTTCACATTTCACTTGAGCTGACTTGCAGGAGGCACCACTAATAAAAGCACTGTAACACAGAGCTGAGAATTCTCTGTAATAAACTACTGCAGCTTTTCTTCCCCGATTAAACTCTTTTTAGACCATTACAGGCATCATAACCTTGCCGATTTAATCACAAACTGTTATCCCTGGGTTCTTAGCTGCCCTCCCTCACACTGAAACAAATACTACTGCCACTGTACTGTACACCTGTAATTTTTTTTTTGACTTAAATGTCAAAGGTTTTAAAAATCAATTTTAGTATAGGGGTGGTCAGTGAACTAATTGAAGGTAGCATGTGGTGTAACAGAAAAAAAGCTCAGAAAATACTAAGTGCTAAGACACAAAAGAGAATTTTGCCAGAGGCTGTTTAAAGTAGGAATCATTAAGCATTTATACTACATAATATGCCTTGCTTTCTGAGCTATCGGTGATATTAATTTAAGCACTGGTTTTATTTTACACGGTGGCCCTTTATATGCTTGGGTGTGAATGAAATTCCTAAAGCACTGCTGGGTCAGTGTGATTTTGAAGCTGTTTTTTTTTTTTCTTTCCTTTTCAAGAGCATGGTGAACTAATAAATAATATTATCATAAACCTGCACAAAAAGACAAATAACTTTATACTCTCCTTTCAGCTAAGCAGACATATGGCATATTCACAGATAACTTTACCCTTTGGTAAGAGCAACTCAGTATAACAAGTCATTTGCAGACTAAACTCGTCACCCACTATCTCCACAGTTCAGACTATTTATATCGAACTATACATAATATTTACATAGTGGTGTTTCCTAGCAGTGAATGTTTTGATATAAAATGTTTTGGAAATATCCTAAACTCACTTAAAGGGGAAAAAAAAAAAAACCTATTAAATTATTTATTCCCATTTCTCACGTAAAGAAAAAAAAAATGTATTTATTCCCATTGTCTTAATGGGAATAGCTATACTGAAAATTGTTATTAGCACCACCAGTCAGCTCTTTGATTTACAGACACTAGCTGACCATAGCACCTTTTTCACCTACCTTCAATGAATATTTCAGCAGAGGTACTATCTGAACCAATAGAATTTGAAGCCAGACAAGTATAGCGTCCAGTATCGTCTTCAAAGGCTTCTGCTATGATTAGTGAATGAAGTCCTCCACTTCCAGAATGGATCTGGATGTCAGGGGAATTCTGGAGTTCTTTTCCTTCACAGAACCATCTGTAGCCCACACACATTTAAAAAGACACACACACACACAGACACACACACAAATAAAAAGTAAAAACATAATGGGTAATTAAAATTAATTTTAAATTCCCTGTCCTTCTTGGTGCAATTAATACTTTCTACATGTTTATCTACTCACTTGCTTTAACTACAATCAAACGCAGGTCTATTTGACCTGCTGGTTCCTTCCTCCAAGAGTTCACAGACTTTCAGACTGTTTGGTTTTTGAAGTACCAGTTTTTTTCTATTTGATTCTCTCCTATCAGCCTGTCCTATTCCCATAAGCTATTCCATGATTTTTCCTTATCTCACGCAGCCCAACAAGTATTGGCAGTAGGTTTTTATTTTACTTTATTTTTCCCTGTGGCCACTATGCAATTCTGTGAGTTTGGCAGCTCAGTGAACCACAAAAGTAAAACAGGGAAGAACCTTCCTTCCACCCTCAAACTTCCACTGTCTCCTGAAAACCAATTCTGTCAGATCTTTCCCAGCTTGCTGTTTCTATTCCAATCGCCTCAACTCACTCTGACCTCTGCTACTCTCCCTTGCCATCCCTCATGCCTTGACCATCAGCTGGGCTCTTTTACTGACCTCAGCTCTTTCTACCCTCCTTTTCCTTCCAAAACTACTCTGCCAGCACCACAAAAACTGAACCTTTCTGTAATGAGTGTAAAGACAAAATGCATAATATTCAACAGCAAACTTTGTAAGTGCACTTTCATTTACACTTACACACAATTTCAGTTCCCCAATGTAGTAAGCAATTTTATAAAATAAATAATTGAGACTTTACTTCAAGTTACAAGGCACAAAAAATATTCTGAAGGACTTAAAATCTACCACCAAAACAACTGATGATATTATTTATTATTATTTAGTCTGTACATACTTCTGAGAGAAATTTTGCTGTTACAGCTGCTTTGCTCTTCTGCCAGTCCTCAGAGAACAAAATCAGCGCAGGGAGTTACAGACCCACCCACCCCCCCCTTACTTCTGAAAGCAGAGGGGGGCACTCTGCAGGGTGCCCTGTAGCACCCAACAGCCAACAGCCACCAGCACGGGCGCTCTGCACAGTAATGGCTCCACTTCTCCTGCCTTTCTCTGAACATGTTATTAGCAGGTAGAAAAAATGTTACTGAAGTGTTTTTTTTTTTTTTTTTTTTTCCCTGACAATATCAGATTGCAGAACCTGAAAACTTGTGTTTATTGCAGAATGCAGAGTAAGAAATACAACAGATATACATGTGAGATAATAACTGTGGGCAAGTCCTCTGTGCTTCTGAAGAGCAGAGCTGCTATTCCTGAAAGCTACAAAATGTTGATAGTGGCATCAAAACCATATACAGTTCTCTTCTGTAATTAAAAGACTAAAAAGTTCCTTTTCTGTCTTCTATTGAGCCCAAAAAGTGTACATAGAAAGTATCATTTTTTTAAAGGAACTAATAAACTTCCCTTTGTTTACTCAGGAGACCCCTCTGGCCTACTTTTACAACCATTGGGCTCACAGACAAATTTATTCTTGTCAGCTTAGCTGCCAAAATTAACATTTCTGTTCCTCCTCTTGGCCTCCCTTCTCCTTGTCACAACTCCTCCTGTCTCCTAGTGCCAGGATCTCTGCTGTTGTTTCTGCCGATCACACCCTCAGCCCCAAACTCTGTGCAGTCTTTCCAAAGTTATATTTTAAACAATATCTGTAAGAGGTTAATTCAACTTCTATACAATCACGTACAAAAGCCCAGAATAGGGGCAATAGCATCCTGCAAGGGAAAATCTCTCCTCCATACCTAATTATTTTCTGAGCTAGATCCCATCTTAGTTTCATGAGTGTTGTACTGGTTTCTGCTGTCTCCCAAATTCCACATTCACCAAGTAGTTGAGAAATTATGATAAGCATGTAATTATAAAGCAGAAAGTTTTGTCAGATAATGTTTAATAAAGAAGCTGCTTTCTTCGGAGTGCAAGCTTTATACTGTTGCTTCATTCATGCAAGTACCCGGCTCGCCTCAGGTGACATTGGTGAGAACTATTCCTCAGTGCTTGTTGGGGTTGAGAATCACTGCATGTTTGGTAAACCACTGATTCATCACTGAAAACAAGTCCTGACCTGCTGCATCAGACACTGTCTGCCAGGGAGAAGAAACACATTAGCGAGCAATTCAATACAAAATCATCTCAACCATCATTAGTGTCGTATCTGATGAATGGGAAGCAGGCTTCATGTTTGACTGCATTGCTTACTGCGGAAAGGAGAATTCACCAGCCACAGCAGGCAACAGCAAGGTTTTTTGAAATGAAGACTAGAAACAAAGAATAGCTATATTCTCTTTTGCTTTCCAATTGCTTTTCTGTTTCATTCTCGTTCAGCTACTTGTTGACAGAAAGTGAGAAGCAATTTATGGGAATTTTGTTTGGAGATTAATTAAAGATTAAAGCAAATGAGAAAATATTCAACAGAAATACTTCTCTTGCAATTAACTTGCTAGTTTTCCAGTTTGGTTCACTCGAGTTCAGGAAGAAAAAATATCTGAGAGCTAATAAAACTAAATGAAGTAGCTGCTGCCTGAAGAAAGACCAAATTTCAGTTTTCATCGTTTACATAGTTTGGGCTATAGTAAAGAACAAAACGAAAATGGTAAGACTATGATATTTAGAGGCCCCATCAGCCCTACTGCCATTACATGTGTAATACTCACGGAAGGAGGAATTTCTGCTCCTAAGGACTGAAAAAGATCGAAAGAACAATCTTTGAAGAATACTCATTTGTCTGGAGAGAGACCACCAAAGCAAACAGCAAATCACTATCAAAGGGAGACGGGCCCATATAAACACAAAGGAGTCATGGCTAGACAGAGAAAAATAGCCGCAAAGAAAATCTTACAGGAAAATTCCAAGTTGCCAACTAGGACAGCATTAACTCATGTGCAGTCTATTCCAGCCTACTGATCCTCCCGGGATAAGAGGATTACTATCCAGGTGTGAGAAGGCAGTAACGCTGCTGCTTCTAGAGAGCCCAAAATTCCAAACCAAACCAAAACCAACAGACTTGAACAATAACAAAAAAAGGAAAGAAAAAAAACAAAAAAAAACCAAAAAAACAGAGCAAATGTTTTAAGAAAAAGAGAACTCTCACACAAAGATCACTGGTATGAGGGAAAAAAAAAGATGTCTGCTTCACAGATTCTGGACACTTAATGGAAAAAAAAAACCCAAGTAACCTATTATTTTCACTACCTCTTTGCTCTAAATTCTTGATATCATAAAAAGTCCATAGGCAGAAACAAAACAGAGAAAGAGATCAATAAAAGGTTTTCCATCTGCGTGCCCATAGCAGTTCACAGAACGCAAACCAAGAATCCTAGCTTGTCTTCATGGCATGCAGGCCATGCGAATGTACATGCAAATTTGTAGAGAAGCAACCCCTTGAATGAGCACAGAGAATGTTGTAATGATGGCAGAAGGCAGGCAAAAAGATCAGATTAAAGGAATATAGATTTTATACGACTGAAATGAATATTATTAGCTATTAAGGATCTTACCAACTTTTAGATCACATTGCATTTCTCAGTGCTTTGCTCCTTTCTTCTCCATTCTGTGTCTTGCCTGCATTGCCACCCAACAACCCCTGGCTTTTCCCTTTCTGCAACAAGGCTTAATTTTCACCTGCACTGTAGCTTTTCTTTACTGTAGGTTAAAAATAGCAACTAAGTATTGAATACAGACACTGAAACACAAACACTGGGCTAGAAAGCCAATATTTCAAGCAAGCAAATTTTGGCACCAGCAATAGGAACAGTAGTTAAGACACTCATTTTGAGTGCTCCAAAGCCTCATTGGATACATTACTGTAGGACAGCAAGACTTGCTGAGTAGACAGGAAAGGATGGCAGGGATGCCGGGTGAGTAGTAGTTTGCATATCCTGACATTAAGTAGTAATTCATAATTTGTCTTTCTTCCTCACTCTTCTTTTCTCTACGTCTCAACAAATCTGCATGCACGGAAACATACGAGCGCGTGTCTGGGATTTTAATGACTGTGAACAAAATATAAACAGAGTTGAACAGTACACTGACTGAGTGAACACCAGGGCTTTAAGAAAAATAGTTCAAGGTTCCCTCTAATGCATAAGCCTGCTGGAACCTATGTTTTCTGAACGTCACTGAGGAATAGAGAGGCTTTCCTTTCGGCACACTCTTAAAAGTTAATTTAAGATGGCAGCTGAAGTGAAACTTTAAGACATAGCCTAAGGGAAGTATTATAATAGGGAACTCAGACCACTACAAATAGTGGAGAGAGATAAGTTGTAAATTAAAAAGCAATTTTATCCTTAGTGGTGTTAAGTATGTCTAGCAAGAGAAATTAAAATGAAATACTCTAACATTCTTGTACTGGCAGAGTCAGTATTTCCATCCCAGTACTGTCTAACTTCCACTTTGTAATTTCCCCATGCAAGTTATACAGTCCAGAACTTTGCAACTGTAAAACATTACTATTTAAGGAATGTTTTTAGTTCGATTTTAACAAGAAATTATCTTCACCACACAAAAATTAGGCTACACTGCAGTAAACAATTTTAGATGCTTACCTTACTTGTGCATAACACAATTTTTGTACAAATAACAATGCAGGATTTTTGTTTTATATATAGTTTTCATATTTGTAGAGATAATTCATAAAAGAGATACCAGTAGCAAAGCACATAGTTTGAAAATATGGATGTTGAAAATCTAACGCTTCCCCTAAAACTCCAGTTGAGCAGGTTCAAAAATGCCCGTAACACGCTGAAAACCACAGAAACCATTTAATAAAAAGAGGATAGTATTACAATGAGGCTGTTGCTTATCCATATAACCAACTCCACTGATTCTTCAGGTGCTACAAAGTGATCTTCAAGCTCTCACTGATTTCAGTAAGGGCTTCACATAGGGCAGAGTAAATTGCAGGATTATGCACTCAGAAATCAATACAATTTTCCCAGAAAGGTATATAAGATCAGAGGAATAGCAAAATGGCTGCATTTTTATGAAATACTTTAAGACATTAGCTTGCCATTCTGCTCCAACTAAAGTAAGGTTGTGCATCACCTTTTTTGCAAGGATTCAAGGAGGAGAGGGGAAAGAAGCTAGGAGTGTGACCAGTTGAGCCCTGGCCTCCAAAGATCCCATGAGAAGGGGGCAGGGGCACCTATTGCTGTTTGCAGGCTGCAGTAGCTCCGTGGATCATCTTCAGCTTATTCCCATTAAGAGGAAAATTCCTTCTCTCCGTTCTTGTCTCAGTTTTCTCTGTCTCCTTCTGTTAGCTCTTGTTGTGGGACTAAGCTCTGCTTAACTTAGTCATTTTGGCTGCAGCTGTCCAGTCTGCTGATGCTGACAGCACAGGAGATATTTAGTGAGGAGATCCTCACTAAAGTCAACAGTGGAGCACAGGGAAGTCAACAGTGAAGCACGCTTGAGCTTCTGACAGATACTCAGACAACATATTGAGAGGCAGAGCAGAGATCCTGCCTGTAGCTGGGATTGTTCTCTTTGGGTACAAAAATGTTCCATATACAACTAAGGACAAAAGAAAACCAGCATCATCCAACTAATTGAAAACTAAGTGATTTGTCTTAAAATCAAAGGTTTTGCTTGAAACCTCTTAAAATATTTCAGATTGTATCTCATCTCTGTCTATGTAATTCTCGGCCTGACTTTGCAGTTTTGAAGCATAGAACCTTTTAAAAATGTATTTATGCTGTATTTATGTTTTCTTAATTACCTGCCTTATAGACGTGTTCACACAAGGCAATGCAGAATAGGTGCAAGAATTGACTACACTGGGATCACAAATATTTCGCTTTTTTTAATGAAGTCCCTTAGACTGAAGTTATTTTTAATGAAGTCCCTTAGACAAAACAGCTGTGCACATCATAACACAAACTAGAAGAATAAAGATACTTGGAACTATGACTACATTGCTCCATAAGTCTCTGCTGAACCAAAGATTCCCAAGTTTGTCCTAAAATATTATTCCTTTATATTTCTCCCCCCCACTTTTTTTCTCACATTTCTATTTATTCAAATACATCATTTTCTTTTTGAAAGTCTTAAAGATATGGCCCTAGTGCTGGAGAAGCATACTAATAATTAAAAGAAATGAAACTTATCTATTTAAATGTTTTGCATAATTTGACCCTGTACTATGGAAAATGATGCAAAAGAATCAGTCAGTAACGCCAAATCCTTCTACTTCTGTAAACTTTCATTAGGATAAGTTGCCTGTCTCTGTGTTAACCCTATGTTCTTATAAAGGTCTAGAAGATATGTGTGATTTCATGCAATAACGGAATACCTAAAGAGAAAACGAAAACTAAAAAGAAAAATGGCAAAATGGTAATTTGAAGAACAAGCCTATATTACATTTCATGTTAAAAATAAAATAGTACTATTTTTTTCTTTATAAGACCATGGATGATATACTATAGAGAAAGGAAAATAGAGTATTTGTGATTAATAAACATCTCTGTTACACAAGGCTGTGCAAGACATGAAGGTAACATTCCCTACTAGACACTTCTTGCAGTAGTAACTTTCTAACTGTATATGTTGATTCTTTTTATAGTTTTGATTACTGGAAAAATATTAACTTCAAAGTTCAACAGAAAAACAATTTAAACTTGAAAAATGACAAATACCTAGCAACTTTCTTGTTGATGAACCTGCTTCAAAGTCTTGGAGGTACATTTATGACTAAAGGACCTAAGAAAATGGGGAATTGACTCTTACCATCTGATCGTATTATGGGCTGGGGCAAATGATATTTTGACCTTCAGGTATACAAGTGCATCCAGTGGTATCCAAAGGTTACCACACTCCAGCTTATCTAGGTTATGTATAACAGAAAGCATTCGTGCAGATTCATTTATTTAGTAACAATAGGAAAGAGATCATCTTTCTTTAATTGACCAAGAAAATAGAAAATATTAAAGAAAGTGCCTGGACAGCAACTTCTTCATATAGGCAACCAAAGAATGATGAATAACTCATCTTCCACTTCTGAAGACCAAAGTGTAAATACTACCTCATATCATAGTTATGTTTCATACTGTCCTCATTTGCACCTATTACCAAACTACAAAGTTTTAACTGAATGTCTTTTGAAGACAAACACATGGAGCATTCATGGGTATAAAGCATAGACTGGACAGAAGAGTATGAGAAACATAACACAAAACTTAGCCTTCTGGGTTTGGACACAAACCAGTGATATAAATATGTCATTTTCACAAGCGGTAATTTCACTGACAAATAGTCTTGGATAAATTCATTTCCTTACAGGTTTGGGTAATCATGAGATCACGGAAAAGAGAAAATACAGTGCTGCAAACAACCTCTCACAACAAGCATATGGACTCTTTGCCACATAAAGAGCTAGTCACTTAAAAATAATAACTCTTTTGCATTTCATGAACTCCTAGCGAAGTTAGTAAATAGTGAATAGCTAGTAAATAGCTAGTTTATGTATATGTAAGTTTATAAATTATGACTGAATATTTGTATACGTAAATAAAAAAAGATGAATTAATGGGAAGCTCACCTCAGAGACATAATAAAACATGAACAGGTTTTACGATATTTAATCTAGTAAGGTTTTCACACCATTTATAAGACAACCATTTTTGAGAACTGTTGAGTTCGCAGCTTTCAGAAAATTAGATAACTATATTACCTATTACTTTTTTTTTTTTTTTTAAATAGTAGACAGTTTCTTCAGTTTTACATTATTGCAGAGCAGGTGATGAATTTCATTTAGAACCAAGCAAGTATTGTCTAACAAGAAAATACCTTCAAATTTGTTGCTGTTAAAGGCCCAGATAGAATTGCTTATTTTCCTCAAAAATGAGCACCCTGAAATTTAATCATCAAAGCAGGCAAATTTCAGAGGGAGAAAGAAAAAAAGAAGAGAGATTGGACAAGAAATATTAGCAACCCATGATGATCCCACAGTCATTTAAAAAAAAAAAAAAAAAATTAATCATGCCCTTATGTATGTTTGGAAAGAGGTGGTTTATTTCATGAATAGCTCATAAAACCACCCATAGCCTACCTGTCAGAATTTAAAGACCAAAACAAAAATGTGCAGAACAGGTCAACAGATAGAGAAAAAGAATGCTCATGCCACTGTTTGCAAGTCCATATACCCGGTTTCAACATGGTTTATCCTGAGAACTGTAGGTGCTATGAGTCACATGATAGAGGAAGAACAAAGCAAAGTACAAGCTCAAATTAGAAAAGACAGCAACTTGCAACTAAAAAAAGTGCAACTGGATTTCGTTCCTTAACATTCTACGCATCTTTCTCAACTTGTACTTCAGTGTTCTTAATTCATTGGAACCTTCTTGCTTCTTTGTGAAATATCTTATATACTTTGAAGCCTACTGCAATAGGGGCAGTAGCAGGGCTCCAATGCTAATAAACATGCAAGTTGCTTCCACATATCTAAGAACAAAGACAAAATGATTTATAGATGTGCAGAATGAGAAACTCCAGTCACAAACGAGGCAGAACTGCACCATCAGCTATTCACAAGATAAAATTATTTTAAGTGGTTATATGTGTATCTATCTCTATATATGATTTTTAATGAAATTCAGGTTGAAATAGTTACCACATATAACCCTTCCTTTTTCACACTTTAATACTCTCACATGATTACCACAGAACTGTGAAATACTCTATGCAGAATTCAGCACACAAGAAAAAGCCCAGCACCTGAAACGCGCAGTTTTTGCAATTAACTAGTTACTGCATAAGAACCCCTATAGTTTTATAGCATGAACTTCTAGACATGGAGCCGTAATTTCTTTCTGACAGGTAATTAAATTGAATGTTTTTGTACAACTTCCTTCTTGGGCCTGGAACATCTTACCCTGGAGTCAAAGTGTGGTAGACATTATCTGCGTTTCAGATTGTTCCACTAATTCATTTGTCAGTATGTCAAGTAGTCCCCTTCTCCTTGTGTCTGTTGTTGTTCCAGCAGAAATTGATTTATCTGCTGTTTTGTTACATGAAATTATCATCTTCCAAAAAATCAGAATATTAGGTTTCTAAAGTAGATCTGCTGCTCTGTGTTTTTTACCCTACAGTTAAAAAATTCTCTTCCTCTCTCTCCAAAATGTATTCTAAAGATGAACTAGGCAGTGCTGCCTGTTTTATTTTCCATGGATCTTTCTTAAAGGTTTGTTTAAAGGAAGTTATGGTAAGATATTCCATACATTATAAAGAGCACCCTTCAAATGCAATCAGCCCTGTATTAAGAGCCAGAAGTGGGGGAAGCATCTCACAACAGAGGCAGAGTTCAGTGCTGCAGAACTGCACAAGCACATGCTATTAGATGTAATATTCTTACTTTTACATGGTCTGTTTTGTCTCATAGAATACTAGAAGAGCCAACTACTGTTATATTTTATTTTATTCCATCCTGCCCTCCTCTCCTCCATTTTCCATTCTATTAGATTAGATATATTTTGAGAAAGAACATTCATCAAAATTGCCTGGGGCACCTAAGCCCAATGAATATGAGCACCGGATTAGCTGGTAGCAAGAGTCTATACTGGGTCTAATGGTTCGAAACAGTTCTCTCTCACCTACTATCCACGCATCCGGATGCACGTGCATATTCATGGCTCTGAGGTAGCCTAATAACATACTCCTCCAAAGAGAAACCTTTTTAACGTAGGCTTTTCGACTAATTTCACAAATAGCAAACTCAATCAATAGGACTTTGAGCACTGAAACAGTAATCGGATAATTACATACGTGCTATTAACCGAGAAACTGAAGTGAAGCACTTTGTTATTCAAAACATGTAAGAGGCAGGTCAGGACCCAGGTCCCCCTGCCGTACCCCAGGTCCATCTTTCATGGACTCACTGAACTCTTCAGCATGTGATTTGACTCTGACCTTCCCTCACCAGATACACACTAGCCATAAAATTCCCACTTAGGCTTAGCAGGCCAGCACACCTGAAGGAACAGACCAGTGCGAGCTCTCATCTTCAGGGTCTTTTCACTTATTGTCACAGCAGAGTTTTGCGGCAGACTTCTGTTAACTACAAGTGCAAGTAGGTCTCTTACGCACTAAGTAATTCTAACTGTTCATTTAAATTACAGATACCATCACTTGACTTCTGTTGACCTAGGCTTACATCAAGTTGCTACTACTAGTAATTGATACAAAATTAATGTGATTACAGAAGGGAAGAAAGAAAATAAAAGCTGTAAAGACTGATAAAATAGGTTAAAATCAAAAATATTTAATAACCTCATGTGAGGTGTTGGACATTTTTCAGATGTAAAGAACTGTTAAGGCTTGCAGAATTAACAGGATTGCATAACTAGCTTATATGGAAGGTACATTTTCTATAACCCAGATTTAGTGCTTAACAGAGCTATCCATTGTAACTGTATAGTCCTTTGATCAGAAAAGGATTTTGAACTAGCATACTGTAAATATTTTTCTCATATCGGGAGGGGAACTGCTTACAGAACTGCCAGGCATTATCTTCCAGTCGAATAATGTGTTATACTGAGAGGACAGAGTTATGAGGATGAAATTGCATTTACATAGTGTCAGTTCAAGACATAAGATACATTTGCATTTGTATGGTTTAGTTAGAGGCAAGTTCACACTGACATATATTACAGATGAGGAAAGAGGCAGTAATGTTTCTTTTCAAAACCACAATGGAAGAAGCTGAGAAATATTTTAGACCAATGATTCTGGTTTACAAAAACCCCAAAACACTGAATCATGAACCCTAAAAACTTGCAAATCAACTAGCAGCAAAAAGAAACCTATGTTCACAACACACAGTGTAATTCATGCCAGACATACCAGATGCAGCTGTGGCACATGGTGCATTGCAGGCTTACCCTCAAAACTGGTTGGCATCTTGCTAGAGTTACCCAGTATACAAAACTATGAAATAAACTATGACATTTATTTCAATTGCCATGCTTTTTATAGGCACTATTAAATGATGTTTACAGAAGACATTTATCTACATAGATGCACAGCAAAGTCCTTTTAATTGCCTCTTCAATACTAGATAAAAGGAGGTTGAATTAGCAGAAAATGAGACCCTGCATATCCAATATGTAAATGTTTCATTCTTACACAGACACTGTTCCTACCACCATTTCCCTTTCTTTCTATAGGTTGCCTCCAGGTCAGAGCCGGTAAATACAACTTTGTTAATCAGTGATTTGATTCCTGTGGGTCAGGTCAGCAGCTGGGCATAAGGGGAGCAAGCTGCGGGCAGCTCTGCCAGAGTGTCTCATCAAGCAGGACCAGAGTTGCACCTGGTTTGTGAAGGTGCCACTGCTTGTGAAGTTGCCACTGCAGAGCATGGCGTCACTGTGCAGAAAGCGCCAGGATGTAGAGAACAAGCACCTCAGCACCTCACTGACCACAGCGCTCAGTGCTAGACACGTGCCTTAAATTTCTGGGATGGCAAAGAAGAAAACTTCTATCATAGGGGCATTCCAGATTACAAAGGCCTGCATTTAGAAAGTTGCAGGGATGTTGATGATAATCCATACAGAATATTATACATTAACAAATAAAGGCTGAAAAGACTCAATCCTGGACACAGTCCTGTGCCATATGCTCTAGGTGACCCTGCCTGTGCAGGGGGTTTGGACTAGATGATCTCTAGAGGTCCCTTCCAACCTTAAGCATTCTATGATTTAACAAAATATCTAACATTCAGTGACATATCTAACAGAATATGCACTAGTAAAGGATTTTAGTCTAGTTGCAATGAAAGCGGCTTTCCTTAAATTAAGAAATTAAAATCCATAGTCTCAGACAAGCCTACTCTATTCAGTGTATCAGTAAATTACCTTTATAGATAGAAAGGACTCTGGGCTGAGAAGGCTCACTCTTTCAAATTAGAATTATTAATTTGAAGCTTAATGACACTGAATGGCTAGTAGACTTTTCTAAACAGAAATAAATCATACCTCTAACACACTTTTTTGATATATCTGATGAAGATTTAAAAACCTAGCTTTGAAGAAGTTTGCTGTAATTTTTGTTGACTAAGCTTTCCTCCAAAATGTAAGTCAAGATTTCTTAATTCTTCTACCTTTTGTCCCCACACTCAAAGTTCTGACGTGCTTTAAATCAAAAGCATGAGCCTCTTCAGCTTTACTAATGGCATAATTATTTCTCTTTTCACTCAGTATATAAATCTAGTGTAAAAAGATTTTTATAAATGAGTGTGTAATATTTTAAATATATTTTTAAAGTATATTATTAGCAGACTTACCACCCAACTACAGAAATACAATTCAATTGCTGCCCAGGATAACAGGCATGTGATGTGGGTTGAAAACTTGCAAAACTTGCATAAATTAAGCAGACATACTACATTTCCAAAAAATAACTATTCACATATAAAGCAAATATTACTACATCCCCAGTATTCCATGTCTGCATGTCTTATGATTAAGGACTATCATTCATATTGAGCTATTAGATTACTTTGGATAAGCACATGTCCACTCATGATCTGAACAAGGAAAAAGCTATTTTCACTATTCATCTAAAAAGTGTGTGTATATATTCTATATATATAATTGGTCATTTTATGCGCTGAAGTGCTTAATGGTGTAATGCAGTGTCTTTCTCAAATATGCTAGCCATATAGCTAATTCTTGCTATGTCTTATAGGCATGCTGACACACATTCTTAAAGCTGTAATTCAGATTCAGTGGTGTTGATTTCTTTATATATAGACAACTGGAAAATGTTTACAGAACTATTTAAACAGATATTGAGAAAAAAACAAATTGTTAAAGCTAGAGCTGATGTGTCTCTTAAAATTGTCAAATTATAGCCGACCATCTAAAATTTGCTTCTTTTCAATAATAGATGAATATATGGAAGAGCTAGAGAAGTTCAGGCACTTTGCAAACCCACATTAGTTGTAAGTTAAGTAATTTCTATGCCTACTCGTTTGAACTGTCCTTTCTGAATTGATCTGCAACATTAACTAGCAAAATGGTACAGGAGCAATACTTATTATATCTGTATCAATTCCTGATGCAGTATTACCAAATACATGTTTCATAGTCACTGGTATAGGAAAGGCATCATCTCTAGGTAACAGATGCCACCATTACAAGGACCTGTATTTTTCTTGGATATGCTCTTTTTCTGTTGCCTACCTTGGAGCAGGTACAACGAGAAACACAATAAAAAGCTCCTGATAGAAGAGCTGAAAGTCAAGGTTTCGACTCTCTGATAATGTCTGTGATTTCCTAGATCAGATTTGCAAAGGAAGGGCAAGGTGGCTCTCCCTTCCAGACACCTCCAGGGTACGATCCCCTTTCCTCAGCGTGCTGAGGTACTGCAGCCCTTTGCAGGCATCTCACAGCATAGACAAAAGGTGATACCTGTCACCCAGGTTAACCCCTACACTGCTGCAAGCTTCAAATCCCACAAGACATTCCTGAAGAAAGGACTATATCCACTGCCAGAGCCAGACCCAAGGGCTGGACCTCCCCTTTATCTAATTAGCAGTGATTACCCAAGAGCTACCTGCTCAGCATCTACAATGGTAGCACCTCTACTTCCCGTCCTGATTGTGAACTGCAGCACGGCTCCCGCTCAACCCCTCGCTTCCCAGTGGGCCAGTTGAGCTTATCCCTGGTTGCCGGTGATTCCAAGGCACGTGGACCTTACTGCTCTCTGCACTACTGTCGCTGTCCGTGCAGCTCTGGCCAGTGCCTGCTGGCCTCCTGACGCTCTCCGCTTCCACCACTCCTGCCCCCTTGGCCTGAAGCATGCCCTGTGTGTTTTATGCACTATGAAACAACTGGAACACGAGTTTTTACTGGGAAATAAAATACTCCCCATGAATCTAACTGGCTCGAGCTCAGTGCTCGAGTCTCCTGAAAGGTAAGCTTCTCACTTCAATGACCGAAATTTATACATATTTGCTGAGGCCTGGGTAAAACCTAGAATTATTTGATTGCTACTTCTAGTCCGTTCCATCATGCCTCTTTCTACTATTTGGAAAAGGGATGAAAGAGAAGCAATCTGATTTATATATGAGCAGGGCAACACAGATGGCATCAACATCACAGTCAGAAAAGTTGTACAAGGAGTCATAAACATTGGTAAGAATGACAAATGTCCATTTAATTACAGATTAACTTCTTGGTTAATACCCATATAGCATTAACGGCTCTATCAAAACCTTCCTTAGAGCTGCCTCAGTGTTCACACAGGGACACCAGCATCAGAGCAAAAACCAGTTTATTCCCAACCATGGTAGGCAGGAAATTCTTAACAGCTCTGCTTGACTCCAGCTGTAAAGCACTGAGATGCCCTGGCAGTTTATGCCTGTGAATACCTCAGCCAGAAGATGGTCTTTCTGGGGCACTACAAAGCTCATGACTCCTCACATGTAGAAAAATTGCACTGTTTTATCCATGCTGCAGCTAATGATGATGCTCAGTTATAACAGAGTTCCAAACAAATCTTTTTTTTTTTAAATCTATTTCATGTAATGTAATATCATGTAATGTTAACACACAGTAAAATTGAACATTGACACAGTAACTTTTTCAGAGAGAAGAAATTCAAGGTGCTCTAGTATATGTTTTGACATTTGATTAATACTCATAGCAGTTACTCAGAAATACTAATGGCTTTCCCATATGCATTGTCGACTTCAAAGTTGTAACAAACTGCAAATCAGTTTTAAATGCTTACCTTGTAGTTTATATGTGCCAGATATTAACAAATGAGTGATTTATGGGCTCTGATTAAAGGTTGAGAGATTTTCTTTAAGTTAAAAACAAGGTTCACGTGTCTTGGCAATTGTACAGGTAATACTGAGCAAGAAACTAGTTCAAAAGGATGTATGAAGCTATATGACTGATTATTTTCTTTTTCAATATCAAAAAGCTACATTTACTATCCCAATACTTAAAGACAGCAAAAAGGATGTAACAGATTTTTTTTTTTTTTTCCAGATTTGTGGAAAACATTTTTGGATTTTTTTTTCAGACAATATTCTTATATTACACCTAGATAAAGTATTGGGTATACTGACCTTCTGTAAGAACTGTTCTTCCTCTTTAATTCATGTTCCAAGCAGAGGCAAAAATAAACAGCATTTTTGAATGCATTATCTTTAATCTCTTTTCTAAATTTGAAAATATCTGGATTTTTTCCCCCATTTGACGTATCTAGTCAAAAACCATCTATCATCTAAAATTCACGTCCTGCAGAGAGTGCTGTGTTACAGGGAGGCTCAGGCAAGCAGTCGTCTCCCTGACAGGGGACAACAGGCAGAGGCTGGGGTGGCACAGTGGGGCACAGCCCCGGACACAGAGGAGCTCATTCACAGCAGGGCCTTGGCAAGCAGCACCTTCTGCTGGCAGGGCTCAACGAGGGGGCCATGAGAGCCCCATGCCACCGCTGGGCATCCGTCTAGTGGGGAAACGGGATGCCTGAGAACAAAGTTATATGGGACATTGAGGAAGGAGGAGCATTTGATGAAGAGTTTAACAGAATCAACAATATGCATAAAAAGAGCGTAATTCTAGAAAATACAGGTTACCTCATTCAAGTTATTAATACAGGTTAATTTCATTCTCAGATTAAACGTTATTGTAGTTAATTACAACAGGCACCACTGAGTGAGACTATGAATGTCAAAATTTTCCTTGAGTTAGCCATACCCCCAAAATGGGAGATTTGGACCTAAGACACAGGAAAGGTCTTTGTGGTTTATTTCATTTTTGTTGTAGTTTTTTTAAGAACATAAGCAAGCCTAGGGCACTCAAACACTATACCAAATGAGCTGATATTTAAGTTCAGTATGAAAGAGAACCTCAAGGAAAAAGAATGTATTTTAGCAGCAGTATTATAGCTACCTCATAATTTAAGAAAAAATCTGCAATAAATTAAAGTTACCATAGCCACAATTAATTATTTTCTCTTGCTAATCAGCCTGAAGTTAATTTACTACTGGTATTTAATATACATCCTGTTTACAAATAAAAGGAAAGCTATAATAATTAGGTTCCCTTAAACATACACTTAAATGCTTAATTACACAGAGCTTTCACTCTGCTCGAGGGCAGCCCAAGAGGCTCACTTTGATAGCACACAATGAAGCTGTGTACAGTCAAAGAAGACAGGGTCCTTCCATTTTATTTCTCATACTTTCCATTATTCATTTAGAACAGAACATGTTTAGTGTGATTTATGACAGAGAGATCTTCCCTCTCCCTCTCAAAACAGGTCACCAATTCCCCTGCAATGCCCAAAAGAATTCCTGAGATACATGTGCTCACAAGCGAGAGAGGGGCACATTTCTATCTGTGCAGTATTCAAAGAAGCCAGCTCTCCTTTTATTTAAAGGAACATTAAAAACTATTTGTTCTAAGCCTGACCTTACCATTAACTGCCATTATCCCAACTCTTAGGCTCTAGGCAATTAAAAAGAAAAAAAAAATCGTTTGAGTACATCCAGCCAACAATTTTCATGTTTAAAAAAAAAAAAAAGTGTAAGTTGGAGCCATGTGGTCTCAATCAGGCAGTAAAAAACCCTCTGTATTTCTTAAATGTACAACTGCAGTATGCCCATAACCTCTCTTTTAAATCATCTTAACCAGATCTGAATCACTCTCACCACAAATGATTCGGTGGCCCTGGAATGTGCTGGGGTAGACAGAGTTGCTCTGCAGCGGACATTGGGACTTTTCCCACTTCCCCAGTGCTAAGAGACTAGGCTGCAGCAAAGAAAAAAAAAACTTTTTTGAAAGGTTAAAGCCAAGACAAAAAGTGACATCACAGTTCAATCATTCAGGGGAATGAAAAAAGGCGAGGCGAGACGGAGAAAAATCATAAAGTCTACCAGAAAGTCTGGCATGTGCTTTTCAGGTGGACACAGCTGAAAAAAAAAAAAAAAAAAAAAAAAAAAAGTAACTTCTGCCTAATAAATCAGTGCTCTGTGCCACAAACCCCAGTGAGCCAACACAGCCAAAGGCCTGCTTTTCTTGCTGCAGCCAACACAGATACCTCAAGCAGCTGGCAGGCGCATGTTTAATTGTGTTCACAGAGAGCCATTGCAGCCAGTAAGTTGGCCAGGCTGTGAGAAGTTGATCGACTAAAAAAGCAGAATAACCCTGACTTAAGTAACAATCTGAGCTTCCCTTTACATTGCATTAACACTTTTCTTACTGTGGGCTACCACAGCCTTCAGCATAGATAAGGATGTATATGGTACTGTCTTTGCAGGTTTGTAGGCAGATCATTCAGGCTCAAACACTGTGACGTATTATCTGGATGAATGCAGCTTAACTGAGGTCAGCAGAACTGGAGGCACTCAGCACCTTCCTGGGTTTCCCAGCATATCTCACAAGGAATCCTAAAACATTATCTACTTCGGAAGCTAACAACAGAGGAAGGGGAATATAATCCACTGGGGGCTCCTAAAAATCAAGTTTAAGCAGCAAATAAGCTAGTCACACTTACCTAGCTACAAGTTTTTTTTTTAAATAGCACTTTCTCCTTAAAAGCTTGAAAGATTTCTTTCAGTCTTAATGGAATTACCTCAAAAAACAAGTTAAACATGTGGTCAAAGTGATGTGCATCTTAAACAGAAATGGGCCAGAGCCAAGACATTTGGATCCTGATATCAACTTTCTCATAGTTCAAGGATGTTGGAATCCAGGGTTTTTGGTTCAGGCCCATCTCTAGTGTATAAGTGCTGAACTCAACATTCATCGTCAAACCTCACCGTCAGTACAAAATACGCTTTAATATATCAAAGTAGGAAAAACAGTGTAAAGATGTCAGATTTTTCCACCACATCAACGAGAAAAGACGACATGACAGCACCCACATATATTGTGAAACTGAAAGCAACTGCTGAGGAAACCTGACATGGTGCCATCAGCAGGGGGGAGCCCAGCTCTGGAAAACACTATTCCAATTTTAGCTCTGAAAAAGAACCTTTGCTAGTTCTAGCGTGCAACTCTATTCCAGTGAATAACTTGCCATAAATAGAGCTAGTAACTGCTATGGAGAGAAGACGTGCCTTAGTACAACGCAAACAAAATTTGTACTAGGCATCACTACCCCCCTATATTGTACACTATTCTGCTGAGCATTATTTTGCTGTTGTTCATAGGTGTAAAATTTAGCAGACTGTTTTCACCAATTACCATACCACAAACATTATTTTTCCAAGTGAAGGGTTAAAAACAGAATGGGACATCTTTAGTTATAAGTTTCTGAATTTAAAAAGAAAGAAAAAAAATGACCTCAGAACAGTGAATTGCCTGTGCCTGTTGCCACTCTGCGCAACAGCCCTTCGCTCATTCAGCAGATTTTTCGTGTGACTAGGTTCACCTTTGCAAACCTCTGATAAGTCAGTGCTAAATAAGGTGGTAGAGGAGAGAGACTGCTTGCCTCAAAATGTTGGAATAACTACTGAAAGTAGTTAAAGGAGCCAGAGCTAAGTGCAGAGAAAGGAAAGGTTCTTTTTTTTTTTTTTCAAAAAAACTTAAGTACTTTCAATCTCATGGCCTTTCCTTTTTTCTCAAATTTATTATATATGTGAACCTTTGGATTTCAAGGCTTTCTCATTTATCATTTTGTTGAGTCATCTAGCAAGACATAACAGCATGCTGATAATAGTGCTTATTGATGGTTTTAAGACAAATGGGTCCCTATGCTAAATTTCTTTTGACAGCTAGATGGCATTTCTGAAAGCAAGGCAGCTGGGTTAACCTGCTGTTGTGCTGATCACTGCAAAACTTTTCCTAAAGACAAGCCAGGGAGAGGAAAAAAAAAAAAAAAAAGGTATTGGTAACAAAGCTGTATGCGCCTTTATGCTAGCAAAGTTAGAAGACAGCTGTGCTAATGCTTTTATAAAGCAAGAGCAGCCACGCCACTCTTTGGAAGAAAACCAGGTTTCTTTTTGCAGTTCCTGCCCTCTCCATGATAGTAATTTACCCAAGTATACACTGTTTTCCACTGTACATTAGCTTTCACTTGTACGCCCCCAACCCGAAGACTTGCAAGCCCCCAACCTGAAAACTTGCAAAGGCTTTTTATTTTTAAAAACAGCTTCACTTGGCTCACAGGATAAAGGTGGTTGGGGAGGGGGGTTAAATGAATTCCAGGCATTTTTAAAGCGAGTCTATTTCTGGTTTCTATAAGTTATACAGTCTTGAGCTATATGTCTCATCCCCCCTTTAACCTTCATCCTCACCAAACCTGAACTCTGTTCATATCCTCTGCAATGAACAATCTTTACTTGCCCAGTTCAGCTGTTACACTAAAAGAAATGATTTCCACCACGAGTAATTGTTACTCTACCACACACACAATTCACAAGTAAGCAGAGCTGCAGAAAGCCCCACAGCGAAGCCATTTGGAAAGCTTTCCAGAACTGTACAGCTATTTAGGAATTTGGCTAAAACACATACATTCTTGAGGTGCTTTTCGGGTAGGTAGAGATCAAGAGGATATTCACGCCAGGCTCTGTTCGAGAGCAGCGCGCACACAGTTCGATTCCCTTGCACGCTTCCCACCCCAGCCCCCACCCGCAGCCAAACGGCCAAGGCACCTTCTTGCCTCGCACTTCTGATACACGCTTAATGCTGGCACTTACCCTGGTGGCGCGCATGGACCCGCAGCCCCTACAAAGGGGCTGATAACTGACGGCCTTGGGTCCTTAACTGCTTGACTGTCCCAGCTCTCAGCTTCAGTGCCCTGAACTGAGCTTAGTTTGCAAGAGCGCGGAGGAAATCACGAGCCGGCAGAGGTAGCCGCGTTGCGGGCGCTGGGGAGCGGCGCTGAGGCCGCTCTCAGCAGCGCTGCACGAACAAAGCCTGCTGGCAAGGAGGAAGCCCAGCGCGCTCCTCTGGCTGCGGGCCAGTGGCTGCTCTCGCTTTGCTGCCGAGGACGTGAGAGTGTTTGCGTGAGCTTGTAATGCATGCAGGAGAAGGGGGCTGGGGGAAAAAGGGGTGTGTGTAAGGGGAGGAATGCTAGTCATATCCAAAAATAACACGAAGGAAGTACCGTGGTGATCCCTCTCCCCTCATTCCGCCCTCCCCTTATTGCCTATGCCGAGGGTATCTCGACCCCGAGATCTCCATCACAGGAGTAGGTAGGGAAAAAATTCCAGTGGGACTTGCAGCTTATTTAGTTGAATGACTAAACTGTAACTTAGAAGCTCCCCATGCACACTGGCACATGCTTTAGGAGCAACCTATGTGGTAATACTGAGGCAGAAGGCATTTCACACAGCGTGCCTTTGTCTGTTTGCAAACTCAATGAAAAAGCTGAAACTGCTCTTAAGTTTACTAAGAGTAGAAAAAAGAGCATCACATTTGCTTTTCAAGAAGTTTCTCAATTCCAAACCTTGGTATTTCTACATACTGCTTAATATCTGTTTTTAAAATCACAATTGCTACAAGTTCATAGTCTAATGCAGAAATAGTCTAATGCAGAAATAGAGATATAAAGGTATCTCTAAATAGCTTTACTCCCTATTTTTTCACAACTAAATTATTAGCAGTAACTTCACAATCAGAAGAGTATTTTCTCTCTTAAAACTAAACCACATGCACGTACCCACATACACAGGCTCACACAAAGCTCCCCTCTGCTTCTCCTTCCCCTCGATAAAAAACTGAAGATTTCCTCCCTGGGTAATCCAAAGGCTATAAAGTCATTTTTGTCACCAGCAAAAAGCTTAAGAAATTGGCTCCAACAATAATTCTGGAATTTGAAATCTTAAAACCAAACATTAATAATTAACAAATTTAAGGAAGAAGGTTGCAAAGAAACTGGTATTTGAACTTTGATTATAAAATCATAAACTAGTAGGGAGAGCCTCAGTGTTTTTTGATTACTTCGTGATTACTTCATTTAATTTAGACTTTGTCAAATGAATTTGAAGAGCAGTAAAGCCTCAGTAGTATGAATGCTCCTTCCTATATACGCAGAAGCAGCCTCTGTGATTAAATTTCGGGAGGATCCTTGTATCCAGCATATCAAGGAATCAAGCAGGAATCCTCAAACTGAGACAAGTTAACACAATATATATTCTGCTTTCCCCACATCTTTCCTATTCCTGCTGAAAAGCATTATTTTTAAAAAGGAGGAATTAAAACATGGCAGTATAAAGGCAAGTCGAGGCAAATCTGGACTTCGCTTTCATCTCATGTAGAGTAGATTTAGATTTTGATGTGACCCATCTGCTACTGGGTATTTTAGAACAGCAAAACTAGTTACTGTAACAATGACTGGGTCAGAAATAACGATTTTTACAATACCAATAAAAGATGGGAGAAAAGAGAAATTAGACTGTAATTTGCCAGTGTCAATAATGATAGGGGCAAAACAGCCACCTGTTTACACAAGAGTTTCTTTCTCAAACAGTACGGACAGTAGGGATCAGACAACAGACACAGTGATTTTCCTATCGAGGGTAAATAGCGCTTTTCTTTTTTTGGACTTTTCTCATCCTTTCATAAGACTAACTGAGTTTAAGATTAGGAACTTAAATATAACAGAACCCATATAATACAGTTCCCTACATTACCATTACATAAAAGAAACTGCAATGCTTTTTCAAGGCTAGCAGCGAACAGAATTATTATGATAAATTTTAAAATTACAAATATACTCTGTGTTGAGGGTAAGTCTCAGAAGCCTATAGGAACCATCTGGAATGAAAGGAAGTTATGATGATTTAAATTTGCTTTCCTGCATATTCACTAGAGACTGAATTTCAATATATTGTAAGGCCATAAAACGTTACAAGTAAATCCAAGGTCTGTATCAGGAAGTTCACCGAGCTCTACTGTGATGTACTTTTCTTCTGGTCTTTTGCTCCTTGGTAGCATTAGAAAGTCTGGCTTCCTTTGCTGCTTCAAACTTTGCCAGCCCAAATTCAACCTGACAAATCTGACATGTAAAGAAAGATCAAGAGCAGACAAGATTACCTAAGGGCTTCTAGCTCACACCTCAGCCCACCTTGAACATTAGCTGCACTGAGTTTGTTAAACTGGCTAATTGTTCTAACTTGAAAAACATATGCTTTAAGTGGACAGCAAAAGCCCGTACATAGTTGTACTTGCAATTGGGTCTCCAGGAGAAAAAGACTGATCCAAAACCCAGTCTTTGTCTAGACGTTTGAATTTGTTTTTGCTGACTGTTACAGAAAAGCATGGGCCTCGAAGAATACTCACTCAGAGAGAGGATAAAACTGAAAGACAAAAGCACACACAAAAAATATCAAAGAAAGAAGTAATGGAAAGCTGTCACCTGTTTTTCTCTGTCCCGGTGCTGCTGTCCTAAGCAGATGCAAACCCATGAGGTAGCTTTCTGCAGATTTTGAAACCCAGAAGAACAAAACCTCACATAAGATGAGATAAAGTAAGATTGAGTCATTCAGTAGCTGATATTCCATATAATGCAACTTTAACACATTTAAGGAGATATGATAACTTTACATTTGCTAATTTTCAGCTGGTCTGACTCCAGATAACATCTTATTTTCTGCCTAGAAATCTTTCGGCTGCAAGTTTCAAGTTCTGATGGGCATTTATCAGATTTCAGTTTGCTTTCCAACTATTCTCATTTCCAGTCAGGGAAGGGAGGAAGAGAAAAGAGGACATATATTACTCTTTTTTTTTTTTTTTTTTGACTGAAAGTTCATTTTCAATACATGCAGAAATGAGACAGGTGGGAGTAACGCTTCCATGGGTAGGATATAGCCATCATAAATTGGTTGCTGCTCAGACCAGATGGCTATAGTAATATCTGAAGGGTTAGATAAATGGATGAGAAATTATAACCAGCAAAAATAATACAGATTTAATAGATTCCTTAAGGGTGAACACAGCATTCTGACTAATGTCAGAGTTGGCTACTGGCAGCAGCTTCTGCACAGCAAGCTTTTCTCCTATTACTATGTGGCAAAACTCATTCAGAGAGGTTATGGCGGCTCTTTGGAAGGTCTTGCACTGTCTGCGTGAAGAATTCATTAAATTTGTGCTCTCTCCATAATAATAATAATAATATCTGCATATTAAGCAGGAAAAAAAAATAAACACATTTCCTTTGGCCAGTTACTAGCCACAAGTTCTGGTAAACTGATCCATTTAATAACCTCAGTATCTCATACTTCATACATACAAACACTTTGTACGCAACATAGCATGTGCAAGTTTGACATTGAGCCGTATTTACATATTATAATTATTATATTATTTACATCATTTTTTAGCTTTGTTTACATATATATATATTTAATATATAAAACTCCAAGTCTTTCTGCTATGATCTAATAGCCAACAGGAGTTTAATAACAAGAAGTAACATTAAAACAAGGTTTCTGGGGCTTCTGTCACATCGTGGAGGTGTAACACCCACCATAAATCTCATACAGATTATCTGAAACCTTTTTTTTTTTTTCTCTTTTCTAAATGTACTGTTTTTTTAAAAAAAACTATATTCACTGCCTTATCCCACTCTAGTTTACTAGTTTGACTTTTAAAGAATAATTTTCTGGGTGAAAGAATAAGTTTCTGCAGCATAAAGGAATATTAAATGAAGCAATCTAACTATTCCTACATCTGTTTATAAACAATATGCAAAACTATATTTTAAGTTTGAAAAAAACAAATATATATTGGGTAAATAAATAAATAAATAAAATATAATTGAGCTGTGAAGAAAGGTCTGTCTTTCCTGTCATGTTCCAAACATTCGTTTCTTGAACCCTTACCAATTGCTCAACTGACAGGGAAGCAACTGGCATGCACTGAAAGCCATGCTACGGTTATTAAAAAAAATAAGTTGCATTGCTTACAGCTAAACTAGGCAAATCTTGCCCGCCTCACCATACAATAAAATCTTTTATGCTCAGCTAACAGCAGATTAAAAAAAAAAAAAAAAGAGTTTTAAGATGGGAAGAACAACCTCCTTTTAATGAAACACAGTGATTAGTTTAAGGCAAGTGACAAACACTACATTTTCTCAAGATGTGTTTACTAAGCACTGGAAGCATTCAGCAGAGCTGGTGGCTTGCCAGCATTTATAATGTCTCATAAAGAAAGTAGCTAAATTGAAGAAACAAACCCTTTGCCTTGGGTTATGATGTTAACTGCATTATTATTTGGGAAACTCTTATATTCATGGTGTCAAGATTTTGTTTTTAATTTTCAAATAAAACTAGGCATCTTTGATTTACTACTAAAAGAACAGGTAAATTGTTGGCACATGTGCTTTGAGGTAGTCAAGGCTAGCACTTCAAAAATTCATGCCCATTTGAGATCACTTCCTATCATGATCAGCGTTTACCACTAAATAAATTCCAAAGATGGCCTCATTTTTTCCTCCTCAACCTTATATAATACCACATATTAAAAAAAAAGAAAGGATGTGTTACATCCAAAAAGTGTGATATTTTTCTAGGAAGTCAAAGATCCTTTTTATTATCAATTAAAAAATAAAAAAAAAGATTATATTTTGATGCAGAGGATAAAAGCTAGAAACAACTTGGAAATTAACACTTGTCAGGAAGTATGGTATGAGCAGAAAATAAAAGCTAGAATAAAGTGTACATCTAATTGGACTGTCAAAAGAATATCTGACGCTTAAAAATCGTATTCATTTACCTATTCTTTACAACATTTCACTTTAGATTCAAGACAGAGAGAAAAAAAAAAAAAAAAGACTAAAAAAAGACTGTGCAATGTCTCTAAAATGATTTCCAGAAAAGATATTTTTGGCACGAGCATCGTGGAGTAGGTTGGGTGGGGGAAAGCTTCCCAACAGATCACCTAGCAGAGACTGCTGACTGGACCGTAAGAGGGTCCCAGTTCACGCTTAGCCTGCATTGGGCCTCCCTTGAACATCAATCTTTTTTTTTTTTTTTTTTTTTTAAATATGTATAGAATCAAACTTCCTTTGGCTGTTTAGATAGCTGTGGAGTGAAGGTTGAGTTTTAACAGGCTGCCTGCTTCACCTACTTCTGGGAGAAATCTCCTTTCATCATTTGAAAAAATCTTAAAAATGCTATTCAGGCAGATTAACTGCACAGCAGTAATTCTTCAAAAGTAACTTGAGGTAAACCACATATTTCTATTTCTGAATACAGGAGAAAAGCAGTTCAGGAAGTTAGCTCATTCATAGATTAAAAAATAAAATTAAAAAAAAGTCTTTCTTCACACAATATGTTAGTCCCTTCCAATATACTGCTTAAACCTTGAAGAAGTGGAGCTGTATATACAGGCTAATACATGCAATCCATACTGTTTGTAGCCAGTAGTAACAGAAGCTGCAGCCAGTATTTTTTCTTTTTTAATGAGAATTTAAAATTATGTGTTTTTTTATTTTTCTAGACCTTCAGATGTTTTATATTGCAGAGTATGTTGCAGGTTCTGTTAGTTTTTTTTTAATCTTTCAGCCATTTTAGAAAAATCAAGCTATTTTTTAAAGCACCATCAATTTTTCAGAAGCAATATACAGCATTTTTGTTTTGCTTTTAATAAGTCAATGTATAGGCTATTTATTTTTACCTTACACATATGCCTCATTTTTTTTTCCACCCTCTGGTGTCTTGTCCCCGAGCTTTGCTAGAGTTCCTAACTGCTTCTTGAGCATATCTTCTAAAAGAGCCAAATCTGTTGTAGCAGTTTCTTTGTTTGTTTGTTTTGCCATTTAGCAGTTACACCCAGTAACTGCTACAACCACTCCAAGCCAGTACCTCAAAGAACTACTGATTTGCAGTTTAGGAAACAAGTCTCTGGGTTGCCCCTTCGTAATGTGCATATTGCCTTTCCCAAGAAACATCAGCCCACAGTTAACAGAGCTTATAAACAAGTCCATATTTACAAAGTATTAATAATAGCGTACCCCAACTCCTAAGGAACCCATGGCTGGGAATTTCTTTCTTTTCAGCCTTACCACACATGATGCTTCTGTCCCATTGCAAACCTACGTTATTCCAAAGTCTGGATGCAGTTAGCCCTCCGACTCACTTGGCTTGCAGGAGCATGGAGGACTGCTTTAGAAACATTCTCGTAACATTATGGATTAGTGTGAGCTATTTCAAACAGTGATTTCTAAAACATTGGTATTCTGCAGAGTCTATTCCTTATGAACTTGCAGGACCTATATCTTCTCCACCATAATATTTTAACAGAGCTTTCTGTATTACACAGATCACTTCTCCCCTCCTTGTCCTGATCAAAAGTGTCAGCTCTCAAATGTGCATCTTGTAATACCTTTTATGCCCCCTAGCTACCAAGTGATATATGCTATCTTGACACCCATCTGTCAGTCTACTCTTCAGTACGTATAAGCTGACTCATGATGCAGCAGGGCAAACAAAATTTTAATTTAATATAATTGTTTGCACTAACAAAGAAGTCATAAGCTCAGCGTGTATGCATGCTTTGGCCTCTCATTTTCACAGAACTCTTACGTAGTTAACTTTGAAATCTCTACCTTACGATAAATTTTGTTTGAAATCAGCTTGCAATTCAAAAACAGCTATGCTAGCAAGAGGCAGAAATATTCAGCTGAAAGGCAAGCAGGATTGGAGCGTGGCCACGCCAAGCAGTGGAGCTGCCTCCTGAAGGACAACGTGAACAGGCTGGGATAATTTAAGATCAGAGCTTCTGCCCCCGCTGCCCGCATGTTCCCACAGCCTTTCTCATGGCAGGCGAGCACACTTGCATGCGTTTTTTCTTTTAAGCAGGTCCTTTGAAACTGCATCATGTTTTAACTGAGACTGTTGCACTTGAGCTTTGCTTTTTTTTTTTTTTTTTTTTGGCATTAGAGTAAAACAAAAAAAAAAAATCAGTGACAGTGTCACACAGATCATTTCAAAGACTAAAGCTCTCTGACAAGGATGAATTTGCAAAGTTTTACTGAGAAAAAAGTTTCAGGACACCTGTAAAAGACTAGGTGAGCTTGTAACACTAAATACTGCATCAGAGGTGCTTACTGAAGTGAACGTTTTTAAATCAGGACAGTCCTCTCCAAAGACAGCAAATTCTTAGGCGACATTTTATGGATCAGAGACATAACAGGGGCAAGGCAAGAGGTCACTAGATGGGAGAAGCAGGAATGCTTCCCTGCACTGTGTACTCAAGCACCCATACTCTTCTTCCCTGCCTATACTCTCTAAGAGAGAGCGTGGCCCTCTACGATCAGGGAGCACAGGGCCCTTTTGCCTGCTCACACTTCCTGAGAGGGCCTGAAGGCGCTGCCTCCCATGGCGGGTATAAGCAAGCCCTTGGCACTGTTGCCTGCCCCGAGCTCTCCTCACTTAGCGAGATGAAGCATCCCTGCCAGCCAGGGCAGGAAGCCTGAGAACTAAGTAGAAAGAATTCAGGTATCCTCTTTGGGGCTCCAATCTGCTCTTTATGTCTCTACATCCCTATACACTTCATACTCCTTGAACTTGCTTGCATTTGGAGGTGAAGTGCTGTTGATCTGCTGTGGTTCTTCAGTCTGTTGTTTCACAAGGAAGTCACACGTGGCTCAAGTGCAAAACCATCTCAGTCTGTGTGGGCACCAGTAGCTAGTATATGAAAGTGAGAGCACAGAGGTTGTACATGTATTTCAAGGTAGGACTTGATCACATTTCACATCATTCTACAAAGCAAGAGTCAGCTCTGAGCTAACTGCACAGCTCATGCAAGCAGGACTTACGATGAAAAACAGCTACCCCACGCATACAATATCCTAAATGCCTTAAGCAGATATCCTGCTGCTCTCCAGTGCAATGCTTTCTCTGATCTTTCCATGCCTTCACCTATATTCTCACAGACTGGAGAACAAACAGACCCAGCAGCCCTGGGAACACATTCTGAAAGCCTCACTCTTGCAGCATGGCCAGCTGCTTTATAATAGTTGATGAACAAATGCAGAAAGCATCCGCAAGGCATTCAAGCACTGCTTGTTCCCGCACTGCTTCCCTGTGTGCAAAGGGTTAAGCTAGGTTACGATGACTAATGAGTAATGCAGCTGGCAAGAAGTTCTCTTTTCATATCCCTTGCTGAGAAGCTGCCTTTTGTTTCTGTATTCAGTGAATGAACTCATGCAGCAATACCTGTTGGCAAATCCTGGCTTGTTGCTTTGCTGAAGTATAGGAACAATACCGGCAAGTCCTTGATGTCTTCACAGATCTCTGCTATGTGGGTTGGTAGGCCAGCGCCTTCTCAAGCCCACACAGTGCCAGGAGGCACATCCATTGCCACATGCCAGGCAGAGCTCGCAGGATGCGGAACATTCGGGTTTGCCAGAGTTTGTTCACAGGCTTCTTTTGGAATACAGCTGAAAATGCCAACTCCTTATTTAAAAGACAAATCATTTTAAATCTGTAGTAGATAATAAAAAACTGATTTTTCCTGTCTCTTCCTCTGACCTCTCCCTATTCCTGTAACAGATATGGTTAATGTTGATTTTTTTTGCTGCTTTTTGCAGAGATCTACGTATGTAGGGGAATATAAAGATTTAACTGTACACTTATTTCTATTTATTATATATTTATACAATTCCAAGCATTGGACCCTGTGATATGGTGGAAGCCACTGGACACTGTTATGCTCTATCTTTAAAAAGAAGTTAAAGTTGTCACATAATCCACTCTCCATTTTCTGTACAGTTTATCTGCTTTGTAAAGGAGCCAGAAATGTGCAAAAGCACACACACAAGTTAAGTCTGTCTTTGCTACTCTCATTCTTTTAACAGCTTCTCAGTTCCAAGTGCAGTTTTGCAAATATTACCTCTTTGCTTCATGAGCTGTCTGTAAGGGGACTCACGTATTATGCAGTAGAAGTGTCTGAAGAAAGAAACTGGACCATTTTAAAGGAAACAAGTGACCCTTCACCCCTATCTATAAGCATTGTTTGCATAAGATGCTCATCAAATACATGCATAAAATGTACGCTGATACATTATAAACTATTTTATGAACAGAACATAAAATCTCTGGCTTTTCTGTATTTGACAAGCTAGAAAATATTACTTCCCCTAGGAAAAAAATCTGTTTAGAAAAGTGTTGTAGGAATCAATTTTTTTTCACAAGACTACGTGGAATTTGGCATTATACCTCCAATGACCATTACATCTAAACTGTCTAATCCAGGGTCCTATTGATGTCACAATACAGGCTAAGGAGAAGTCTTCATAGCTGACAGTTCCAGGATAATCGATCCTCACACAGATTTCCTTCCTAAATCCAGCATTCACAGGTTAAATTTGTTGCTTTTCATACAAAGGGCTCACATACCCCCAGCATTTCTTGCACATGCTAAGCCAGCTTTATTCTCGTTAATCAAGAGATTCTTTATGTCTTATTCTTAACCTTTAACCTTCTACAATCCTCCTTAATATATGTCGCGCTTTGCTTTTACCCACCTTCTTTTTTTGCCTCCATCAGGAGCAGAACTGCTGGAACGGGACACTATTATCATCACTGTCTGAGTAGCATCAGAATGGTCAAGCTGCAGGCTCCTTTTCCTAACAGTAACTGCTTCATCATCCTGCCCTTTACTTTGAAGGACAAAACAATTCTAGACATCTCATTCTATCCATAAAAATACTCCTACACATCATTTCTAGTCTCTTAAGTCTCTCAGTCTTCTTTCAGAGATATGCAATTAGAACAAGTGATCATAAAACTAAAGTGATAGTGTGATAAGTCCAGTATTGATCTCCAATCCACTTCTGTATGTATTTGCATTAAACTCTGGTCTGAGCTTACTAAGAGTGAGTCATGACAGTGATAGCAAAGGGATTTCATCTGAAATTTAGTTGAGCATTACCTGAAACAAATCTGGGGGGGTAGTTTTGCAAAATACATTTCTAAGCTTTGTTGTACTTGCATAGATCTGTATTACACAGAACATTCTGCTGTACATCACTCCTAGCAACTTTCTTCTAATACACACTCTTCCTGTGCTTCAAGTTATTTAGTCACTATTTTTTAATATTTGTACATAGTTCCTTTTTTTTTTTTTTTTTTTTCCTTCTTCTTCTGTCCTTTGCACTCAAGGTTTCCCAGGGTTAATGAGCCAATCCCTATTCAACCTGTAATAAGGAACTGCAGGGAAAGATTAGAGAAGATCTCTCTGTAAGAACCGATGGCAGCTCAGGATTTTTTTTTTTTTTTTAAATCTTGGAAAGTGGCAAGATGTAATGTTGTATATAAGTGATCTACCTTGTACTTTATACTTCTGTCCAAAGCTCTTAAACACGCCAGGGGACCACACCTGAACCAGGACAGGCTAAAGTAAATAGTTCAGACAGTCAAGGCGCAAGAGCTTACCATTCCACTTGAGAGTTCAGACAGTTACCTACAATTTTACATTGTCCTGCATGACAGACAGATGACTATTCAAAATCTTTAGCTTGTTTCCTAGCAGGAATATTGAAATACCACACATCTCTTTAGCTTCTTGCTCAGCATATGCATCTGATGGATCTGAATTCCAACATGAATCAACTGCACCGGAATAAGACCGGTGTCCAGTTTCAGTCAAAAATTGAACTTTATTCTGGCAGATAATGATTTCGTCACATCTAGTTCTGCCAGCACTTTACTGACCGAGTCTGGTGAAGTGTACTTTATAAATCCCTCAGTAAAACACTAAATAGTACAAAAAGTAGACTTTCACATCCACAGTGGTATAAAATGTAGACCTCTTCTTCTAAGCAGCCAATTCTGAATAGCTGCTCCGAGTTCCTGAAAGCTGAAAATACGTAGTTTCAAGTTTCAGTTATTAATGCAAAGTCACTGAAACCTCTTTTGAATATACAGTAGCTCTCAAAGGAGCAAGTAAAACACAGAATAATGCATTTTCCTTTGGTATTTGTTATCTCATATCAAAAATAAAGCATACAAAAGTTGACAGCATTTCTGAAGTATCTTCTGTGGAGTAAGCAGGGGGACATATCCCGACCATACACTAGAGTGCAGTACAGAGGTGTCTGAGCTAGTACCAGTCCTACTGATGAATGTGTACATTATGGAACAGAGGCACTGCACAGCAGGACCTCCAGCCTCACCAAATGCTGTCTGCAAGTCTTGGACAGAGTTGCCCTGTTTCCAGTTCCAGACTGGGTAGTGGTGAATTTTACAGGTGTCTGATAGGTAAAACTTTAAAAATGGATCATATATAAACATCAGTATTTCCACAGATACCTGGCTATAAAGGCAGAAAAAAAAAAGTTTATAACAGATGTAAGTATAAAGAGCTGAGGATGTTTCTGCTGAAGAAATTATTCTGTAAGTATTCAAGATGAGGCTTCTAACACTTGGCCAAAAGGGTTAGGTATTGGACAGTAATGTAGTAAGGGAATCTAGTCTGAATGCTTCCTTTATTATTCTTTCCCCCCACAAGTGTAGTCATGAAAAGAAGCTAACAGAGGGGAATGGAACTAAAACACTGAACTAACTCTGCCTGCAGCTTTCCTTTCTAAGAAGCATCATCTTGTACACACATTGCTAGTAACAGGTAAGAGAGGCTGATGGGAACAACAGTTCTAGAGATTGGACCACTTACGAGTCATCACCAGAGAGGGAACTGGCTGATACCACATTAACTAGAAGGATAACCACATAAAATTTTACAATATATAATGACTTTTTGTGTAATACACAGTAGTATTGTAACCTGCATATATTAGGCAGTAAAGCAACAGTTCAGTATAGGTTTCCTTTTAATATGTTGACGAAAACAGTTTCTTTCAGCATCCTTAAAATACAGCCTTCTGTGCAAGAATGAATAGCAATTTTAATGTTAATTACAATCAACCAAAGATGTCACTGTTGAGATACAGTCCACAAATTATCTAGCAATAAGCCACAATGTTACCACATAAGTTATTTGCTGTTCAAACACTGTAAATGCTAAATCCACAGTAAGCTGATTTCTTGCTGCACCAAACTGTCTTCATAAAACGAGACACTCTATAACCCTCCAGAAAAAAGAAAAAAAAAAAAAAATCTCAAACCTTGGGAAACAAATATGAGATGAAGGACTAATGGCATCTTTTCCAGCTGCAAACTATGGAAAAAATGGATGATGCCTGTTCAGGTCTCCTAGCTAGAACCACCTCTCACACAGGCTCATATTGGCTGAATGAAGAGTGGACATTGACAGGTCTAGCTAGACGGTAAAAAGTGCTTACAAAAGTGCAGAAGTGGCTACCTGGGATGTTAAGCTTGACTCCATCATATACTCATTAAGAGGCACTGCTGCCAGGAAAGCAGTTATTACTGCATAATTGAATTGTACTTCATTTCTGCTGGTGACTTGGGATAGATGCTCTTGCTTATCACAAGAACAACAAAATTAACTGAATTAAAAAACAGAACAAACATTTCTATTTAACCCTTAAGAGCAAATCTTAAGCCATCAAAGGGTTTATTTTCTTCTGTCAGCAAACTGATTTCAGAATTTGACATCAAAAATTATTCACACATGTATTTGCTTAATAAAATTTGACCTGTAAATTATTTCAACATTTCATTGCAAATATACACAAAATACACTTTCCTGGCCCACTTACAGAGGAAAGGGAAATAAATCTTCTTCAATTTATGAGAGCAAAATACCATCCTAAGCTATAAAGCTTACACTTTCTTTTTTTCTAAGTATTTCATTTTAAAACAAAATTTATGATGCATCCAACAATAGCTTCAGCCTCCAAATACTCATGAGGAAAGAACAGGATCAGAAGTGACAATTAAGGAAGTGGTCAAATAAAATGAAAGCCACTTTTTTCACATGCATTTTGCATGACTCAAATTTTTCAGCTACATCAATGTAGCTTTTTCTGTAGTCTGACCAATAGATCCTTACTTTACTCTCTTTTTGATTATTCTTCATTGGGATTGGTATTTATTGGAGTAAGACATGTTCTTTATCAATTCATTCAACACCAGTCTTTGACTGATTCAATTAATCATATTTCACTTCATCAGATAAATCCCCTTAATGGAATAGCTGTACATGAGACAAGCTTATGTTCATGTTTTACAATGGCAAGACTTGTTTACCTGCCATATACCATATTAATCATATTTATTAATGCATTCTATTTCATAGACTCTGAAACACATCAGTTGTTAAGAGCTAAATAGTATTTGTTATCACTGCCTGCAGAGATTTAGGTGTGCAATATGGAATTGGTGATAATGTGTTTTTTTCATTACTCTAAGAGCATGCGTGCAGAAGAAGTGCATAAAGTGAACTTGTATTTTTCAGCTATCCATTTTTTCATAAGATGGAAAATTTTAGAATGCCTTTTTTTCTCTTCTCTCCCAGATGTGCATGCTTAAAATTAAATACTCTCTTCTTATCAATGTAGGCAGGGTAGGAAATTAGTATTACAAAATGCAGTGCAAAATCTTATGAGGACGAAATCATGCTTACAGCATCTCCAGGTAAGTTTACTCTACCCACTCACTCCTCTTACAGATTACACCTACTCTTGGTTTTACCTCACATACGAGTATCAAGATGTGTGTTTGGTGCTAGGGCAAACAGAAACAGAAAAGAGAAACAACAGCATGTCTACAGCCTTGCTCCAGCCCTTCTTTTGTCAGAAGGCATGGTCTTCCACTGACAAGACGCTGACACCAAGTGCAGGCCTTTGGGGTTTAACAGAAACTGCAGGTTCTTTAATTTGACCACCAAATTGGGGCTGGCGAGGACCTCTAGAGCTCATCTAATCCAAACCCCTGCTCAAGCTGGGTCAGCTAGAACAGCTTGCTCAGAACTGTTTCCAGACAGATTTTGAACATTTCCAAGGATGGATTCCAGGCAACCTATTTCAGGCTTCAATCACCCTCACAATGAAGAAGTTTCTTATTTCAGAATGAATTTTCTATGTTGCAATTTGTGCCCTGGGCAAAAACTAGAAATATTCAGTATCATTTCATTCAACTCCCATTCTGCTGTTTCTTATGGTGCTTATACAAACAGACTCTATCCTCTATTCAGAGCAATCTCAGCATTGGTGCGAGTCTCTGCAGTAGCATTCCCATAGCCAAGACTTCTGCTTCCTATCACCTCTCACACTCACCCAGTGAAGTCTTATCCTGCATACACTTTTGTTTGGTAGAATTGGTAAAACAAAACAAACCCTAAGCCTGCTTTCAAAATCCTATCCTGCTGCCTCATACCTTTCCAGCCAGCCTGTGGGCTGTCCTGAAAACCCTGCCA
This sequence comes from Nothocercus julius, assembly GCA_013398735.1. NCBI lineage: Eukaryota > Metazoa > Chordata > Aves > Tinamiformes > Tinamidae > Nothocercus > Nothocercus julius. The sequence goes on along the minus strand of VZSV01000028.1, from coordinate 4,569,399 downwards.
GTCTACGTTACCAGGGCAAGATCTGAAATAAAACAGCCATTCAGTCTGACAAGTTACCGTACTATAACTCCTCACCAGGCAAAGCTACACATATTTCCATACCAAGGAACATCCAGTTTACTACTTTTACATTTTGCCAAAGTAAATTGCTTCTGGCCAATACTTGCTTACAAAGTCAACACTATCCCCTATTCCCTGTACTTCCACACAACCCGACCTGAACTTTCCCCTTTGTCAGCTCTTTGCAGGCAAACTTTCCTCGGCTCTGCTACATTCATTAGTCAAGTTTTAGACAGTCCTTCCCAACCACGCAGCTATGGGACTTCCAAATCCCTCTGGAAAAAAAAGATGGAGGTACCTATTAGTCTGAAAAAGTTAACTGGGAAGTAGAAACTACAAACTTTGTAGAATTGTCAGATATTGGTCTAGATAAATAACAGACATACGCAGAAGGCATGATGGGAGAAGCATTCATGGCAAGTTTCTAGTTAAAATAGCAATAATCTGAGCAAAGGGTTCCACAACGATGCTGCTTATAAAGAACATAGAAAAAAAACTGAAGTAAACATGCTCCCTAGCAGGCAAGCACATTAGTCTCTTAGTTGAGACCTTGGACCTTCTTGGGGCATGGCCTCTTTCATATCCAATGGACTTATTCTGATGCTTTGTTGGTTTCCCTTCAGCAGGAATTTATATATGTATATATATGTGTTTTTTATATATTTTATATATATGTATTATATATGTGTGTGTGTGGTTTAAATTACAATTGGGAATAAATTTAAGGCTAAGTAGATTTTAAGCCAGTGAATTTCTGAAAAAGCACAAAGCCTATTCCACATGATATCTAGCATTCAACTGGATTTCAATTTATGTTGCAAGTTTACCACTACAGCTCCCCAGAGAAAGTCTCCTGTTTGTTTTTAAATTTGAGATAAGAAACATCTAAATCAAAATTTTAAACACTGGCATTTGGCATCTTCTGGTCAACCCAAGCACAGAAAACAGGCTTCAGACTTCCCTGACAAATGTAGGCCATTTTAGAGACAAGTTCATGGGAGCTCACTAGCACCTGTTACTACAGCTACCAAGAAGGAATATCCAGAAGTAACAGCTACCTGCCAATTCTCTTCCAGGACTAAATACTACTTCCCTCATCTTTTCATATATGGCAGAGGGATATATGGTCAAAATACCAAATTTTGGAGCCCATGGATCCAAAAGACAGGTTTCGTTAAAGCATGCAGGATTTATTCATTGCAATTAGTTTGGCTGAATTCATTTATAAGATTGCAAATATTTAATCCGAGATGCTATTACATCTAAGACAAATAGTTTTTAATTAGAAGAGTAAAAAAGCAACCCTAAAATCATGAGACCAAACAACTAACCATGGAATTTTCCTTGTAGTCTCTTCTAAGTCTTAAGTGTCAGTAGTGTCTACTATACCTGGGCGAGAAATTAATTTATAAGAGGTAACTATGCTTTTATTAGCTGAACCAACTCTCATTTTTAATGATGCAGTCCTTCAAGCCATACTTTTCCCCCTGGGGCTTAATAAAAGCAAACATTAGAAAAGAAAAAGGCTTTGGTAGAAAAGCCCAGATACACAAGATCATTCTCCTTTTTTGTACAGAGCTATGGCTGGTTCATAACAAGTCAAAATTTAAATTTATAGTACATCTAAATAAAATGATAAATAATAAATAGCAAAATAACAAATAAATAAATATAATAAAAAATAAAGCTTGTTATTAAGATACTTAACTAAGGAGCATTCCGTGTTCAGATTTCTTTATTCTTCTGTAACAGCAAGATACAATAAAATCAGAATTTTGTCTACCATTTTAATCTCATTTTATCACTTTTCTGGTATGCTTATCTGTCAGCAGGATGTGGAAATCAGAGACTACAAAAGTTAATTAAAATGACACAATTCAGTTTGGACCCAAAGGAAGCCATCAAGTTCAGAGCTTGAACTTCAGTAAGTGTTCTAAAGGTCAAGATAAAGCATGTACAAATGCAATATACCATGATATCATTCTTGTGTGGCTGTAGTGAAGTGGTGGAGACTTGTGGCTGTAAGAAGATTCATTTTGTATGGAAGAAAGTGCTTGACATCTTGCTATTTTATAGACCAAAGCTAATCTCATTTAATTTCAACTATTCCAAATTCCATCTTATAGAGACCATATTAACGTAATTCTGGGACAAAAAATATCAGCATGAGGGTAGTCCAAGAAAGAAAAGAAAAGAAACGCTTTGGAACCAACACTTTCACTCTACTTTCAAGGTAGCTTAAAACTGACTCATTTTACACATATATATTTTTTTCCTTATTTCACTCATTTGTCTCCACTTACCTAAGATTATTATGGGGAAACTTATGGGAGTGAATTAATGTACAATGATTGAATTGTTATAAATAGTAAGCGTACTTGTTATAACTTAAAAATGCCCTATATTTTCCACGGCTTATGTTTTTTAAAGGCATCCAAAAATGTCACAGTCTACAGTAATAATAATAAGTAATAATAAGTCTCAGTCTCTGTAATAATAAGGTTGGCAAATCCTAGAAGAAAAGGAATTTCATAAAGGAATTTCATAAACAGAAGTTTGCTTTACATTAGGAACAGAACTAACGAAAACAAACAAAATACACAAAACACTTAAGTGTTGATTTTAATTGAATCTCTTCTTATCCGAAATGATTGTGTGCTTTCCCATGCTTCTAAATATTTAAGTTCCACTTAAAAAAAAAAAAAAAAAACACAAAAAAAAGTCTGTTTAATACTCCTTGTCGGCAGGACAGCATAGACACTGGAGTTTACACTTTTGGATCTCATCCAATTTTAAATTTAACTTTGCAGCTCACCTTTAAGGACCATGTGCAGAAACCATTATATCACTGACCTTTCTTCAGATGAAGCTGGCAGACTATTTTAAGTGACCTATTCATTATGAAATCTGCATAATCAGCAGGAATCAGAAGAACACATTCTGTATACATTGCAATAGTTTATGGCACAGTAAGTGCTTTTGTATGAATAATTTAGGCTTTCTCCTTATGTACTGATTAGTTAATTGTGAAAGTTTTAAAAATGAAATAAAATTAATGTGATCTTTGTGTTATCTTATTTTTAAAAGCAGCACTGAGTTAAACCCAGTGCTGAAGCCCAGCTAACTGAAATAAGCATGAATCAGTCAATTCTAAAAACAGAGACCAAAGCTCTACTGCGGATACTCAAACAACTATTCCTCTTTCTGATTTCAAGACATTAGAGCTGTTAAAATAGATCTCTAGAGTATTCTTTTAAAATACCTGCCAATTGGCAACTTTTGAAAAGGGCCTTACTGATTTTAATCTATACATGAAAAGCAGCACCTCTCATTTCATAGATTTACAGTCAAACCAAACAGCAACTCTAAATGCTATATTGGTAATACCTCCTTAAAAACAAACAAACAAACACTTCAATTTCTAGGAACTCTTTAGGGTAGTCCTATACTCCTACTATGTATTTGCGTTTACATGTTGGAAGAAACACTACTGTTGGGCATTTGGTATTTTTGTACAGTCATTACTGCCATTCACACATATACTGTCAACTTAGACAACTGTTCTGAATGCTATCTACAAGTCAATGAAATACCATCTTTAATACATACCATGATCCTATTTCAAAAACAAGTAAATGGAAAAAACAGGTAGCATTCTGCCTTTCAGCCTGAAAGACCTTTCTTATCTTTTCAAGCTACAGAAGCATTTTCATACACTATTTATGCTTAATTCTTTAATATATATGCAAAAAGGGTTAAAGACTATTCTATATCATATTCAACACTGGAATACACACTCAAGACATTTGCTCAGAATATACCATATTTATACTGAAGAGAGAAATCTTCATAGTAGTAATTGCACGTTCATAGGAAATGCCATAATAATAAAAACATGCACAGAAACCATGTTTAATGATACAAACACTTCTGACTTAGATTTTTATGGCCCATCCCTTTCAATCCTCCAAGCAAATGTTATATTAAGAAAACTTAAAAGGAAAAGCAGGAAAGACAATACTTTACAGTTTCTTCTTCTTTCCAGAGTGAGGTAAAGACACTCTAGCAACAAACTGAAGAATTAAAAGTGGCATCATTGAGTAGCATATTTTAGGAGCTTATAAACTAGGGTAAAGAATGTTTTCTTTCCTCTCTCTACAGTCACTGCTTGTTCTGAACAATAAAAACCAGCTGAAATCAGTTCCACAGAGAGGCCCTAATGACAGTGAGGGCTTTAAATAAAAACACTATGTATCAAAAACTTCTCTGGCACACTGCACAACCGAATTCTTACTGAAATTAAGAATAAGTTAGTTTAATTGAGAACACAGTTTTCTGTAAAAATAAGTTATTAATTATAGAAAATTAAAAATGCTCCCTACCTAAATTTTTCATGAAGCAAGTCTCAGCACTTTGTAATACTTTCCTGTCATAAAAGTGCCAAGTATTTACAGTTTGCAGATGAGTTCATGCTCTGAAAACATTCAAGTCAGTGAAATGGGGAAGGGGTTGTCAGGAGGAGAATTTGCAGTACAGAACTATTGGCATGAACAAGGCTGCCCCAGGCTGCCCTGCCTCCGTTGGCCACTCAGGCCTACTGGAACAATATTTGCCGGTTGCTATGCAGCTAGACACCGCTGCCAATTCATCCCATGAACAATACTGAACTTGGTTCTGGTTGATAAGAATTGTTATTGTTTGAATAAAGTGTGCTGATAAAATGCTCCTCACAGGTAAATATTCAATATTGTCAAAAGACCAAACTTAGGCCTTGCAACCTCTCATTAAGAGAAGCTTTTATTTGCATATCATCTTTGCTAGCCTTGCTTTTTAGTAGATTTGAATGTATTTGAATGTATCCTCATGTATTTCAAAGGGTACAAAGAATTTGTTGAGTACTTTAATAATTTCCACCCACAGGTTAAATAATCATTCTAAAATAGCTATACAAATTAGGATTAAAAAAAAAAAAAAGTCAGCAAGAGCAGCTGCATGCCTGACAAGCTCTTTATATGCATCGCGTGAATAATGGTTGAAGGTTTGGAGCTTTAGATATTATACTTGGAAAGAAAAGACATTCCATATTACATATAAGCCCCCTACATTAAACAGCATTGCTATGAACTTAAGCACTTGGAGGTCAAGAGAATGCCAGACAGTGAACACCTAATCTGCAGTGAATTCAGTGAGCACATGACAACATTGGGGAGAAACCTTAGAAAGGATGAGACCTTTTTCTACTACACCAACATTTGCTGATGTGACGGGAATGGAAGAGTAAAGATTTGAGAGTCCGAGAGAGAATATTCTTCCTCCATTTGTTCTCAGCTTGATATATCCATCCCCATTTATGTTTCCTCTCTTCTGTAACCTTGGATCACCAAGAAGCATTCAGACTTCCTTACTACACAATGCCTACCTGACTTCAGTATCTGAAACATGTTCATTTCCAATATTTTCATATCACATTTTCAGCTTCAGCAAATATAAGCTAAGAATAGTATATATTTTCTGTGGCTACAGCCCTCACCTCATGAGTGAGATGAGACAAGAATCCAAGAGTTGTGGTGGATGCCACGTAATTACATATTCTACCGTACTGTTTAATCACAGCTTTGTTTTCTACATTTAAGTCCTTGACTTTATGACTTCAATATTCTTCATAGTAGAAGTATTTTTAGGTTTCTTGGAACAAGCTGACAAGGTAAGTTCTACTATCCAACACAAGGATATCTCACATAGTAACTGGTCAAGAGAACGGTTGAACATTGTTGTCCTCTAAGCTTGTTCTCAACCCTCCTACTCCTCTCTCTCCTACATCTACAGCTTTTTGTCTAGGCAGCCCTAGACAAAGCCCCTTCAGATTTTGTGGCCATTTTTCAGAGAGGAATATGGCCAGTGCAAACACAATCTTTGCTTTAGGGCAAAATTCCTCAATCATGGAAGCACATATAAACACAGAGAGAACTGCAGGTTGTAACTTGGCCAGCTCAGGGTATATTTTCATAGGTGTGGCAAAAGGCACATCTCTAGCACAAAGGTTGCCCTGTATCAAATTTCAAAATATGCCTTAAAGAATGGGCAGGATAATATATATATGTATAGACATATCATCTGGCAGCATTTTATTTGAATTGAGGCAAACCAAACACATAATTTCCTGCCCACTCTCCATCCCCTGCCAAAAAGAAAAAAACAACAAAAAAAACCCCCCACTGCTTTCAGTGTCACTAAATCCTTCCCAGAAGCTTTTAATTGGGACTTTTGAAGCTAAAGAATAATGTAGACATAGTTAGCATGACTTCAAAGGATAGAAACAATTAAGAGAGGCGTGGATGCCCCCAAAGAAATAATACATATGATGTGATGTCACTACTGTATCTGGCATCATGAGTTGGAATGTAAGCAATACTAACATGACTTGATGCTGATTCTCCCAAAATATTCACAATATAATTCCTGCATGGCATTAGCAGAAGGAGGGGATCCCAAAATCCACTCAATAATA
>VZSV01000028.1:4532119-4557977 GCA_013398735.1 Nothocercus julius | reverse complement strand
AAAAAAAAAAAAAAAGAAAAAAAAAGAAAAACAGAAAGTATGAAGTTATTCTCTGGGCACAATTTATCTCACTATTCAAGAAAGAACTCAAATATTAAAAAATAGCAATAAAAAGAAACAAATATTGTAGAGGAACAGAGGAACGATAACTCGATGAAACGCTTAACCGTTCACATATTAAGAACTTTGAGGACAGACATGCTCTATATGCAGAAAGACAACATGATCAGCATCACTTTATGAAAGATAAGAAATGAAAAATAAGTCATATTTTATTACTCAGCTTGTGAAAAATTCCTCTCTCTTGCTTGCTTTTCCTGTATGACAGCTAACAACAAACAACAGCACATAACAGATGACTGTGGAGTGCAGCCTAACATAGCTGCAGCTAAACAAGCCAGCTCAGCTGAGGTCACTTCGTGACAAGATGACAAAACTGCTACTTGTATTTTATTAGAAGAAGCATATGCGTTTTGGTGAAATACCTAGAAAAATAGTGAGGAACTTCTCTGGGCTAACTGACATTCCTGCAGCTGAGTTCCCACAGCCTGCTTTCATCTGTAAGTTGTGTTTGAAAATCATATTGAATCTGAGGAAAAAAAATAGAATTAGATTCTGGAGGTTACACCTAAATGGGATGACAGACCACCATGTTACACTATGAAAGAAGAAACCTTCTGACCTGTGAGAAAAAAAAAAAAGATGGGAAAGATGAAGATTTTTAGACAGACAGATGTGACCCATTCTGGAGTCACTGGATTTTCCAGAGAAAAGTTGTCTTTCTATGGAAAGAAATCGACATACTTTGAAAGGAAGACAGACATATGTAGTAGAGAGGTAAATGTTCTTCCCAAGAAAAAAAAAATAATCAGGTGATTTTTAGATGAATTATTACAGTAGAATTTTAAAGCAGAATTCTCTATAAATAATATTAAAAAACCCACAAGACAAAATATTTACAGCAACTCTTCTGTTGTACACAACAGCTATCATATCTAGGAAAGATAGCCAGTGTTCTGCCTATTGTTTATATAGTAGAAAAAAGAAATATTTCTACTGAAAGATAATATGTAAGTATGTGGTTGGCACAAAAGGCAGTCAGACTGTAATATTGCTTCTAAACCTGTTGCTGGGAAGCGCTGCACCTCGGTTTCCTCACTTTAGATCAGGAGATAAATATAGGACTGTCTACAACACTGCAGTCCTCAGAATGACATCAAAAGCAGATCTGCATTGATTCTGGTCACTGCTCTGGCCCATAGTCCAAGATTTGCACTGCTCTGGCCCACAGTCCAATACGGACAGTGCCTAAGGCCTTTCCAGCATTCCCAGAGCAGTGGTTCATTCTTCAAGTCTTTCGTTTCACCCATAAATAGTATGCTTGCATGTACTGTAGTTTTCTTGTTGTGTCAATTCACAGAATGTCTTGGATGCCTATGGGAGGATTCATGCACAAGGGTCAGTGGTTCCTCCTGTCTCCCACTGACACTCACATTCCAAGAAGCTTTACTGGGAGCATTAAAGACTTTCTCAAGCATCAAAAGTTGCTTATTTCACCACAGATACTCCTTATCTAAGGAACTACTGCAGTACATTTCATAGGAAAACCCAGGTAAACTGTCAGGGTACAACTTCAGTGCTCCTGGCTACCAGTAGATATAAAAAGGGAACATTTCACTTCTAATTGTGCTATGTTAGCAACAGCATTTTCATTTAAGTACCTCAGAAATATTCCTGCAATTCTTAAGGCAATCAGGCTTACTCATTTCCAAAAAAAAATTATTTTTAGTATGAGCTTGTCACCCCAGAGCTGTTGCTGGCTGCAAAAATATTCTCAAGAGAACCTAAAGAAAATGGGTTTAAATCGAATTTAAGCTTACGGGAAGACTTCTGTACCTAAACAAAGACACTTTGCTTGTTTGTTTCACCCCACGCTTATATTTTTATATAGAAATTCTGTTACAACACTGAGTCAGGCTTCAGGTTGTAATGACCTTTCCCTGAGTTTTCAAATTATATCTTTTTAAAGAAAAATGGAAAACAAATAGATTTTTTGTAACTGATAGTTTCTGCTGGTACAGAATGAGGGTTGTTAGCAAAGCCTTGCACTAACCAGCATCAAGACGAGATTTGCCAATCAACATGTTTCAGTTTGAGAACAGATTTCACTCAAGTCTGTTGGGGAATTATACTATGGACTACAAGGCTTACTATGAATTACCTTCCTGAAAAATGGAACCAAACTTTGTTTTTACAAAATATAAATTATTTCCTCTCCTTTCTGCAGAAGCAGAACTTTGTCTAGGAACAAAATTAATATTTTGGATAAAGGGAGTGAAATTCCTCCAAGATGTTCAAGATGAGGGAAGGGGGAAAAAAAAAAAAAAAAAAAAAAAAAAAAAAGAATACAAAGTTTTTCCTGCAACTATACTGTTTTAGATTATTTTCCATTTTTTTAGTGTGCAATCACTTGAGATTTTGGATACTCATTTTACCATTTAAATATGAATCCACTGCTAGACAGTGCTCTCTTTACTTCAAAATATAAACAACTTCCAAGGGATAACATCCCAGTTTAATCACCCACAATGTGCAGTCTTACTAACTCTCACACCCCTTTTTGTGAGGAATGGATACTCTTTCAAAGAGTACCTGAAATACCAAATTAGGCCTTCTATAAAGTTAAGCAAAAGGTAGAGAGAGGGAAAAAGCAAAGGAAAAAAAAAAATATATATATATATAATGCACATTAAGTTCTCTTAATCACACATTTGTTCAACAAAACCAGACAGAAGGCAGAACATAAACAGCGAAGTCCCAAGCCACTGCAGGACTCTGTTTGTTAAAGTCAACTTTTTTAGTGGTACCATAAAACCCAGAGAATCACCCTAGATTCCTAATTAAACAAACAAACAAACAAAAAAATGCAAAACAATAAAAAATCCAAACAAATTCTTTTTGCCTGAGAGATTATTTTACTATGCACCAGCTCATCTTTTTGTGTCTGAAGTTTAATCTTTGATGTAATACATTACAATGCTCTAATTAGAAGCAGAAAAGTCATGGACAGAGTTACATAAATTCAATCTAGAGACACATGTTGAAACAGCAATGTCTGCTATGATGTCAACACTTAGCACCTGATCAGTATTTAGAAAGCAGCATTTGACTCACAAGCATCCACATTATTCTCTGAGAAAGCAAGAAGCAGAGAAAGAAGAATGTCAAAATATGACTGTGCAGCAAACAAGAGTCACCTTGGGACCAACATAGCCGTAGGACGTGAAGGCGGAAGGAAGGGTCAGCAAAGCACTAGCACAATGAGCAAGCACTGGATAGAAACAAATTCAAGCTACACTGACTCACTTGTCAGTGGTGCATTAGGCCAAATTTTTGTCCATACGGTGCATAACATAGTAGCCTTTAAATACATAATATCAAACAAAATACCAACAGCTAGACAGTGGCTGCATGCTGAGAACAGCCACTTCATAGCATAATATGCTAAAATCTGCAAAATAGACTATACAGTTAATGAGAGGAAAAAAAAATAATTCAAATGTGTTTAAAATGCAAAGCATTGTGCTGAAGGCTGATAACACTGGAGTGATCTCTCAAGAGGACAGATGGCAGAGCGAGAGTTTCCTTAAACTACAAGGATACGTTAAAGGTTACCTATCCCCAACCAGCCAGCCAGAGAATTTTTAATATCACCTCTTTCTTCTAAATCTAAAGCATTTAAGTGCTATTTGCATGTCATACACCTAAAGAATAGTCCTTCTGAGGACAGAAGCTGTGGAGGAACATGTATTACATGTACATATTACATGAACATATTACAATATACATGTAATATGTACATATTACATTACATGTATTACAGGGAGCCTGCTATAGCTATTAAGCTAAGGAAAGGCCTTCACAAATCCCTACTGTTGAATCACTTTACATAGGAATTTGTCAGGAGTTCTAGTCCAGTCCCGAGTTCCGCAATACCATATTATGAAAATTCACACACACTCAATTTTCAAGTTGCTACTTAGCTGGATTACAGTAGTTGGATTACAGGTGTTTCCTCTATTCTGCAAATGATATTAATTTCATTTTGTTTGGGTTTGGGGATTTCTGTTTGTTTGAAAAAAAAAAAAAAAAAAAAAAAAGAAAAAGAAAAACAGGCTTTAGTTTAATTTTAGGCTAAAAAATCTCCTAGAACCTCACTCCATTCTCAGATTCAGACTCTGAATTACCAGGCTTCAAATTTTTCAGCAGCATGTTCTAGAACGGCAAGGTTTGGCATCCATAATAGCTTCCCAGGTAAGTGCAAATCACCATCCCCACCTACTTCCTTTACAAGTAAAATACTCCAGAATTACCTCTTACAGCAGCTACAGAAGACAGGCTTTTATAGATTCCTTCTGGCTACAGGGCAAGTCTGAGGAAGCTCAGATAGAATCAGTTCCCCCTCTGTCCCTCCCTAATTAAGCTTAAAAGCCAACACCTGCGGCAATCCTGCTTTGGAAAAGGCAAAAAGCACACAGTAACATTTACCTCTGTAAGGCTGCAAATATTTTCTCTTATTCTTCACTGCACAAGAGACATTGAGTACCAACATCTCAAGCACACGGCATATTGAGAATTGTCCAACTCTATAGTCCAAAAGACAACACTGAAGTCTTTAGGCCCAGTAAATATTGCTGTTGATAAAGACCGCAACATGCGTATATTCTCAAGCATTGTTGGAGAAACTACCCAATACAGAGATAAGGAGAATTATTTTCCCATCCATGTTTTTTCTTCCTTTCCATATTTTGTTCTCTGATGATCAGTTAAGTATAATTACAGTTTAAACACACATAAATCCATATTTAATTAAGAAGGCTGGTAAAGTACAGAAAGAGAAATTGAGAGAGTCATCTAATAGCCTCTCCTCATTTTTTTTTAATCACTTTGGATTAAGATACCAATTTTCAACTATGTTATATTATATATAATACTGAAATTACAAGTCTCAGATTAGTGTACAAGACAGCTCAAAGAATTTGGGAATACAAATGCCATTCACTGATCACCATGGAATTCATATTCTGAGGAATCTCCATAGAGCAGTTTGAAGTAAAATGTTGGTTTGAATTAAAATTGTAGTGGCTTAGTTACTCATAATTAAGGCAAGCCCTGGGGAAGAGGAAGAAGTGGGAAGAGGAGGGAGTGGGAGGGGATACTTTCTCCACTTTTTAATAACATCTTTGATTCTGCATAGCAATTCCCCAGATTTTTTTTTTTTTTTTTTTAATATTTATATACTCCATATCTTCTGTTTATCCATGAGACACATATCAATCAGTCACTGCAGAATTTACAGGCAGTGCAAACAAAAATCCTTTTAAAAAAGCATCTAAAATAAATAAATAGCTAGGTCATTTATCTTAATGTGAGTCTTTATGGTTTAAAAAGAAAATTCTGAGTGAAGGGCTCTAACTATGTATTAGAACTAACAACGTGTTTTGCCTACAAGGGTATGTAAAGGGAGAAACTGAGTTTATATATTTAGTGTAAAGAAAAATTAAAAAGCCACATTTACACCTTATATTAAATTTATTATCTACATGGTTCAGAAAATAACAGGAACAGAATTAAGCTGTTAAGAAAGTATTTACATACAATATTAGAAGAGGAATATGCAAGCAAATCAGAAAAAGCTTGATAAGTTTCATATATTTTATATTAAACAGTATATCACATACTAGAATAATAGTTTCAAGTCATTACTATTGTTTTTCTAAAGCAACTTATTTTGAACCACAAGAGACATTCACTCATTTAACAACTTAAAATTTATAAGAACCAACTTACACAATTCAAAACTTGTATATTGGACTAAGCATTTTTCCTAGAACAATACCGAAGTTGAAGACAAGCATGTCAATTCACTTGTTACCTAAATTTCCATTCATTCCCTAGATAATCCCACTATCAGCTATTTATACAAGTTCTGATATTTGATTTCTGAGCTAGCCTCTACCAAAAATGTGTTACTGTGTGCTTAAGAAGCAATATTAGACAACAATTTGAACCTTAAAACCTTACTTCTAAAAGTACCTACTTTCAAAAAGAAAGATCATTCCCCCCAGTAATGTTTTAATTATCAATCATTACCATTATAAGATCCAAGTTTTTACTTGATTTCTGAGCCCTGAGTGCGCTACTGCAAAGAAGATCTCATGGTAGATTGATCATGGCCTTACCTGTCCAAAACAAGGCATTTAGAATATCTAATTGCAGAAACTAGTCATTGAGAACCCACCTTAATAAAAATAAATAAAATAAAACCACTCTTTACTTCTGTACATAACATCTGATAAGTAACTAAACGTTACACACTGAGGGCATTTATCTGACTGATGATGTTAGGACATATTTTTGCAATAACACTTGCTAACTTTTGCAGCAATCTTGCAATTGCTTTTTAACTTCACAATCATTAGGAACACTTTTATCAACTTTGCAGGTGTCTGAGACAACACCATTCACTGCATTGTGCCTGTGCTATAAGGAAAGCTTAAACCAAGGAGAACAGGTTGTGACAGCTTCTGATACTATATCTAGCCCCTAATTATCAGTACATTGTTAGTACAAAGGATAAAGTATGATGTCATTGAGAAAAAAGGTAGCACAACTGCAAAATGCAAGGACGCCAAATCTTGGCCAAGCACTAAGCAGTATTAAAAAGCTCCTTCTCAACTTATGCACGTTAGGACTAGTTTATATGAGTAGCAAGCCCTCTGTTCAGTTTTACTTCACTTAAATAAATGCCTCGGCCAGTCACAGGACAAATATTTAAGTGGACCTCCCAGAAGTAATGATTTGGGCCATGTGTTGTTTTCCGTGACATTAAAAAAAACAAAAACAGAGGAAAAAAAAAAAAAAAAAACTCTTGTAATTAACTATGTGTACTGGTCAGTTGCACCCTGAACAAGAGAGAGATGGATTGTACTGCTCTAATCCTCTTCCCTTGGCCATCTAGCAAACACACCCTTATGAAATAAGAGGAGATAAACTAAAGGTGCTCAAGCTGTTCAAAAAGTACTGAAACACTCAGATGAAAGGCACTGCCTAAGTGCAAAGTATTATTTTTATGACCTTAATGCATACATACTCTGCATACATACATCATTAAATAAGACGAACAATAAAATCACTTTTATTTGAAGCTGCATGTTTGAGTTAGACTAATAGAAACATGTCTTCATAATGGATTTGTTGCACAAAAATTTTAGTCCTCTACTTGCTTTGACCTGCAGTTAGCTGAAAACAGCTAACTTTTTTTAAATGGGTGATTCTATCTATTAATTACCTCCAAGCCATAAGTGCTTTGAGATATTACCCTTTCCCACAGGAAGTCTGACCTACTCCAATTGAACACACTCCTGATCTTGAGTTTTGCCCCCATTTGCAGAGTAGTATCATGCTAACTGTAGCATATTATTTAAGGAAGATAAGGTTTTTGGTGTCTAAGCCATAGCAAGCACCTTGAAATACTTCAGTATTTCAGATAAGATACTCCTGTTCATGAACCCTTTCTACAACTTAAAAATATCTTTGTATATATACTTTCTATATATACAATATCTAGTTGTATTATTCCAGTTGTTTATTTCATTAAAAAAAAGCATCTGTTCTGCACACAGAGTACGTAGGTGTATGTCTAAGAACTCTGCTCATTTCCTGATTTACAGAAACATGTTATAAGGTTATCTATTCAAGTTTCCTGCTCATAAGCAAATGCCCTGCTATTTCAGTTGTTTTAAAATTCTTCACTATTCTTACCATCAGGTCCTATTTTGTGAATTGCTTCAGATGAGGCAACTGACACTTTCCTTCTGTGTGCAAGTTTCTAAAAAGTTTCTAAGAAAATGTACTTGCATAAAGCTCTAAAAACAAGTCTCACACTATTTATCAAATATTTACATGTACATCCATAATAATCTTTATGAATGGCTTAAAAATATCCTGCTCATTTCTTTCTTAGATAAATGCAGAAGATTTTTGATTTATGTGATTGCTTCCTGACCATTTGACTGCTTGATAGTTAAGAAACTATTATGTCAACATACATCAAAAGTATCCATTTTGTCTCATGTGACAATATTTTCATAGGGTAGTTCTGCAGAGATTAATGTTTATTGTTGCTTTTCAAGGATACAAGTCCTTATCCCCAGTTCAGACAGCAGTTTTTGTTATGGAGTTTTGGCGTAATGAAATTTTGATTCGGCAGAGTACTGCTTTTATTTCACAAGTTGCATCATTCTAAATTATCACTGCTAAAAAACAAACACCCTAGAGAAGCACAAGGTTGTATTTTCTCTCCATTTTGTTTACTATAGAATTTCTGACTATCTGAGGTACTATAGCAGTTCCCACCATTTTATGTAGTCAGAAGGCATTTTGCGTTGTCACCTGCTTATTTGCAGTTGTTCGTACATTAGGCACCTCAGAAAAGTAGTATAACAAACACAATTGTATTAGGTATACAAACAAAGCACTGCTAATTCCTCAATTTTCCTGCTCACTTTATGTCATTTTATGTTCTTCTCTGTGCTCAAAGCACACATGCCATAGACGTACTTACTTTCTTATATGTGAGAGGGAGGAGGTGGACAAAGGAATTTCCTTTTCTCTTTACCTTTGCATGGGCCTAATGGGTAAACCTTCATCTTAGCAAACTACCTACATTTAGAAACTATTTACCAGAGCCCTATCGAGCAGCAACACTTGTTAAAAAAACCATACACTTTCCACACAGGTTCTAGAACTAGTAAAATAAGCACATTTTTCACTGCTGTTTAACAATGTCCTATGTTTGATCAATTATAAGCCATTTTCTATCCTTCTCCTCCAAGGTTCTGTCGGCCCTAATTTCTTGAACCTAATATTTTCAGTCATCAACTATGCACGTTCGAAGAAAAATCTCATTTGTTCAATTTTGTGGTCCAGATCTCTGAAGCTAAGATTTTAGTTGTCAAGAATGCATTTACAGAGCACGTTTCAGACATGACAGTTTTGCATTAAGAAAGAATTTTTAAAGCATCAAATTTCAAAGTGATAATTGTATTTACTTCATTTATATTTATAAAGCAACGTATTGTATCTTACAAAAATATGTGCTGTTTAAATAAGGTTATTAAATTGCTGTAATTACCCTTAGGAAATTCAAACAATCCAAGATGTGGTATTGCCTTTAGGCAAACGAGCAAACATGTCAAAGAATATTAAGTGTAATGATTTAAAGAGGACTTGGAATAGCACTGTATACCCGTTGAGCATTGATAATTACAATGCCAAAAATACTGATTCCTAAACCCTCTCTTTATGAAAGAGTTGCACTACCACACTTCTCTTCCCAATAAAGTTGTCCATTCCTAAAGTGTGTGGGTTCGTTCCCACCTCTGTTCTAGTCAGCCTCAGGATTTAATTTTAATTTTCACAGATCAGGGCTTTCAATCAGCCGGTGACAATCAGAGTGTTAATGTATTTCCTCATTGTCAGACTTCTTGGCTGTTGACGTTCTAGACAATGCTGAAATGGCCCAGAGACATGTTACATTTATATAAAGAAATGCTGAAACATCAAGCAAAAGCAGCCTCTTGGAATATTGCCTCTGGCCCTATTTCAGGGTAGCTTTTGCTGAAAAATTTGCATTTTAAAAACTACTTCAATTAAGCTTACTTTTTAACTAAAAACATTTAGCATAGGCAAAACTAGCAAAGTGAAAGGACTTTCTGAAGACATGTGGTACCTTGTTTCAGAGTTGATCCAGGTCCCATTCAATTCCTATGTAAATAAAATACAAAATTTCTTATATATATTCATCATGCAGGTAACAGCACAGTTTTTCTCGTTTTAGAAGATGAATTTTTAGTAATTTACTTTCAAGCTTTTCATATTTGCCTTTAAGCATAGTATCAGTACTTTGATAACATTCTCTTCTAATCTCTGAATCTTTTTATAAATAGCAGTTAATATGTTATTTATTTGTGGAGTGCTAGTAAGGAATTTTAGATCTGCATTCTTTTATTGAGAGGCAGACAAAGCAGAATAGCAGAAAAAAAAAGTGAACTGGGATTCCTTTAAAGTTTTGGTAACATAATTAGAAATACAACAAGACACAGACATTGGTATTTGTGAACAGACAGTGAACAATAAACTAACTGAGCTGGAATTTCTTCCTAAATCCAATTTGAGAGAACAGTCCTAGCTTCAACAACTGTCCCATTGTTTTTACAATTGCTTCTCATAACATCATACATCTTCATACATCTAACTGGCTTTATTCTCCCTATGATATTTCAGGATGGAAAAACAAAAAGAATGTATGCAATTTTGAAGGTTTTCCTTTTTTTTTTTTTTAAATTAAAAAAAAAAATCATTTAGTGTTCAAGAAGGATGAGCTGACTGTCTGGAGGAAAATGATCTTGTTGATTCACAAAGCCTAGATTAAAAAAAGACAGCATGCAGAATACACCAACATTGTGTAGTCAAAACTATTAAACAGAGACAAGAAATAAGCAAAACATAAGAATAATGCACTGTCCTCGCCCTATAGCTCCCCCGTGAAGCTTTTAAAATAACTTGCACATTCTTGATTTTACATCTTTGAATATTCACATCATGATGGACTTCTCAGCCTAAATGTGGCTTGAAACAATAATCTGTTTTGTTTTATATAACTTTCATAAATTATTGTCTTACCAGCATCCAAACCTTATAAGGATTTTTTTCACCTAGGAAAAAGCCTGACTCTCCAAATGACCATCTTTGATATCATATCTTTACCAAGCCTGGTTATTTCTGTGGTTTTATGAAACAAAATAAGGCTCTCCCAAAAGGTCAGACTACATAGGATATGTGATTGCCAATCACTATAACTGGCACCTAAATGCTTTTCTTAAGTAGAATGATAAATAATCATGATTACTCTTTCCAACATCTCAATGGCTCTAAGAAGAAAAGGCATATTACTTATGAATCAAGAAAACAGAGGCACTATCACCATTTCCCAGAGAGGTCTCCACACTTTAAAGCAGACAGGGGAAAAAAAAAAAAAAAAAAAGTTATTTGACAGGTACGTGTTATCTACCTAAATCCTACAGGTCACACGTTACTACATGCATCCATTGAAATAGCTTAACAATTTGTGCTAGGGAATAATCCATCACTGCATCAATAAAATCGATTTGTCCAGAGCACAGTTCTATGACAGCCACACAAAGAAAGAGTTATACAAGTCAGCAAGGTGACTCTCAACATGACACTCCATCTCTCCTTGGGAGGCTACCACGGCAAGGATACCTGGAGAGATGCAGGCCTTATCTCAAAGGAGAAACAGCAAACAAAGTGCAGGGCATAAAAATGAGGCAAAGAAGTCCAGTAAAACAAGGACTGAATAAGGGAATCCAGTGAAAGGGAAGAAGAAATAAAAGATTGACAAGGTCAAGGCTGAAAGTGGCTAAAAGGTAAAGAAGAGATAATGTTTTTCTATTTGTACTCAGCGATAGTATCACGTGTTCTTTACCCTTTCATACCATCTTTTATGTTGCAAATATTATTTTTTGTATGTCTGTATGTTTTTCTATATTTTTGACCCAAAGATCTCCTGAAATACAACAGCCTTTCTCCCTTCTTAACAAATTCTCACTACACAACTTCTGCAAGACTCCTAAGAAGACAGGTTAGCATCCTGGTTGGGAATGTTTGCTAGACGACCATTATAGGTTAGCATATTAAAACATGTTTGCTTTTGGGCAAAAGAAGTAGCATAGAGAAAATCAGTCTGTTTATATGGAGAATACAGAAAACAGGATATGCAGTTGCGAGTTTAACACCTAACTGCATTATCTCAATAAGACATAAATGCAAAATGTTGTGAAGAGATTATATATAAGCTTTCATAATTAAAAACCACTATTATTTGCCAAAATCATTTATAAGCAATTATAACATTGTGAACAATTATAATAGTTATCACTAGAAACTAGTAAATAACTGTCTTATTTATTAAACTGTTTTATTTATTATTCTTACATCATAATATTTCATTTGTTAACAAATTAATGAAAAATCACCTCTAAAACATACAATAAACAGAAAATTCAGTATACTAATAGAGAACACCAAACGACATAATTACTGTGCTTAAATGTTGTTCAAACTCTTTTTATGTGCATTTATTGGAGTTAAAATGAAAAGTCACTTCATCCCGAAATTATCAATTTCAGAGACTCACTAAAACAGGCCTCTGAGAAAGCTGTAAGATTTCTAGGGCTGTTAAGAAGCATATCAAGTGGTTAAAGAAAACAAAACAAACAAACAAACAAACAACTTTACAACGATTACACTATTGGTAGTAAATTGACAGATTTAAAAGACATTTATTTGCCTTAGTAACAGTAATGGTAAGAATTTAGAAATAGGCATTTGCACAGTCAGTAGTGCCTCAGGAATGAAGTAACATTTCTGTTTCAGCTACTGAATTGTTACCTACTTCTATCCTTTCTCAAAAAACAGAGAGAAAGAGCTTCATTAACTTTGAAATGTGTACACGCATAGCAAATAATTTGTGAGAATCACATGAAGACAACGTAAAATTTGTGATTCTTACAGTGTGAGAAATAATACTTATGGCTATTAATGATTTTCTAGTCACAAAAGCCCTACCACACACAGCACATACTATCCCATTTAATATTTTACAACAAACTTCTGCAGTCACTGTAGCTACTATACTTATATCTAGTTAATTTTGTTGTAAGACTCATTAGGCATTGCATTCCTCAAAGAGTTTTGTTCTTGGACCTTTCAACAATTTGGGGTTAGCAAATAAGAAGAGAACTAATGAATACTTTAAACAACTTTCTCATGAAAAGGCTTTACTAAATTTTCTACCTTAAATAGCTTAAGTATATATTTAAGTTAACAGATACCTGAGAGTGTTTGAAAAACAGGAAACAGATTAGCTAGATTACATAAAAGGAAAAGTAATAATTCTGAAGATGAGCACAAGACAGCAAAGCTTGAAAAACATATGGAAAGACCCAGAAAAGAAGCTTTTGGGGAACTAATGGTGCCTAATGTCAAATACATTCAAAGGCTTTACCTATATACATAGCTACTCATGCCTAATAATAAGAAACATTAAAGGTTTACCATTAGAAAACTAGTAAAACACCTTCGCCTAATTTTCTCCCCTCTACAAAACCCTCAGAACTAGAAACCTTAAGAAACAAAACTAAAGGTCAACTCTAAGCCAGTGTCCTTACCTGAAGGCCATTAAGAGAAGAATTACACCTATGAATCCCATGCATTCCCAAGACTTAAAAGCCTACCAACTGCTGTCTGCATAGTTGAGCCACTATTGTTCTGTACTCCTACACTTGCACCCAGCTGTGCAGAGTTAAGCATTACTTAATTTGAGGTCAATGGTCTGTGCATGGTTAGAAAGTACTGCGTGATCAGGCCCTTTACTATTATAAGACTGCTGGAGACAGAGCTGACTGAGCTTTAGACTTCAAAGCTTCTCAAGAGCTCTAAAAAAGGGGTAGTCTTTGCAAAGTTGTAGGAATTAAGGTTTTATTAGAAACTTAAGTGTTGTACTTTGTACCTGTTTAGTAGCCTCTAATTATAGTTCTTGGTTACAGGCAGGCAAAGTCTCTTGGTTGGTATTTCAGACAGCTTTTAGAGTAAAATTTGGGTAGAGAGCTCTTAGGAGCAAGTGGGTTCTCTGAAAAGAGTTCTTCCTATGGCATATGCACTATGCCATAATCATAATCTTTTTGTCATATTCCTTTTGAAAAAGGAAGATAATATATTTTGCATGAAAAAGCTTCAATAGCTGTAGTGATACAGAATCTGGGTGGATAACTCTACAGCTACAATCATAGCTTCCAGCCCAGAGCAGATCTCAAAAATAATTAAATATTCAAGTAGTGAGGGAAATTCAGAAGGGCTTCAAGTATACTCCCAGCTAATAACTGCTTTAGCTAGCCCAAAGCTAGCTTGGGTACTTCAATCACTGCAATACAAAAGCACTTTTGAACAAGAGCTATTGAGACATAAGAGTTACAACAATAACATAGGAAACTTATGTTTCAATTTATATTTTATATGCTTCAGAACTTCAGAAGAAAAGTATCCTAGATCTTCTCAGACTACTCAATAGTCTTGGATCTCTCTGATCTAGGTCCTACATCTGATCTAGGAGTCTAGGTTGCTCAGCAATGCTAAAACAATTCTGATCGGTGTTCCAATCTTGGTGATTTGATAATTTTCTACTAGTAAAACTAGTATTTCAACTTTAAATTTTGAGGAAATATAGTGCTTCTTGAAATCTATATATTGTTTTTAGTTGTTTTGTTGTATATATTGTTCTGGTTGTTTTCTTGTGGTATTCAGCTCTAAGAATCTAGTTTTACATCCTACCTGAGTGTTAACTTCAAATGAAATTTAAGTTTTAGCTTCTAAATTTATTTCCTCAACCCTTGTTGAGCATTACTTTGGATCAAGTTTCGCCACTAAAATCCCACTACTTAATGACAACAGACACTTCTTGCTTTCCGTAGATCTATGAACACCCAAGAAACTAAAAAAATTAAGAGACGTTCCAGATAACAATCTTCAAAGGCAAACCATGTCCTTACACTGCACTCAAAGATTTTGTTGCTCATTTTAACACTCTGCAATCTTACTATACTTAGTCTTAAAAGAAGCAGGTTGGGGGGGAATTCTAGCTCAGATCTAAAATAGGTCAAGGAATTTGCAAAGATTAGTCCACAAAATACGAAAAGGGAAGAAAGCCAGATATAAAGATTATTTGGATTTGGTATAAACTGCGATACATGGAATAAAAAATGCTAGGTTGGACAACTCCTCAGTGGTAGGAAAGATATCTTAGTTATTTTCTTGCTATAACTAAACTATCACAGTGACCATTAAACTATCACATCGCTTTGGGAACTACAGTTTCTGCTTATTGTCTTTCCAGCTGAGACACAAAATGAAAATCCTGTTTCTTCTCAGTCTTTATCACACTTATTACAGAAAGAGTGTTCTAAAAATATTCTTTGTAGTGGCTACTGCAAGGAGCTTTTCTCAGAAGCATCAGAACAGTTTTCAGATTATCAGAACAGATTATACTAAAAAGATTTGTTTACAAAAATAAAATATTGCAACTCAGAAATTCAAACACCTATTTAAGCACATCATTTCAGAAAACTGGATTCTGTTTTTTTTTTTTTTTTTCCCCCTAAATGCAGCCAATGGATAACTTGTCTCATTTTATTATTTTTTTTAAACTCATATAACCTTAAATGTATGGAACTGATCCTGATAGTGGCACAAACAGGAAATATGCTTCATACTTTTTGCAACTCATCACCTTGTCTCTTTTTCACTACAGTATATTAGCCGTTTACAGGATGTATCCTAAAACTCTTCTTCAACTCTAGAGAGAAGGGAAGTGACTTGCAAATGTTATAATACACAACTGTTTAGAAGTTCCT
The DNA here is from genome assembly GCA_013398735.1 of Nothocercus julius. Classification (NCBI taxonomy): domain Eukaryota; kingdom Metazoa; phylum Chordata; class Aves; order Tinamiformes; family Tinamidae; genus Nothocercus; species Nothocercus julius. The sequence goes on along the minus strand of VZSV01000028.1, from coordinate 4,542,426 downwards.
AGTCAATGTAAACACTGCAATATAGTTCTAGAATCCATTAAAAAAGAAAAAATAGCTGTCAGTATGTGTTCTTTCCCCCAAGATTTAGAGATTGGACTTTGGAGTTTGCCCTGAACTTGGTTCAAATATTTGCCCTGGACTTACACGGTCTCTTGAAGCGTGTCTAAGCGTGTGTCTTAGCTTTTGTTCTATGGCTTATGCAAAAGCATTCCGTAAATAAAATACTCTATAGTGTCCTCTTGTGGTGCTCAGGCCTGCAAAAAAACCGTGGCCCGTGAGAACTGAGTCCATGCTGTGTGCGAGTGACCTCTTGAGCCAAGCGAGCATGATTACAGCAAGGACACTGGGCAGAAATTTATTCACTTCAAAAATCAAATAAATCAAATACACTTCTCCCTAATGACTGCAGATAGGTTAGGATGACTTGGTCAGGCTAAAGGTGAGAAGATCTTAACAGCAATTTTCCCCCCTATCTGTTGCTGCTACCCTATTTTACAACTCGAAAATATCGGTAGCAGTACGTTACCTATGGCATTATCCAACCCAGCCACAACAAAATAATTACTGTTAATTGCTTGCATTGTTCTGAAGTACTTATTTGTACCACCAATTCTGATAATGTACTGGCAGGCTGGAAAGTCTTAGGGAGGGCAGGGAAAAGGAGGCTCTTGTGGCTTCTGCAAATGTGTGACTTTTTTAATTCTACAATTGTTCTCCTTGTCTGCTTCATGAAGCTCTGAAGTAGAATGAACAACCAGAACTACATCAGGGTGGTAAGAGGAAAATTAAACATTGGTGCAATATACACTTTTTCATTTTTGTTCCTCTTCTTGAAATGGATCTTTCTATTATTTGGAGAATGTTTCCATCTATCAATTTCCCTTGAGAGTATTGACATTCACTCCTCTTCCTTGTAAAATCCCTCACACCATATTCAGCTAACCTTTATGATTTTTCATAGATTCTAAAAGATAAGTCTGCTGTAGATTCATAATGCAATTCACTGTGATCTGTTGCTCTGAAGGCTCAGTAATATTGCCTTATGACTGACGTCCCTCATTCTTTTTCTCTATCTTCACTGTTGTCCTATTTTCCTCAGAGACTGCTCACTCAATATGAAGATTTAAAGTATTGAAACTGATCTAGTGAAATGCTTAAGCATGTAAGTAAGTACATGTTTCAGTCAGAGATCAATGTTTGGCTTCTTAGCATACACTCAAATGTCAAGTTCTAGATAGATCTACATATTAATTGAGACATTTCATTCATACATGAAAAGAAATATCATCTCAATTAACACTTGCATGCATACACTACAGTGATAACTATTTCACTAAATGAAAATGCAACAACACACAAGTTCAAAGCACAGCTTTGAAAGTATAGTTCAAATAAATTTCAAATTGGCTACTGAGAGACACGTAGATGATTAATGGTCCATGTCCCTAACAAATTGTCATTTAAATGCATTGCAATGGCATAATAGTTGCAGTGGAACAAAATCAAATGTATTTGTATTTTAGTTTTCCAGCAAATATTAAAAAATAAAATACCAAAATAATGACATGGCTGTCAAACTGCTTGATGGGAGTGACTACATTGGTGATATGCTCCCCCTCCCCTCCCTTTTTTTTGTGTGTGTATGTGTGGGGGGGTGGTAAGCTTCCTGACCTGTTTGCAAATCTCATGATGAAATTCCATTGTTTACAGTAATTTAGATAAAAGGCTTGCCTTGGTTTAAGAGCTTATTTGGCCTCTGTGTGGAGGGAAATCTAAACTTGGCATCAACTAAGGTGTTGGGATGCAACTTCTTCCACTTCGTAGACAAAAACAACTGAACATACAAGTCTCTATATATGATCTTTTGACTCTCTAAAAATATCAGCAGCTCCATATTTTGCTTGTCTGGGGTGTATTTTCACGGCAGATTCAGATAAAGATCTAATCCTTTTAAATTCACAGCTCTGTTTATTCCCTCTGTGCACTTTTTAAAGGCTGTTGTCAAAGGATGAATTCAGTTACAGCATGTATGAAGACACTGTTTAGTGATGGACATGAATTCTGAGGCTTAAATAGCAACAAGGCTTGTACAAGTGACTGTATCGGGAAGCAATCAGGACAACTTCATACAAAACAGAAGTAACTTCAGAATGTTGAAAGATTTTACAGGAGAAGATATTAAGACATTAAAGCAGGACATGGGAATGTGTTATGGGAAAGTAACTGTCACATTCCTATCAGTAAATGTTGAAAACTTTTGAACAATTATTCGGTCTTCAGAACCAAAGAACCTTTACAAAAAGTTCTTAACAGGGAACTACAGATTCTTTACTGTCCCAACAGCAATTTGTGGAGACAAATTTCACTCAGGGATATCAAATATGCTCAACTGACTTCAAGCAGAAAAAAGTTTGGAGGAATTACTAAAACTAGAGGTATAATCTATCTCTGTGCATTTTAAGCAATCGTACTGGCACTAAGGTTCAATTCTGTGAAGTGGCAAATACTGCCCATGAAGTGCAGGTTAACCTTAACTTCTACTATTTTTAAAAAGAAAGAAGGCAGTGGAAACTATTATGAGTTATTCAACACTTGCTGGTACTGCAAATGTTGATATAACTATTGTAAATACTTGTTAAGAAAGAACCTAAAACAAACAAAAAAAAGCCAACTTAACAGTTTTGTAATCAAACAGAACCATATGCACATAAATTTAACTACAAAATATCAAAAGAGAAATTCCTAAATGGGGACCTATTCCTGTCTTCTCAAAACACCCTACGCAAGAGGGCATTTATGTAATGCAGGGCAGATCTAAATCTGCCTAGATTTAGCAAATGTTGTTACCTCATAGCATAGACTCCCAAATCCCACTGGTATGTGCTTGGAGAGACATTCTAATTAATTAACAGCAAAACCCAAATACCTTTACACCTGACGCATGCTCTTCAAAGGTAAACTATGAATACTTTCCCTTAGATTACGGAGCTCCCAGTCACATAGAATACTGTTAGAGCCAGTTCTGTTTCTGCAGCATGGCCCTTGAATCAAGGAGGACTTCACCTCCCAAGCAGAAACCAATGGAATGCTGTAGAGAACTGAAGAGGCCAGACCCTGTAATTCCATGTGTTCTTTAATCACAGCTTAATCTGCAATTCTTACAAGACCAACTAGCAGATTGCTTCTGTACTGTACCTCTAATCAGGTCCACTGTGGTATCTTTCCTTAGGTATCTTTGACAATCAAAGATGAAGATAACCAGGGTCTGTGATGTTTGTTAAAATGAATGCACTTACCTGACATAAGGATCTGGGTTGCCAGCAACTCTGCACTCCAATAATACTTTGGTTCCTTCGGCAACTTCCTGGCTGCGGAGCTTCTGAGTGAATCGAGGTGCTGAAGACTGGTTCTTGTCTATGTTGATGAAAGGTTGGCAGAGGACCATTTCACTTTGCTGGGTGATACTTTTCTTTTCAGAAAAGCGTTGTTCTCCATTGAGATGAGCTCCAGGTAATTTTGTCTCACGCTCAGTCTCCTGAGGTGGCGTGTCAAAATCCTGGTTCACTGAGGTACTTATCATGCTTGGTTGTTTCTTCTTAGGAGACAGGTATCCACTGTCTGGAGAAGAAGAGTCTCCATCAGGACTTCGCCCTCTTGCCTTTGCTGCTTCTCTAAATATAGAGGACAGTTCCTCAATGAATGTGGCAGCTTTGTTACACAACTTGTTCCTGAAAGGAACCTCTTCATGGGATGCTGATTTGGATTTTGGGCTTGTCTTGGGCACACTTGGACCGCATCTCTGTGAATTTTTCAGGCTTCGAATAAAGCTGGGACTAGCAGTTAGCAAAGGTGAGGTGCTTGCTTGCTTCCTGGAGATAGTAACGAAACCAGTTGCTGTTTGAGATGAGGTGGGCAGCTCCTTCCGATTCTCTGGGAGAGCGTGAGCTGCGGTAGATGAAGTCAGACTGCTTGTTTGAGGCCTCCGTAAAGCATCTTGCTTGTGCAGTTTGGTCTCCCTGAAAGAAGCATTTTCTGAAGGGCTAGAAAGAGAGGTGTTGAAATAATGAGTGAATTCTGGTGCTGCATTCTGATCTTCCTTCACAGAATTGGCAATGGCTTTCCAAGCTATGTCAAGGCTCTTATATATCTCCTCCTGGGTGAGGAAGGCAGAGAGTTCATTTGAAAATTCCCCATCTTGTATGTCGGATAGGGAATCATAGAAAAAGTCATGTGAGGAAGAAGCTTCTGATTTATTTTCAGGGTATCCCTCATTGGTGCCTCTCTCTGCACAGTAAGCCTCCTTCAGCATTAAAGAAAGAGGCAATGTCTGGCCACAGCTTCTGTCTTGCATGCTGGAAGACACAAATACAATTCCTTAAACTTTTCAGGAAAAAAAGGCCTTTTATATCTTGGTTCCTATGAACTGGACACAAAACAGGGAGATGAGCAGAGGCCTAGTGGGGTATGGAAAACCTATCGTGAATCTTGGTTTCTATTTAGAACTGGCCAGAGCTGCAAGTTACGTAGGTGGAAATGAGAACTTCTTTCATGCATCACGCAAACATATAAAGACATGCTTTCTCTGTATGCAGGCTAGCACAAGCTCAGTTCTGTTTTACTGATCTGAGTGATATATTATATTGCTGCTATTACAGCTTGCTTTTTCTGTGTTGTAGGCTTATAACAATTTTGGAAATATATTTACATTTCTTTTTTTATTATTGCTTTCCAGATTGCTGAATACTAAATTATAAACTCCAAGAGAAAAATAGTGTGCTAGTTGAAATCATTATGAGAATCAACATATTTGTAAGTGCCAAGTATGTTCAAATTAAAATTCCCAAATTATTCTTGTGTTGACAATGTATTTCATTGTCAAGCTTTTTTTTTGTTATTGCTAGATACGATTTAGTAGCATGCTTCCAAATACTGATAGACTACCAAACTACCATGTGTTCTAAGTGCACAACAACATTGAAAGAACAGACTTCATGATATATGTGTCATTCTGCACCACATGAGTGTGCTATGCGTATTTTGTACCATCCTCATAAGGATACTATGTGGCATACACGTGCACTCCAGTTTCTCCTCACATATTTTTAAAATGAGGATGTAAAACCAGCAAGAAACAAAACATCAATTTCTGCTGTTGCAAAGCATTTAATTAAGTTGAACATCAATGTTTTCAATTATCCTTGACAAATCTCTTCCTATTGTAATAACTTCTGAGATTTATTCTGTACAAATAGATTTTAAAAAAGCATTATCTATTTCATTTAATATTTTAAAGTACTGCTTCCATGATAGATAGATGGCTTGACACTCATGAGATGCACTCAGATGTATTTTACATTGGTTTGTACTAGCTCCCATTAACTTGAGTCACTTCACAGGGGCTTCCCCAGCACGTAGCCATTAACTGACTGTTAGATTATTTGAATTCTTGGCCTAGCATATGCATTTCTTGGTACCTTTGCATGCCTTGCCAGCAGATTACAACTCATCACAGAGAAGTATAAGAGAAAGAGAAGTATCAGGAAACCAAAATGCTTTAGGATATCAAACGTTTTTATAGAAAACATTGATAGGTTTAGTCTTTGCTGCGGTTACATCTTCTTTTCCTTCTATCTGTGTTTTCAGAGCAACAAATCTAGCAACCATGCCAATCTGTTGTCAACAAAATCTAAAAAAGTATATACAGTAAAACTGATCACCACATAGCAGCTTTAGAGAATGAATCTGAGAAGCCAAGCAAACAGTTGGTCTAGAGACTCAGCTGTTAGGGTATAAACTGGATAAAGGCCAGGAAATGACGGGTTAAACCTGCAGAGTATCTGTCTCCAAAATATTAGCTATTTTTCAAAACTCTGTACTCAAATAAACAAAGATGATAGTTTACTATTTAGATAATCCTGTTATAAATAACTGTGCTTCAACAGATATCTTTATTCAAATCTCATTCATATAAGTTCCTAGCTTGCTCACATCTCAAAGTGATATATTCCATATTCAGATAAAATTTTGCAATTTCTACTCTGTGCTGTTCTGCTGTTTCAGTAGGTTGTGAGCTGAAGGAGAAGGTGACGTATTACCATCCATCATGATAAGATGACAAAAAAGAATATCTTATGAATGAACACTTTTTCTAATACCGAGTTTTATGATGTTTTGTTGCTTGATAGAAGGGAGGGGGGAAACAGGTAAGTATGCTGTAATCTTAAAAGCCTAGTGTCTTAATTAAGGCAAACGAATCTCTAGCTGGGTACTTAGATAAAGTGAATGAGTTTACGTATGCACTGGTTATTGGTGATTTCTAGTGCTCTAGTGCTGATTAACTCTCTCAGTCTGGTGCCTAAAAATTGATTGTATGTCCAGCTTTAGCTATCTGAATGGGAAGTATATAGTAGTATAGAAAATCACTTTTCTTTTAGAGCAACTTGTAATTACAGCAAAGTAGAGGTAAAATATTGCTAACTCTATCAAGCAGTATATAAGAACATAATTAGAAATATCTAATGCTATTTCTGGCTTCTCTGCCTTAGACTGCAGCATATTTATAACAGATTTCATCATCATTACTCACTAGGTAGTGTGTAAAGCCATATACTATATCATTTAAAGGCACAAACATAAAATACATTACAGCATGCAAATGAGTGTTTAGTTTTACTCCAGTGCTGTTATATATAAATTATTTGTATAGTCCAATTTTTAATATATAAAAAATTACATGTAAACATATTAAAATATATATTAAAAATCACAAAATAATATCACTCTAATAATGTCATAATCAATTCAGGATGTACTGGATTATGGTTATAACCATCTTAAAAAACATTGGAATAATTTATCAAAGCGCCCAAGAGATAAATAACAAAATACAGGAAATAACATAAAATAAAGGGATTCATTTCGATGAAGTATAAGCATCCTGAACTAGGGAAAGCTGTGCAAAGAAAAAATATTGCCCTAAAAGTAACAACCTAGAGCCAACCTGTTCAAAGTAATATAAAGAAAGAAATGTATCTTGTAAGATTTTTAAAACACAAAGGTACTCATTTTCCCCTGGATTTTGAAGTCCTACCCAATTATTTCCCCAAATACAAAAACTAATTTTAGCAGAAAACATAAAACAGACCTTATAATGAACAGGCCACCATGAAGTATCAAATGGCAGATTAAGCTGCTGCTTTCCTTCTTTGTTTAAGAAAGCTTAAAGCTGCTCCAGCTATTCACTAAAGATTGCTTGGTCCTCAGTAAGCATCGAGAAGACTGTAGCCTGTGAGCTACATCTGTCCTCTGTGACTATGTAATTCTTACCCCACTCATCTATATTTGGTAACTGAACTCATGTTTCAGTCGACTGCTACTATCTGGAATTCCAGGAGAAGCAATGTTGGGCCTGGAAGTAGCACTAAGTTCTGTGCACTTGGGACTCAGAAATTCAAAGAACTTAATCATTTTAATAATTCCATTTTGTTGCATTTAGCACTAATTCAAATAATTGAAAAATATTACTCTGGAATATTCAAATGTGAAAATTACTTACTACCAAAGTGCTTATCTCCAGATACAAAGGAACAGAAAATGGTGCAACTTAATTATGGAAAAAATAACTCCTTTATATGCCATTTTGCTTTAACATATTTTTTGACAAAATTATTTTTATGACAATAAAATAAGAGAATGGGCTTTCTCTACTAAAAGTAGCTTAAAACAGATAGTTTTCACATGTACCTTGACATCTTCTAAGAAAATAAAAGGCTTATTTAGTTTTATTAGAATAAGTGGTACGATTTTGTGCATAATTTAATGGAATAATTATCCCTCTAATCATGTTACCCTAACTGAATAAATTTAATCATTGATTTTTAACGTATTGAATGAGGCAATTCTATCAAAAGAAAATAAGCCTGCTCAGAAAAGACACACAAAACCTGAAAAACAGGTATGCCTTATAAAGAACGTAGAATGCACTTCTGGTTTCTTTGGCCCTGTACACTGTAATGAGTAATTGCAGTCAACTTTCCCCTACTCTCCTTGCTAAGGAAGGACTTTCACCTCACCAAGGACTCCTGGGAGAGTTTTGCCTCAGAAAAGAGAAATTTTCTGTCAGAAAGCACACCTATGTCTTTTTAAGTACATCATTTCCTCAGTGAAAGGAAGAAGTAAACATGAAGATTGCTGGTTTAATCCACAGACTTCATCACTTAATTTCCAGAAATATAAGAAATGTGTGGTTAGGATTGTTTCTGCCAGACAGCAGCCTGTTTGCAGAAGAGAAATTCTCTAGAGTAAACAGGAGAAGCTGTAGCTCCAAGGGGATACTATAGATTTCCGTAGATTCTGATAGTCTGTTATGTCTGCTCTGTTATTTACATTCTTTAAACTCTATTTAAATTCTTTCTGTAGGCATTTCTTTTTCACTTCTCAGCTCAAGGTATTCTAGATATTGCCCCACCTTTATCATTAAGGTTTGTTCTTTGGCAACAACACAAGTGCCCACCGATGTGATAAAGGTGCACCAGTAACTGATCCGTGATTCCCTATTGGGCCCAGCCCACCTTCATGGCATATTGAGTGTTGGTATCAGACATTTTATTTCTGTATTTAGTACAGTATCTTTCTTTGCATCTTCATATAGGCAATTACTGTCCCCTAATCAGAGTTTCAGCAGATTCACTGACAGTATTACTCCACAATGCACACTGACATCATTCTTCTGCCTTGAGATTCTTGCCTTGTTATTATGAAATGAATAGAAGGGATTTTATTACAGGTCATTTTACAGTAAGTTCAGCATGTCAAATAAGAACAGAATCCTCATTTTAATAGTTCTGGTTAAGAACTATACAATAAAGGAGTCTGTCATCTACCCGTTAACTACTGTATGTGTAATCTGTAAGCAGTCACCATGCTGAATTATACCCAGACCCTGCATTGGGCACGCAGCCTCTTCCCTAAATGCATTAGAGCTAGGCACCTTGGAACGAGAGCCAAAAATAGCCTGTGTATAAACAGCAATGAACTGCCTTGGGCTACCTTCAGCATTTTCTACAGGGAGGGGGTGAATGAATTCCTAGTTCTTGGAATGATATACTTAAAGTGTCATTTCTGAGAAGAAAATACAGCTGCCTGGGGATACTTGGAGATAATTTTTAAAGGATCAGAGCTTAAAGAATACAGCTGCAGTGTTGGTTTTGTGTACATCAGGTACAACTACTAATTTTTGTACAGCATAGTAGTAGAAACATTTGCCCAGAATGTGGAAGATCTGGTTAATTTTATTCCCAGTTGCTTTAAGTATTAATAAAATTTTGGCCATATTTTGCAAACTTATTAGAGTAAGGTTTTATATAGTTGCTTTAAGCCATTAACCAGATTTCTACAATGTCTTTGTACAAAGATTTACAGAATGCTTATATTCTTTGATCTGACAAATCTTCAACATTTTAATTTTTGATCATGGATTTTCAGTTTTATGCAAATTTAATGTGCATGTTCCTTTACTAAAAAGTGGTAGACAGCAGTAAAACACTATCAGAAAATGCCAGGAGACTAATATTTTGAAACAGTGACACATTTTGAAAGATAAACATGTACATGCAATAATATGTAATGATGTAGTAATTTTACATTTACATGTAAAACACAAAAATTAGTAATATGTAATGCAAATAGAATAAAGGATATTACACATGATAAGCTAGCTCCACTCCTGTTGCAGTACTGTGGCAAGTTCAAGTGATGAACAGAACTACAGAATCATATATACTTTTCATTATTACTTTTCACCAAAAATTTGGTGGGACATAGCTGAAGCTATATTAATAGTTTCTAATACCAGTCACTGTTAAGTCATTCAAACCCACATGTCACGAACTATAAAGCTATTCTGGGTGTACAAGCTTTCCTTTCCATCTGATGAAGAGGTTACACCACACCAAAGATTTTCAATGTTAACTGGACTGTAAAGTAAATTTAATAATAAGCACAGCTCTAAAGGACAGTAATTTATATACTTAAAAAAGAGAAGGAAACCTCTCTTATGGTCCCAAGATTATTTTGTATCTTACTGCAAAGAGCTACAAGATCAGATACAAGTAGACAGACAATCCCCTTGCCAAGAACTAAGCTGAGTGTTTAGATTTCAAATAATAACTTTGCTTTAATGACTGCTCATATTTTACGGAACAGAAGCAGATAAAAATCCCTTCACTGCCCAGAAAATCCCTGCAGTGATTTTGAGCTACAGATACTATTTTTTCCTTATACTTCTGTTTGAAACACCGATCTCTGAT
>VZSV01000028.1:4504678-4531667 GCA_013398735.1 Nothocercus julius | reverse complement strand
TTTTAAAAGAAGAAAAAAAAAATTACTAAAAGTAGTAACTATCTTTCAGCTTTCTTTTGCAGGATTGCTTAACAAAAAGGTGACTAAGAGGTTGCAGGTGGTAATAATTCAATAGGCTTAAAAGTATTCCAGAATTAGCACAGCTGTGAGTAGGAAAGTCAGCCATCAAATGGAAAGCTGATAACTCGCAAAAACACTAATGCTATTCCTTAAACCAGGGAGGAATGAAGCTTCTTCATCTAAGATTTGCTGTATTTGAAAACCTCGCCAAGGCAATGGACACCACCACACTTCTGTGGTGGTAATTCAGCTCTGCTTACCTCCAGGCTACAAGCACACTCATAATACTCTCCCTCAGGATGTCCTATTTTTTAAACCTGGCACTAGACGGTTAAAAATTGAACCAATGGACAAACTGCCACGTCTTGGAGAGCCCCTTCAACATCTCCTAGAAACTCAAGGGCGCTTTGCACGGATTAACATCATGCTCTGGCACCTGGGGCTCCCAGGCAAAGCATGACGCCAAAGCGCAGCAACACGGAGCCAAGTTCCCTGCTCCGTGCCACAAACCCGGGGACTTCCCTGAGCTCGGGGAAGGTGTCTCCGCTCGTCACCTGAGGGCGGCCGCCCCCTGGGCGGTCCAGGCAGCCCCCTTCGCCCCCACGTTCACGAGCAGCCTCGACGCTCAGGACGTGGCTACGATGAAGCTCGCTCCTGGCCCTGCCTTTGGCGGCCGGGGGCTCAATGGCTGATGGAGGAGGGGGAGGAGGCGAGGGGCGGCTCTCCCTGGGGAAGTGCTCCCGCCCCAGAGGGAGAAGAAAGCGGAGGACGGCCCCGCCTGACCGCGCGACTGGGAGGGCGTCATGGCGCCACAGAGCCGCCGCCCAACGGTCCCTCGCAGCCGTTGGGCCACGCGCGCGGCAACGCCCAACAGCCACTGAGCTCGCGGCACCAATGGCTGCCCCTGTCTGCTTGTCCACGCCGCTGTAACCTTCCTGCCTTTCTCACCTCGAAGTTTCTACGTTTTCTTTTTTTTTCCCCTCCCTACAAAATGGCCGAGGAACTTCAGAAACACCCAATGTAGGGGTTGTCCAGTCAGTTTTCAGTGAGTACATGTGTGAGGTAAGAAGTCTTGCATGTCATGGTTTTTTTGCCCCAGTACATCCTCCAGCCTCTCAAGAGTTTTCTTCATCCTGCTTTGCCACTGCAGTTTTAATTAATTCAAGTAATATTAAATTGCTACTGTGCTGCCCTTGTGCTGGGAAATGAGAGGGAGTGTGAGGGGATGCAAGCTGATAGACGGGTGTGTGCCACTTCCAGCGTTTGCTGAACGCACTGTGTGATGTTAGGTGCAATGCCTAACAAATATTTTTTTTGAAGTTATCCTCTTTTCCTCATGACCAGGGTTTTGTCTGTACCCAGGAATGTAAGCTGCTTATCTAAGCCCTTCTCCACCCACTCAAACCACCTCTGAGATGCTTTCATGCTCTGGAGCGTAGTATCCTACTTCTTGCCCAGGATCCAGCACCTATGGTGTTAGCGCCTGCAATATTCACACATTTCCAATTCAGAATTTTCCTCAGAACCGAGAATTTTCCTAAGAACTGAGAACATGCAGAGTTTTATCACGTTTTAAGCTACCACGATTTTTGCCATAGAAGTCCTTAAAAATCCATACAGATTAGGCTCGCTTTTGTCCAGAGGGTCTAGGGAAGACAGTTATTAACAACTGTTAATATTAATTCCATTAAATTATTCAAGGCATATTGTAGAATAGTATTAAAGTACGAGAAACAAGGTGCCAATAATCTCTGGAATTCATTATGGGTTTGACTGATTCAGTGCCCTAGGTGACGGCACTCTTCCAGGGTTTGCATAGATAGGCCATTCCATGTTTAGTATTGGAAAGCATATAGAAATAACTGTCCCCTGTTACTCTTATCTAATTTGATTTTGTTCTTCATTCTATAAGCCTTGGTTGTATCTATATATTAATTGTAAACTAAGTATGGTTCCTACTCCCTCTAACATATCTGAACAGTGTTATACATCCTCTTTTTTTTCCCCTTGTGTATGCTTAAATTTAAGGACATGCTTCAGTCCCAAGTCTCTTAAATGTTACCTGTATACCTCTGTGAAAAATACCTTTCAAATAAGTCTGATAATTCTTGTAAAAAGTTTTTGCGTTTATGCCTGTCATAAAACTCAGAGCAGGGCTGTGAGAAAACCAAGTGGTCTATAGCATCACATGGTATCTTTTTCTATGGTACATACTAAGTATTTTCAATGTAGTTCAGTTAGAGTTTCCATCTGGAAAATGATCTCCATTAGATTAATTTTAGCTGAAAGCCTATAGTGCATATTTTACATGTTTGTATTTGCAGCCAGTCATGTACTCAGATTCCTTTTTAACATGTGAAATGTGTTTGATCTGAACAGGCACAGACAGCGCTGAAGTTCAATGGCAGACTAAAGCCTCTGTTTCTACAAAGGGATTAACTTTGAAAAGTGAATGTGCCTTTTTCAACAAACTATTTCAACAAACTGCTCATCTCTATGAAAATAAGTATGTAGTCCTTCTTTTCCTTTTATGATAATACTGCTTTACATTAATTTAAATTCTTAACAGCTATTGCATGCTATGTCTTTTGATTATGCCAAATGAATTCCTGCAGTCTGTAGCAAGGCTCTGCCAGCCACCTAAAAACGTAACTGATGTAAGATAAGGGTAGACAGCTGTGTATTGATGCCAGAAGTCATAGTGCTAAACAAAGACAAATATGCAGGAATGTGACATGCATATGTCTGAGGAGAGAAATGAACATTGAAGGAGGAATGTTAAGAGCGGAAGTAATCAGCTGTCCAAACCCAGTGCAGTGGGACTAAATTAAAAAAAACAAGTCGAACACAGCTGGCTAGCTAGGACAAACTGCTGAGAGATTTGTCAGTCAGTAGCTTCTATTAGGGAGACACTTAGCTCGGAATTATTTTTGGAAAGAGTTTCCATGGAGTTGGAGGGGCTTACGGCCTTTTGCTTTTTCCTGATTGGCCAACAGACAGCTGCTGAAAAAGGTGGTAGCAGAAATATCCCAGACCTGGTGGATATCACATAGACAAGCAATGGCAGCTTATTTTTTGTTTTCTGGTAGGCTGTATCTTGTCAAAATTTAACAGAATTTTTTTCCTTTCTTCCTTGATGGTAAGAAAGGAAGGGCATTCAAACTAAGCACCAGATAATGCTGGCAGAAAATATGACAGCTTTTGCTTACAACTTGGGAGTAGTGTATTGCTTTGTAGCACTCATTCCATAGTTTAAAACTAATACAGTATGTTTTCCCTTCCAGGGTGAACTGTTGTACATGCTTAGCATTTGCAAACACATCAGCCTTATGTTCTAAGTGTCCATTCTGTTTCATTTGGTTTTAGAGATAAGTCACGTAGCAAGCGTGTTTTTTTTTTTTTTTTTTTTTTTTTTTTTTTTTAATATGTGTTTTTAGGAGTAACATAAAGGAGGCCTCCAGAGTAGGGGAAGACATCGCCCTTTCAAAGGCAGTGAAGGCTTGTGTCTGGCATGGCATGGTCTGATATGAACAGTTTTAGAGGAAGAATTAGATATCTTTTATACAGAACTACAGAACCTATACAGAACTACTAATACGTTGTTGGAAATAATATATGCACATATTGCTACAATTGAATTGAGGAATTAGTTAAAATCCACAAAACTTTAATGTCAAAATAACTATATTCACTGTACGAGGCTGTGCTGCACAGTTTTATAGTTGGTGGATATGCAGTTTCTATGTAAATAAGCCCTTATAGCCCATTCTTATCTCCATTTTAGCAAGTTTTTTTGGACTTTATCTTTTAAATAATAAATCAAAAGTAAGTCTCTCTTAGGAATTGAAACTTCCAACTTCCACATCCTAGAGTATTTAATCACAGGATCAGCTGCCCCAGAAGCCCATAACAGCTATCATCTCTTTCTTGCAGGCATGATTAGATATGTTATTAGTTAGCCAGGAGCTCTCCTCTTATCTTTCTTATCTTTCTTCTGCAAGTTAAACAATTGACGCAAAGTGTACAACTGTTCGTGAGAATGAATTTGAAGGATCTATCTTTATCACTAGTAGATATTTAAGCCATGATTGTACTGGGCAGAAAGAATGGGTTTTTAGAGTTGAGTAACTACTATAGAATTATGAAAACTGACGAGACTAAGTGAAAAATAGATATTATAGAGATTAAAAGTTTGAAGAATATCATGCAAATTAAAAAGGAAGAAAGGCATTTCCCAAATCAGAATAGCTTTTGAACTTAGTTACAGGAAGAGATCTCTGCCGTCCTTTTTAGGAGCAGCATTTGAGAAGGGTGTGAATTTGAACTTTGCTCTAGACTCATGCTGAAGGTTGTACTTACTTACTAATGGTCACTTTACCCATTTCGTTTGGAGAGCCACATTTGATGTGTGTGTGTAACTGATTGCAGAAATTGGTGTCTATTGACTTGGACCATACCCTGATGAAGTAAATTAGTAAATATTATTTACACAACCTGTAACATCAGTGAGCTTCGTCTTTCAAAGTTCCACTAACTTTATATTAAATCTGTGTGTTAGTTTTGGTGAATTTAAAATATGCATTCTGTTTATAATAAGGAGAAAAATAACCCTTCTAGAGCATTAAGTGGTAAAAATAGTTATATTTTCTTTTCTCTATTTTGTGTATTTCAAAATGTAATATACCTGTTTTGTTATTTACTCTTAAGTGCAACAAAGCTCATTGGCAGCTCTTACCAGGAGAAATACCTTCTGTTACTGATTCAGAAGGGTAGAGGGAAGGAGGCTGAAATGCTAAGAAATAAAACAGTGTGGTCTTCACTTTGTAGAGAAAAAAAAATCTTTTTATAGCTTCATCTGTGGCCAATACTTGCAGAATAATGTTGCCCTGAAGATAGGAAGAGTGAAAGAAGACACTCCTTCCTAATCTTTATTTTTCTTTTTCCAGAATACCTCAAAGTCTTTACTGTACTAGCAAGTATTTTTTTAGCAGATCATCCACAGACTTTTCAATCATTGATTTGCTAAGGTATTTTTCCTTCAAATGGCTTGCCATTGCTGAAGCATTCATTTGTCCAAACAACCCAAAACTCTGAAGCTGTTAAAATTCTCTACTTTTTTATTTTTCGGATAGTTTCTTATCAAAGAAGCAAGTCTTCACTGTTTTTCTTTTTTATAACAAAATGTATTATTTCTACATTTATACTCTTTTGGCTTCAGCATCCTATTTGGGCACAAATATCTACCCAGGCATTATTCCTTGAAGAATTAATGCCTTTTCAAACATGTCATGCCATTCAGCTTTATCCTTGAGTAACTAACTATTCTGGTTACTAGTGCCTTTATTGTTCATAAGCTTTTCAGCTGTTCTGTTCAGACCCAGTTTTGTGCACTTGCATCAAAAATGATGAATAGTATAATTTGATTTAAAAAGCAAAATTGGTTAACTGTTTACTGATTAATATTTTCTTCTTTTATTCCTGCATACTTTATTTGAGAACTTTGTGAAATAAGTTAAAGGTTAATGCTGTATTTCCTTCGGAGATTTGGAATTCTGCATAATCAGATAGTCAGTAGGGCCTCAGTACCAGCATTCCTCAATAATTACACAGGAGTATGTCTTGAGCAATCAGTATGACTTTTCTGTTCTTTGAAACTTTTAAGTATGTTTTTTTTCCTGAAAAAAAAATACATGAAATTGATATATGACCTGTCATACTGCAAGCTAACAGCCATCTTGTGGTGATGCTTTGTATAAATGGAGACAGTTTCCTGTTTAGCAATTTGGAAGAATTCGTATGTAATGTTGAGCCATACCATATTTCATTACAATGAACAAAAGTCAGTTGTAAATTACATATTAACAGAAATGCAGTCACTAGCTCACTCAAGTATTTCATTTTTCAGGGATATCTGGATAAGCAAAGCAACACCGTGAGGCTTTTGACCCATTTATTATTATGAACCTTGTAATATTTGTATTATTATGAACCTTGTAACTTTTTTTTTTTTTTTTAAGAAGGATTTATTCTCCAAGATCTGCAAAGCAACTCTGAAGGGTAAGTTTATGTTAATTACCTCTTTCTTTAGCTTAGAAATTGGTGTATATACATAAAAAACAAAAATCATGTTCACTGAAAATATTTCTTGGGAGAATGAGTTGGGAAGAGAATAAAATGTGGTATAGGAATAGCATCTTAAATGCATTCCATCTCATGCACTGTTTCTACCCAGTTAACCAGTGTCATCTCGTTTTTGTCACAGTTTCTGCTTTAGCCAACTACTTCTGTATTTTAAATAAATATTGAATATAGTGTTCTTAATGAAAAGGTAAAAATGAGGCTGAATATGTTTTTGGCATGAGTTCTGAGGATACAGAGCTGAGTACAAAGGCATGGCAGAGCATCAGAAAGAGAGACTGTAAAGCAGATGTTCGTTTTTTGAGTGCAGAATTGCACCACTCAGAACTCATAGTTCTTCCTATATCTGTTGGAGAAGACAGAAGTTATCCATAGTATCAAGGACACCTATAGAAGAATCAATATGATAAATTTTCCATTGCCAAAAGATTACTGATCAATAACAACACATTCATTTTTCTTGGGGAAAAAAAAGCATTTTTAGGTTCCTTTACATACATATATAAGACTTCAGAGACATTAAGTGGCAGATATGTGGATACTGGCTTTTTAAAATAAAATACTGTTTTTCCTTGATTCTAGCCAATACTTCTAGCTATTTACATGACTAATTTGTCATGTAAACCCAATTAATTCATTGTTGTATCTTACACAAGATTTGCATTTTGAAGAGAGTCTAAGAATTTTTTTGAAGATGTGCTAAAAATAAGATGCTACTTCCAGCAAATTAGAAGAGTATATATAGCTAGTACTACAAAATGTAAACAGACTTTTTACCAGTGATGGGTAAAATTAAATTTTGTTTTAACAATGTGTTAAAGAATATGATAAAGGAAAGGAAATAAAAGTAAACTAAATGATAATTAGGAATCTGTGGGGAAAAAAGCCTTTATCCCTGACACTCTGAAACAGTATGATAGCAACTATATTCATAACTATGAATTCAGAATATATTATCAAATATAAAGGATATAGTTTGATGACCTATGAAGATAATTTGAATCCGTTGCAAGCATATGACTTCTCTGAAACTGCTTCTAGAGCTGCTAGAATCCTTTGCCAAGCTCTTATGAAATGTGGACCACACTTTACAAACACTACATCTAGTCTCTTGGACTAAATGAGTTTGCTTTAAAAAATTATCAAGAAGAAAACAATTATTTACATGGAAAGCTTTTACTAGGAACATACTCAGTGTATTATCTTTCTCCTTTTTTAACTTAAACATGTAAAACCAGTCCCCAGTGATAGAGGGTTCAAGATTTTCTGCTCTAAAATACTTTCACTGAGTGTATGAAAATACAAAATGTCAAGAAGGGATGAAAAATCTTTCTTACATAATAATAAGTATACAAAAAGAAGCATAGAAGATATAGTCACATTTTTTTCTAAAATATTGTTTGACTATATTTGCAAGCTCAAGAAGATTACTAGTTCACATCTTCAGGCGCAAGTTCCAGAAACATTACAAGAATAAAAGATAAATTGCCTGCAAAATCCTGAAGTTAGTGAGTGCATTACCGCATTTACACTCAGGCTCGGAGTTGGCTCGGAGTTCCTGATCTACTGTTCCTGATCTACTGTTTCGATTTCGATTTCCTGGTTAATTGCAGACTTAGCTTAGTATTTTGCCTGATTATTTTTTATGTTTTATTACATTCGCCTGATTATTTTGCCTGGCTATTGATTGGGCCAGCTGACGTCACTGTTCTGCCCTGCCCCTGGCATGGGGACCGCACCCTGTCAGCCAGGGCACTGCCTTTTCTGGTCTGGACTTTGGATGCCCTGGGCTCCTGACCAATTGTTCTAGGTGTACCACAACAAACTTTAATTACAGCATTTAATTCCTTTTCATGTTTTCTTCTGGCTGCTCATAAAACTAAAAAGAAATGTAAATTACATTTTCCTCTAGGTAACTCTTAATGGTATCTCAAAAGACTGCATTAAAATGAATGCAGCAACAAAATATAGAATTTTAGTCCATTTACTTTGATTGTTTCTAAAATGGCTATTGTGAAACAATACAAATTTCTTTTGGAAATGGGTAAGTGGATTTTGTATTTTTATAAATAAATATTCAACATACTCAACATAGTTTATTTCACTGAATTACTGTGTGTTAGATTATTGGTCTCATAACACATGCTTGGCTCCTAAGCCACTTCACTTACTCGCTGACTTGTCCAGCATGATAGTCACTAGCAGTTATGCACTAACTTATAAACAATTGTTCATTTAAGAATTTCCTGTATTTTTTTCAGTGTTTCTTTAACTGACCTCTCTGAGGATGAAGAGGACTGTGTTATGCAGGTGTTTAGCAGTGGTGACAAAATGTCTCGGAAAAGATGTTACAAGTCTCCTGGTAAATAAAAAACATCCCAAATGATGAATTGCCTCATACTAGAACTGTTGTTTCTCATAGCATTTATATGTATATATTTATAGTGTGCAAGGAAATATATGCTTTTCACAGAAATTTAGGTGGTTTAAGTATCATAGGAAGTTGTAAGAGATGTCTAAAATCTTAAAGATAAGAAATGCAATTTTATTATTTTCAGATGAATTCCTTCCTGTGTGCATTGAAGTGTAGCGACTTTACAGATTGTATAACCATTATTTGGCTGATGGCTTTGCTGGCCATGGCAAAATATTTATACTTCGGACCGAAAACTAGTAAATCATTTTAAAGTTCTAATTAATTTCAGCTTCTTGAATATTCAAGATAATTTGAATGAAATAATTCAAGCTTAACCTTGTTCATGAGAATACTTCCCATATGAATTAGGATGCTGGTGTCTTTATTTTGTTACTAAGTCTATGTTTGCATCAACCCTCCTCCAGTAGTCCAGGAGTAGCATTATGGCCTAATTATTTAGAGTATGAGCAAAGAACCATCTTTTATCAGATTGGCTCTTGGGCATAGATTTTTCCAAGGAAAGACTAGCTGCAACTGGCATTAAGAGATCAAATAAGTAGAAAGTTCCTTATAGCTTAACGTTTGTTACTGCGTGAAAAATAATCAAAACATTCCCCAACTTCTTATCACTCCTTTCTGTACTTCATGTTGGTACAGTAAAGTTAATGAAATGAAAACATACATAATTTAGTTTTTGGATCAAAATTCATCCCATTCAAACACAGTCTGTTTGCCATCTGTATAGAATTTAGGACTAAATTCCTGAAATAGTTGATGCACAGATTATGAAAACTGGAATTTAAGTAGAAAAGAAGCTTAGGCTTCAACCTGTAGTCTTAATCAGTTGCTCTTTCTTCCTAATGGTGACAGAATTTCAGATCTCCCCCTACCACCACCCCCACTCCTCCAGTGTATCAGCTCCTGTGTGCATTGAAACCTAAGTTCTGGCAGAAACTGTCCGAAGTTCAAGAACTGCCCAGATAAAAGATTAACTAACGTTACAGTAGTCCAGCTGGACAGAAAAACGTTATTCCCTCCAGTTGACCAGAGACTAGTGATTTAAGAACGTTACCTTTCTCCATGAAAAAGTCTGTGGAGGCTTCTGACTTGCACTGTGTGCTTCATTTTAAAGAGTATATTTAAAAAAAGATACTGAGTGTATCTGTAAATGCCTGCATAAAGAGATTTATTTTGAAGGTGAAAGTTTAGTTTAGGTATCAGTGAGTACTGACAGTTCCAAGTTAGGTGTCTCAAATTAAAATTAATTTCTGCAGCAGTTTTTTTTTTTTCTGTACTAGATGGGTACTGCAAACTGCTTGATGATCAAAACTTTTTTGATGATCTTGAATCTTCTTGAAAGAATGGCTGTTTCAGCTCCTCGTCTCCAGCCTCTGTCTTTCCTTTTTGTCATTGTTTTGTAGGAAGATCTTAAAGGCAGCTGTGGTAGCTGTGACACTGGAGAGGCATCCAGGCTTGTTTTGGATTCTGGGGGTAGCTGCACTGAACTTGAGACATCATCATGTGTCAAGTATGAAAACATTTTAAGACTAGAGGTCATAAGAAAGCTAAAACTATTGTCAAGATGGAAATATAACAGCTGAAAAAAAACAGCCGTGTCACTTCTCCTGTGTCTGGACTTGTGTACCCCAGGCTGCAGCAACATTGCAGGGTGGTTGCTTCAGCCCTGGTGAAGCTGGGGGTTGTTAAATCTTGGGGTGCAGCCCAGAGCAAACTCCTCTTGTGCAGGCTGCACCTTCCAACATTAAGTTTCCAACTTTAAGAAAACAGGCTTGTAAAAATAGTAGCTTGGGGTGGTGGTGCTGTAATTAGGGACCCAGTTTTCTGGTAGCATCATCTTGGCTCTGTGTCTCAAAGTTTTCCCTGTTGATTTTTTCCCTAGGTGATGTTTGGGACTGTCTTTTTCCCCTCAGCATTTTCTGGTAGCTTTCAGAGGCAGAGGGAGCAGCTTTCGAAACCAGGTCTCCCTGCGCCAGCAGGGAGGAGCTGCATCGGAATCGAAAGCGAGCCGTGCGGCGCACGGGGAACAGAAACCGAAAGTGGGCGGGTTGGCGCTGGCTCCAGTGGCAACGGGAGCATAAAGGAGCAGTGGCCGCAGGCCAGGCAGCAAAGCGGGCACTGAAGGCAGGTAGGTCCTGCGGTGGGGTGGGAGTGGGGTTAGAGTTAGGTTTGGGGCAGGATTTTGGGTTGAGTTTAGAGTTGGGGTTTTTGGGTGGTAGTGCCAACTAGATTGGGGTTATGATTGCATTGGCGCTTGAATTGAGGCTGACTCCTGTCCATCCTATGGCCCTGGCACTTGCAGTGTTGAAACATGTATTGCAGAAAAGCATCATGGCAAAGCTTTTAAGTGGTGTTTTTTTTTTTTTTTTTGTCAGGAAATATAATGGTCCATACATGAGCATGTGCAGGTATAGTTCTGCATTCCTAGCTGGCTTTCTGTGTTCAGATATGTAAAGTAACACTCTGTTAGCAGCTTGCTGAAGTAGGGGTGACAGTTTCCTAGGCCAGTGACAATTTTAGAATGCAGATACATGCATTCATCCAAGAAAAGCATTTCAAGCCTTTGTTAAAACTTTTTCAATTTAAATTAGAAAATGCATAACAATTTAAAGCTTTTTCATACCTTGACATGAAATATGTATTCAAAATGCTAAATAAAGGTGAGCTTTATATGGTTTTATAAATATATGTATATATAAATGGCTTACATTTAATGAAAACAGGCCTTAAAGTTCAATTCTAAAGTTACCTTAAGCACACCAGTGTAATATAGCATTCTGTGTGTACAGTATTTTACAAGTAGTTTATATGAGTATATTTTGTTTCCTTGTCCTGCAACTTAATTTCTTGGGGTTTTAACTAATGCAAGGTGAAAATCAAAATGAGAATTTCAGCTTAGTTTTGTCCTGAGTCAATGAAATCTGAAAAAGGGAGGCTGTATTTTTGTTCTTTTCTTTTTTCTTTCCATAAGAAAATATGTAAGACTAAAAATAAGTTCTAAGGAACTTGAAAGGACATGCAAAGACTTTTTTTCAGTTTGCAAAGAGTTTTGTTTCCGTTTGCAATGAGTTGCTATACAGTGTCATCTGAGGATGAAACAGTCCTGTTATGGTCTCAAGAAATGCAAAGATAATAGTATTTAAGGCATAGGAATATTGCAGTGGCAAATATCTCAGTGATAAATACTGCATGAGCCTATTTCTTGAATGGAAGCTGGGGAAAACTGGTGAGTACAGAAGAATTGAGCTGAAGTGACAGGGAAATAGTAGGGTTATCCCAAGTCATCAGTTTTTCTTTTGCTCAAGAGAACACAAGATAATGACTTGTTAAAGTAGAGAGGTAGCTTAGACTCTTGGGTCAACCTTTATTGTTGAGTGTTCAGTCAAGATTCGAGAACCCCATCCTTTTTTTTTTTTTTTTTTAAA
Source organism: Nothocercus julius (assembly GCA_013398735.1). NCBI lineage: Eukaryota > Metazoa > Chordata > Aves > Tinamiformes > Tinamidae > Nothocercus > Nothocercus julius. Next base: position 4,519,610 of record VZSV01000028.1, on the reverse strand, counting down.
AAAAAAAAGAAAAAATAAAAAAGAAAAACATTGAAATAAAAAGTAGAATTGGTGCATTGGTGCCAAACCATGACTATTGCAAGCCCTGTGTGATAAAAATGTTGCTGGTCTGATAGATGACTAGAAGGGGCAGTGATGATTCAAGTGTCTTGGCCCAGGAAACAGAGATGCCATGGAACACGGCCTATAGATATAGCCAAAATAACAAATGATGTCCAACTCATCTCCCCCTACCTCCCCCACACCAATAAAGGTTCTTTCATGCAAACTAGCTAGCAAGGACATAATGGTCTTACTTTTCCTTGGCAAACTTTAACAAAGACAGAAGATGATGTGTTTCATTTACTTCATAAAAGAAATTACTAATTTCAAAATAAAAATATGTCTCAAAAATGTCCATAAAATGGTTTCCAATTTTTCTTCATTATATTCCAGTGTAGCTATGAAATAGTTAATCTAATGTCTCAAGTGTAAGAGGATACCATATTTCCCCCAAATTACTTTTAATTACCTAGAGTTTTCTTTTTTAGGTACCAGAAACGAGATCTGTGATGGACTCTGCAGAAGCTGATCTTGGGAAGATTGTTGATGATGATGCCAGCAAGAGTTATAGTAATGATGAAGACTGTGAGTTTATGGACAGTGGGAAAATAGGCTTAATGCAACAGTTTAAAAAGGAAGATGTAGGGAGTGGAAGTGCAAGTGATTATCAGAATGAGACCAGTGATAAAGAAACAACCATTATGCGGATACTTAAAGAAATGGAAGACAGAGAAAAAGAAGATGAAGACACAGATTACAGTTACTTTTATAGTACCTTAGACAGGGAAGAAGTAACACAGCAGGCATCACAAACTGAATGCAAGGATTTCAGAGTTCTCTGGGATAGTCTTGGTTCCCAGAGTCCTGGTGAGGAGATACTACTAGCTTATGCTCACGTCTCTGGCTTTTTATAGTATCTCTTATAGTATTGTACACTTTGGCTTTTTCGTAATTAACTGATGAGTTATGGTTATATGGTTCTAAAAATAACAATAATAAATTTAGAAATTAGAAATGTTTCTACAAATAACAATAATAAATTTAGAAATTAGAAATGTTTCTAATTTATTGTAATTATTTTAGAAAGAATACACCAGGCTGGATTTCTGAATATATTGAATGTACATGTTTGGACATCCCTATCAAAAGCTGAGTAAGTGCACTGGGGTTCACTGAAAAAAAAATATTAAATTAAATTTAAAAATTTAAAAAAGTTTTCTTTGAGCTAAGAAGACATTGCAGTGTAGTACCCCTCGGAGAAGCTGTGTGTTTGTAACCTAGATTTGTTGAAAACCAGAAAACAGAGCCGTGTGAAGGAAGCCTCTTAATGTCACAGTATGTCTAATCAAAGTATAAGGATAATTTGCAGGTTTTGGGAGCTAATCTGCAATTGTAACTTTTGCTATTTTTTTTTCAGAGTTTCCAGTATGCTTTATAGCGTTCTGAGCATATTTCATCTGCTGTATTAAGGCTGCTACTGTTACAGCATTTATTTTTTTTTTCCACAGTTTTCCCTTTCATATGTACCTGTTACGTCTTCTGTGTATCTTTTCTTCTACATGATCTTCTGCATCCCCAGCTTCTGCTTCCTTTCCCTGCTTGATATGGAAAAGGATTAAAAATAGCATAGTTCACACTGACAGTGAAGTATCTTCTCTACATTCTGGAGCTGACGTGCTAGAGATTAGTACTAATAAATGGAAGATAGTTTAAATATGTAAGAGAGATTTGCATAGTTTTGGTTAACAGTCAGGAGTGCTCTCAAAATCTGTGTGTGGCTGTCTCTTCTGGGATATTTGTTTTAGAGAGCAGCACCTGGATAAGCAGACATGAGCAAGAGCTGCCACAGAAGTTGCAGAAGCCTCAGATGCTACAAAAGTATCCAGAATTGTAGAGAAGACAATATATTCAGTAGTTGAAAGGATTGCAAACTATTTATGACTAACTTTAGATCCAGTAAAGATGGCTTGCTGTACATTTTACTTAGGTATTTAATGTGTAGTTGATTTAATTACGCAAAATGTTTACTTGAAAATCTATTAGTAAGAAAATTACTCCTGTCCTGTATCTGTAACTTTTTGGGAGTAATATTATATACATGCTATTTTCCTTTTCTTTCAGTTATGTCAGTCTATTAAAGGACTTTGTTGAGTCTGAGTTTTTTGTGATAGATGGGGATTCCTTACTTCTTATGTGTTTATGCAAGGAAACAGAGTATCTAACCTTCTTTTACCGAGTTGAATGCTTTCTGCAGGACTTCACTGAAAAAGGAGCAAAATACATCATTGTTTTCTTCAAGGTACTGAACGAGTAACATTTAAACCTTTTTAAACTACTACAGTTCCTCAAAAGGGATTGTTTGATTGTAACCCACTTTAGGAAATGATCTATTCACTGTATCCACAAATAAGGAGAGATTTGTGACATTCAGCAGGAATAACATTTCAGCTTTTTTTTTTTTTTTTTTTCCTGCCTCTTACTTGCATGAGATTTAGTTTTAATTTTAAAGTAGGTTTTTAAGAAATTCAGTAAATTATTATAATTTGTGTCTTTTTTTTTCTGCACAAGTAACCGTTAATGTTTAAAGAATACCAGGTCCACATTGTCCTGTATGAAGTTTTAACAATGCTTTCATTGAATCATGCATACTTTGAATTCTATAAACATATTTAAGATGAGTTAAAAATTAATAGCTTTGTTGGTCTTGTCATGGAAAAAATATTAAGAAGACTGATAGTATTACGGAAGCAAAAAAGTAGATTTGAACATGATGCGGAGGGGAATGGAAATGGGTAGTAATCATACTTTATAAACTCAATGCAATTTACTGCTGAGGATGACCTAGTATTACAATTCTTCTGCAGTGCTTCCTCTTCTATGTAAGAACTTTCAAAGTCTTTATTTGCTGGTCATTCATCCCTTTCCTATGCCTTAAAGAGGAGAACAACCCAAAAGGCACAATGGCCTCTGTCTTTTGTAGACGAAAGGAGCAGAAGGGTTTTTCCATGAGTCAGTCTATGTCATGGTTCAGCTGCAAAGCTCTGGAGCACATTTATGTAGTGATTGTCAGGCAGTGATTGCAGGAGGGTGGTAAAGTGGGCACAGGGGGCATGCATCAGTACATAACTGATCTGTGAAAATGATTATTCCTTTTTGGGCTATTTTCAGCCTCACAAAATATGGATCAAAACTAGTACGGTTGATCTGCTGCATCTCTTCTTGTTTGTTTTTTCCAAACAAAGAAACTTTGTCATAAAATGAAAAATACTACAGTAGACATTTACTGAATAGCCTGATTAGATTTTCATTGGAAATGTTATTTTCTTATTAACTTTTGAGACCTGATTTTACAACTGGATTTTTTTTGACAGTTTCATTTATTTTTATATATACATATGTGTATATATACACATATATGGTATGTGAAATAAAATAGCAGTATGACACACAAATTGTAAATAGAATTTGAATATATGCTTGCGCAGTACTTAAATTTGAATGTTGCTGATGGGAATGTAACTGAGTAATTATGTTGTTTTTATTTTCAACAGGATGCAGAACAGATGTACTTTGCATATCCCCGTTTTCTTTTTCTGCGTACTGCATTAGTAGAACACCTGAAGAATAACACAGACATCAGTGTTCATACAGAGTTTTCCAATTGTTTGTCAGCAGAATGGGAGATTTTCCTGAAGAATAGCTATCCTTATTTCATCATCATATCTGACATAGGACTGACCTCTCTTCAAACAGACTATTTGTTCATCTTTATTGCTCATTCCTTGTCAAAGAAGATCAATGTTGTGCTCACTTCAGGACAGGAATATGATATTCTTAGAGTTTATGGATATCATCTTCAGAGTTTGTGGAAACACAGATTATTCTTTCAGAAGGTAAATTACACAACTTCTTTGTTCCTTGTGGGTTTGTAATCACAGGGGGTTACATTTATAAAAACCTAACATATCCTGTAGTATTTCATCTTTTATCTGCTGTACTGGAGCAGAAGTTCCTGTGTCTCCTTTTCTCCTTTTTTTTTTCCTTTTTTTCAATGTTCCCATTTGACATCCCTGTTTGAAAGCACTTAAGATATGACAAAAAGCCCACTAGTCTCAAATACAATCTTCCCTATAATTTTAGTAGCCCTGTATTAGTTGGCATGTAATATAGCAGGCAGGGCTAGAGTTTATCCCAAGGATGTGATTTTTAATGGAATTTTATTCAGAAGTGCTTCTTGTAGGCTGAGATTTGGAGGTTAAAAAAAAAAAGGGGAGGAGGGAGGGGGAAAAAATTTCAAACACACAAATACATTTTATAAATTTTATAATAATAATATACATACATAATTATATTTATATGTATCTTATATATAAAAATAAAGGTATACATTAGTTTCCATCTGTAGGACATTCAGGAACTGTATGGCTAATAGTCCATGACACATTGTATCTGTTGATTTTTCTCATGTAACTCTGTGCCTTTTGTACTTCTTAGTATAAAAAAAACCTGCAACTTGCCTGTGAAACTGTGGTCAGGAACACAGCAACATCTCTGTGTCTGTATGGACAGCTCAAGATGAACCTGAAAAGAATAAAAAAAGAGGTATTCTCTCTCTCTCTCTCTCTCTCTCTCTCTCCCTCTCTCTCTCTCTCTGGGAAAGATTGATGCATCTTTTTGTTATTTTTATTGTAACAGTATTCTGTGCTGTTAATGTTTTGAATGCAGGTATGCCAGACTATTCTTCTCCTGAAACAACTATGGCCTGAAGGATCGGACATTAGGCGTGTGGTCTGTGTTCTTGCTTGTGCAGTGTTATTAAAAATGTACAGCAGTATGTGTAAAAATGCAAATACTTTCATGGAAGCATGGAAGGAGCCATCAGAAAGAGTAAGCTTTTTTTTTTTCTCTTTTTTTTTTTTTTTTTTTTTAACTACTTTCTCACTGCATTCAACACAAGCATTTTGCTAACAGAAGAAATAGCTGTCTCTCTGGATCCTAAGTTGGAAAGGCTTAGCTGCTTCTTTTGTGATTGCTTTCCAAAAGTGGTTTGATTTACAGGATTACTGTAGCCACAGCTACATGTGGAGGAGGCATGTAAGGCATGCAAGGAGCATGGCCTATCTGTGCCTCCTACAGAAGTGACTATTTCCAGAAAACTGTTCCACCCTAGGAATGACTACCTCCATGGAATGTTTTACCTTAGGAGGTAGTGGTTCTCATCATTTTTTCCTTTCCTTACATACAGTAGCATAGTAGCTTTTACAGAATAATGTACTTTTGCTCAGGTTAGCAAGACATTCGACAAAAAAAAGTTTACCGAATTTTCCCTCTAGGTGCACACAGTCATGACATAATTTTGTGACCATTTTGCAAGCCTTATATTTTCATTAAATTAACATACCTAATATACTATATGAAGAACATGTTCAGTGGACTACTTAACAGATACTTCTCCAGTAAACCTCACCTGCTTGTGATTAGCACAGCTTGTTTTCTATACAGATTTTTTTGCTGTGCAGTTGACAAGAGAGCACAAGTCTATATCTAAATATTAACTGTCTCCCTCTCTCTTAAATTGATACCGTTTCTAGCCAGACATACTGACAGTTGTTTTCAAATTTGCCTTGATTTTAATATTCTCTTTAAAAAGAGATTTCTTTTTGCATTATCACTGATACTCTGCTGTCAGCACCACAAAAAAAGTACATTTCAAACTAGATATGTCCAGAAGAAATTAAAATGCATAAATCATATAATGCAGAAATTATAATGTGTAAATCATTTATCTGTGAATAGGTAAAAGTCATCAGTTGCTTTAACAAAATGAGAATCACTTAATTAAATGAAGTAAAGGTGGACACAGCTATTTTGATAAAGAATGTAATTTTGTCTTTTTATTTGTCATCTCTCAACAGGGAGAAAGTAAACCACTGTCACCAGAGGAAGCAGCTGACCTCTGTAGAATGCAGTGTCTCACAGTCGTTTTTCTTATTCATATGCCTCTTTCACAGAGAGCTCAAATGAGGATCATTAAATTATGCTGGACTGAGAGAGTTTTGCCACTAATAAAAATGGTACGTGTAGCACTGTCTTAATTCCACTGTCATCTGGTGCAATCATCATTTCACCTTTCCATTGTCTTACTATGGTGCTTAGTCCTCTGATAAGACCAAAGGATGTAATGTATCTGCTGGAAAGAGTCTCATTCTGGTTCAGGAAACCACAAGTCACTTGGGCTATGAGAATGTTTTGGAGAATATCCCTGTATATTTGACCTCTTCTTTAGGCATCTGCTGTTCGCAAACCTTCGTGACAGAGTGCTGGGCTAGGTGGACCTTTTGGTCTCACCCCATACAGAAATGCTGATGGCAGGTCTTTATGTTAAATTTAGTTATTTATATAGTAAAGGAGAGCAATGAAGTCTGTTAGCTAAAATTATGCCATCAAGAGGTCACATAATGGTATATATTGTTTTCCTTGTCTATAAAATTTGGGGTAGTTAAGCTTTCTTTTCAGATGCTTTGATCCCCCTCAGATGAAAAAGTGCTATGTAAGAATTTTTTGTTGTTGTTTTGATTTAATAGCATGAGTTTTGTGCACATTTTGTTCTGAAATGTCTAAGTGATATGAACGACTGGAAATTGGATTTAACTTATCTGCCTGACTTAAGTAATGACTCACTACTCAGAAACCTTGCACTTTACTGTGAGATGGAAGACTGTCAAGGTATTTGCCCTTTTGTATTTCTAACTTCATTAAGATGCAAGATGAAAATAAAAATGTTTGTACAAGCATATGTTAGCATAATTTCCTGATTACCAGGTATAAAAATGGATCAACTTTGTGGAATAACAAGGAAACGTTTTGCTCAGAGGTGAGAACAGAAAATCACTAATTCAAGCGTGTCTCAGCAGTATTTATTCAGGATACTTTCCTGTGTTGTAAGTCACTTGTGGTTCTGCAAAAGCAGAGTAACGCAGCATAGGTAGTAAGAGCTTTGTGTCACTGTTACTAGCAAGTCTCAACTTGTTTGTTATTTTTAGCTAGCTTCTTATCCATTTCTTTTTGTCTTAGTGGAGCGCAGTCAGAATGGGGACTAGACTTTGTCTGTAATGTCACTGTGACATTATATATTTTTTTGGTTCCAAGTAAGACTGATTCAAAATCTTTTACTTGCTTGTAAATGCATGAGTTGGAGAAACATTACAGAAGCTGACAGAGCAACAGGATATGAATAAACACTTTTTCAAGGTAATTCTTTTTACCTGCCATCCTCTGCTCTGAGCAAAGGCAGTCTGTCTGAAAGTCAAATAGAAGTTTCGCTTTATGAATCAGGTGACAACATCTGTATGTACTTCAGTGAAGCAAATTTGGAGGATTTTTTTAAGGGAAATTAAACAAATATTGAAAGCTGCATAATTGTCTTATTAGGTTCTGAACATAAATTTCTGATTTGTCTTGCAGACGAGGAAAGTGAGACATGCTTTTTTCATGGAGAACTTGTGTACTTCCATAGACAGTCTAAATCTGATGTTCTTTGCAAATTATGTTTTCTCAGCACACCTAGTTAGGTATATTATGACCTATTAAAAATTGAATGTGTGACATACTGTTATAGTTGTTTTTAATGTCCAAGGACCTCGCAATAGGTTTGACTGATGCTGTTCTGCAGAATAGCTAGGTTTTATCCAGGGAAACTTTGATTGTAGAGCTCATGATTTTCTTTTTTCTTTTCCTCTATGCAGGACTAAAGTTTCAAAAAGAGCTGGGAAAAGAAATAGAGAAAGAATACCGTTTTTTATGGGATACTGTAACCAAATTGGCTGTGAAAAATGATTTTGGAGGTGCTTTCCCAGTACGAAATACTTCACAGCTATTTCTTGGACAGAAACAGCGATTTTTTAGAGGTACTAACAACTCCACAGAATAGAGAGTTAGTGGAATTATCTTCTTTATTATCAGTAAAACTTTGGGAGTAGTAATATGATTTTATCCTGATTCACAAATCTAATCTGGGCTTTGTGGCTCCTCTCCTGCTTCCTTTGACCTCACTCGCAAAGCCGGTAACTGATGCTAAAATAAGTCTGAGCAGGCCTTATGGGAGACATTCAAAATCCACTGTAGAGCCCATGTTGTGGGACTAGTAAACCTCTGCTTACTCTTAGCATGTTTTACTTGATCCACTATAATTTAAAATTTCACTTGACAGAAATTTCAAAATATGGCATGCTATTTTATGTATATAAATGTAATTAAGCAAAATTAATGATTTTTTGTTTTATGGTCTAAAGAATGTGAAGAAGAAATTCCTGACATTGGACTAATCCCACTGAAGTGTGATCTTATTGAAGAGTATGCAGGAGATGTTTTGAAAGGTCTACCTGTTTTAGAAAGGTACATATGTAACTTCTATAATAAAGAATTAAGATTATATTTGCTTATTTTCTACTCTACTGCTTTTTACATTCATGTTATCCTCAACTTGTAGAAATATGTGGCACAATAAGATTCCACATGTATATGTACTAATGTAAGTATTAACAGAAAATTCAGAACAAAAATAAGAGTCAGTATCTCCATATTTTCTCATGTGGTTATTTGGTTGCATTACAATCTGACTATTATTCTATACACTGGAATTGCTGTTCTTGTGTACAATTTGCGTTTTAAAGACCTAGTTTAGTACCGGAGGGAAAAAAAAAATACTGAATAAAAATTAGGAACATTTGCCGTGCTCTACTACTCGTGGGGGTGGGTTCACTGCTGCACAATGAGTATTTTTTTTAGCCACTGGGTGAAAAGCTAGGCATCTTTAAAGGATTTCTTTTTGTTAGTTATGTAAGCTGAATGAAGATACCTTAAAAAGTGGGATTTTACTTTTATTGTTAGTGATTCTTTCTGAAAAACTGAAAATATCTTGACATACTATATTTAAAGAGGAATTAAATCGTGTGTTGGCTTTTCACTTCATTATTATTTTGATAATGCCCATTTTCTAGAATGAGTATTATTAGAGATGTCAGAAAACCCTTAGAATTTCTAGTCTGATTAATGTTTGTATTTTTCAGCAATGATCCTGCAGTTACTTCCCTAATAACATACAAAGAATTTGATGAACTTCGTCACTGGCATTCTGGCAAACCTCTGACTGAGGAGTATGAGAGAGCTCAGTGCAGTGCTGATGGTAAGAACTATCAAAGTGCGCATACCTATGTTGGCTAGAGCCATATTACCAGGGTAATCACAATTTTGGAGGATGACTTGTCATTTCAGGAAATATTAGCATCCGCATAAATACTTTTCAAGCTAGAACATTTACAATGGTTCATTAATACTGAAGTGGATGAATGTATGAGTTTTGTGCAGACATTGTGTATTATCTTGAGTAGCTCTGGCAAGTATGACACAATGAGTCCTTCTAGTCAGATGTTCATATACTCCCTTGTGCTTGCAAAAGGCTTCACAGACCTTTTATATCTGAGTGTAAACAAACTGTATGTGTGTGTGCAATTTAATATTTACATATATAGGTTGGCTAATTTCTTATTAAACTAATCCATATATATGTGTAATCTACTCAGATGTTCACACAGTGGATGCATAGCCAATCCTGTCCTTTAAGAACAGCGTTAAAATACAAAGTAAAAGAAATAAGTAGCAATTGGTTGTATCAAAAGAATCATAGTTTCCTGGAAGTTTTTACCCATCTGAGACACTAGGGAAAACAAACCACAGGCTTAGTTTTGAGCTTAGATGTGCACATTTACATTAAATGAAGTGTATAGTTCTGTGCATACCAGGATGTACAAAAAGCTTTTACTCAAAGATATTACTGTTGTCTACTGCATCATACAGTCGATTAAGCTGAGAAGAACCTACCAGGTAAGAGGAAGTCATGGATTACTTATTGTTACTTCAGTGCTGCTCATGGTTTTCATCCAGTGTCTAGAAATGTTTCCTGAGTGGGCATTTGCATCAGTTGACCTACGAAGCCAGGATTACTTCTGGTCATTTTTCTGACTGCAGTTCTTTGCGTTTCTCCTTATACTGTGATTTCAAAGGCAAATTTGCAGAGCAGTCACTGTCAGCTTAATCTACAGAGAAGTAGCTAGAGCATTTTCCATAATGTTAGAGTTGAAATTTTATATCTTGCCCAGCTGAAGAGAATGGCCTGTATTTGCCACACTTGGGTATTCTGTTGATGTGTACCATTCCCTCAGTCTTTCCTGTTTAAATCAGAAAGAGTGAGCTCTTCTGAGAGGGATATTCACACTAAGGAACTGACTCAGCATTTTGATTCTTTGGGCAGAGCGAAATACCTAGGGTTGAGTACATAAGTATTTGTGTGCTCAGGATCATCCATTGGCAAGCATTATGTGGTTTTTTTTCAGTAGTAGTATTTTTTGTGTCCTGATGACAGTCTGTTTTTTTGAGGCAAAGTTCTCTGATAATCTGAATTGCTTTTTGAGAACAACTGCCTAGTTTTATGGACTGTGTAGGAAATGCAGCTGATTTGCTCAAATGCTTACAGTTTCTTTCTTGGGGTCCTGCTTGTTTTGCAGTGCTTTTGGTGTGTGCTTAGGGTAATCTGAATTTGAGCCCATATCCCAGATAAACAAGTATTGTTGAAGTTTGGTGAATGTTAGTAGCCAGTCTCTTTAAAAATGTGGATTTTGCCTTTTACATTGATGAGGATCTTAAGGGAAGCTTAGTCCTTACGTAGTGGAATTTATCCGTGTATTTTTTCCATCAAACATATTTGTTTGCAGCAAAATCGAAAGATCCTCATGAAAGAAGACAAATGCAAAAGCTACAGACTTTCTATCGTTTTTATGGAAGCACTTTAGAAAACAGCCCTTCAAAGACTATTGTATACCAAGGGGCTGTGCCCGCGAATGCTAATGCTGCTGACAAAAAGACAAAGAAGACACGTGTGAGTCTGTTCAATCTGTTCATTTCAAATCTGCTTTCTCTATCCAGAAAAGAGTATATACTACATAATTTCCATGAAGTGTCTTGCTTTTAATGCATTAGTACTTCTCCGTTGAATAAATTAAGTTGTCTTTATACCTCAAGTTTAATTGCTTAATTTGCAAAAATATTTTTTATTGCTAGTTGTATTATTGAGTGATAGTATTTTAATAAGCACAAGTTAATTAAAAATGTAATAAATATAAAGTCTATAAAGGCTGATAGGTTTGGGTCAACCTATCGCTAGCTAGTGAACAAGAAGTTCCTGAAGTGACTGAGACAGGATTTAAGCAATTTTATTTGATCTTTACAAAGTCCTGGAGAATACTGCAAAGTTCACCATTCATTTATTTCCCTATATTATTTAGAAATGTCAGAAGTGTTTGTGAAGGAAAAGTCCTTCAAAACACTACAATTAATTCTAGCTAGAATAGTATGTGAATACTTTGTGACTTCACAGGATTTGTAACAGGCATACTAATGAACAATATGAAACAAAAATAATTTGAGTAATGTTTCAAAATAGAGAGTACTATTTTTATTTTAGTACTGATTGTACATTATGGCCTTATCTCAATATGGTTAGAATTTCTATTACCTATGGATAAAATAAAAGCTTAATATTTAACTTTCAGGCATCTGCTATTTTATTTTTTCATCTTTGTGCACTTTCATGTTATTTGAGGAGATGCTTTTTACTGACATTTATAATGAGTTTTGGATAACCTTGTTGAACAAAATATACTGTCACCCAGAAATTTTATCTCCCTCAGAATCCAGAGATAACTTAAACAATTTCCAAAACATAACACACAGATGAACTGAAAACTGGAATGTACTTACAGTGATTACATGTAAATTACTTACAGTGAGGGTTTCTTTTATATGTTGCTTGCATGATGCTGGTTATGTCTGAATATTTTAATTTTTTTGATAGAAAAGTAAAGCAGAAATAATTGCAGAAGAAAACATGAAACGACTAAATGTTATAAAAGAAAAGAAAGAGCAAGAGCAATGGGAAGCCTTGAGAATGTCGATTGAGAAAGAAATAAAGCAGGATCTGACTGTTGGAATAGATAAATTAGAGAAGTTTCTCAAGACCCTTCACATCAAATCTGTGAAGTTGAGAACAGAAATAGCAGGGCTGTCAGCCTGTTCGGGAGTGTGGAAGGAACACTGCAGAAAGAGAGGTATGATGGCCAAATTCACATCAGTATCCACCTTACCCGCTGATCAGCTTTCCTCTTGAACCGAGAAAGTGATTTTGCACGTTCTCAGCTAAAATAAAGACCACCTGCTTTGGGAGTACTGAAGGTGCTTTTAATTGTTAACAGACTTTGATCCCCAATTTGCAATTTCAGGATTCTCTGACTCAGATACAAACTATCCACTCAAACTAGGTTGTAGATATTTTTGCTGTTTTGCCATGTCCATCTATTGCATAGGCAAATCATTTATATGTCTTCAATGAAAGTGTATCAAACACACTAAAGTACATCCATGTCACAATATTTAGTTCGCAGAGATGGTTAGTATGAAGAGTGATGACTTGCATAGGAAGTCATGAAACCATGATTAGAGATGTGCAATTCCACTAGAATTATTTTGTTTATTCCTTACCCTAAGTCAGGAACATCAAACCGGAGCTGTAACTTGTAGCCTGCAACTTGCCGGGACAGGTTTTCCAGTGGCCATCAGCAGCTTGACTTCTTTTCGGTAGCTTTGCTTGCAAGAGCAGAATATTTGAGTGCTTGGTCTTTACAAGCACTCTTGTATAGGTCACATGAGTGTGAGGAGTCTTCCTGTGGTTGTCTTTAAATAAAGTGCTTTTTAAATTTGTCATAAATGTTTTTGGATGGATAAAGTCTCTTGAAAAAACAAAACACATGATATTCTTCAGTAATGCTCTCAACTCTCAAATAACTTTTTTTTTTTTTTTTTTTTTTTTTTTTTTTTTTTTTTTTTTTTTAAGGTAACAGTCCTAAAGATTTAAGCATCGCTGTCCAGGTGATGAGGAGAATTCATATCCTCCTTGAAAAATACCAGGATCTCTTGGAGAAATCACACTTAGAAAAGCTGATCAGATGTCTAAGACATCTTGGATTTGAGAATTTGGCATACTCTCTGTCTGGACAGGTAGCTTTGTAGAATATAGTTATTCTACTGAAATGGCATATCAGCGATGTTTGATTAAGCATTGAATGGTGTGTTTAAGATGTATACTAAGCTTATTTTATTTTGTATTGTGCCATAAGATTTGGAGCTGTCTATTCTTGCTTTGAAAATCAAAATTCTTATGATATAGTAGCTATCTAGTACAAAAAAAACAAAAAACAAAAAACTTCTGCTAGAGTAACTAGAACTTGCTACAAAGACAAGGTTTGAAACAGGAATCAAGTGGTTTGCTGTTAGTTACATTTGTCTGAGTCCTTGTCCATGTCTGAGAACTGCCTGTTGTTCCACTCATCACAGTCAGCTGAGCTCTTCATGTTAAAAAGCTAATCTACGAGGAGCTGCTTTTTAACAGTCCCAAATGTGCTAATTTAGAAAAGGAAATCTTTTGAGACTGTTGAGGTGAATGAAAGCTATTCTCTTTGTGGGTATGATTATTACTGATCACTTCTGAGGGAAATGGTTTCAAATACTCAATTGTACTCTGAAGTTAGAAACTGAAATGCACAGGTACCGTCAACATTTTTTAAGGACTTGCCTTATGCTTTTCTGCATATTAGCAGCCCTTTCACTGAGTGGTTTAATGGTAAGAGCAGTTCAGTACCTTTGTGTGTGAATGGGATGTTAGTGAGGAGAGGGGGTGCCTCTCCTCTCAAGTGGGAGAGGAGATAACTCACAGGCTGCAGAATATGATTTCATTATCAGAAGGAAGGAGGATTACAGTGAACCATCAACCCAGTATCACTGGAGTATCTCATTTTTGTGTTCAGTAGAGTTAGAAACTTTTGGAAGATCATTTATGGTCCTTCTTTGAGGATCAAGAGTAAGAAGTGAAGAGAGGAAGTGATTGTTTTGTAAGAAATTTTCTTCTGCTGGAGAGTGTAAGTTATTTTTCTCCTTTTTTCTTGTGTGTGTGTGAATTCCACTGGTGTGTGATGGCTCTTGACTCTTGACTACATAGTTTTTATAAGCGTGCTTTGTGCCCTCAATAAAATATATTACATTTCGGGAAGCAGAATTGTAAGTTTCCCAGATCTCAAAAGGTCTGCTGTAGGGAAGAACTGTGGTGATAGAGGGCAGATATTGGCAAGTTCAAAGCGTCTAGCTCAGATATAGGTAGCTGGACTATTAGACTTCCATAGGACTCTGCTAATCTGAATTTTTCTGTGATTCTGTGATCTTTTGGTGTAAGTTTTACGATGTAAAAACTTCACTATAGCTTTCAGGATTGGGTAGTGTAACTGGACGTGACGGGGAGTTTTACATTTGGCGTGTCTTAGGGTATATAGGCATTGCTTGAAAATATCATACTTTATAAAAACGTGGGCTCACACTCAGCACTTGATCTTTTATCTGGAGTTTCGTTTTGCAACGGTGATTCATTGCACAAGACTATGGGGTGTGAATTTCTGGAGGAAATAATCTAAAAATGCATTTTTATATCTTTTTCAAAGCTCACACAGCGTTCTAAGGAGCAAAATCTCTGCAATTTTTTTGAGTAACTTCCTAGTTTTCAAAACAGCTTGAATTTAATTTGACTTTATAGGTAAGAGAAAGTGATGATCGATGTATAAACATCTATGCTACTGGAGTGAGACCAGCTCGTTTTCAGCTACAATATATGGACTGTTACTTGCTCAGAGAAGAGAGAAATGATCCAGATCCCAGAGTGCAGCATTTCATACCAGACACATGGCAGGTGATTAAACACAAATCATTTGTGCATAACATTATCAGATACGATTTC
>VZSV01000028.1:4470812-4504473 GCA_013398735.1 Nothocercus julius | reverse complement strand
TGCTCTTTTGACTTTAAGGAGTAACCGGTAACATGAGTTGAGAAATGATATGTTAGTATCATAGAATATGTTAGTGATATTTCTCTTTCCTCTTCTGTATCCTTTGCCCCATCCTTTTACAGACATATTTAAGATGAGACAAATTAGAAGAGAGGAATAGGGAGGAAGACAAAATAATATACAGTGTATACTAAGAGCAGAAGAGAAGTTTGGGTGGTGTTGATGTAACTTTCATAATGCAAGAAAAAATACTACATTGTACCTCGGATTTTTTTTTTTTCTAATACACTGTTAACAGAGTTTTTTTTTTTTTTTTTAAAAAATATCCGCTTTTGGAGTGAGAGTTTTGATATAAATATCTTGGACCAAATCACTGCAATGGGTAATTTATAATTTGCAGTATCATGTTTTTTACAGCAAGAGAAAAGAATACAGTAGTGCATCTGCTTAAGTTGTTATAACCTTCTGTAGTCTAAATTGCAAAAATAAGAGATGCTTTCAATCGTCGAGAACTTCTTAATAGGACACTTTAGGCATAAGTAACTCCTTTTCTCTCTTAGCGAGAACTTCTTGATGCTGTAGATAATAATGAGTCTGCAGTGATTGTTGCTCCCACTTCATCGGGAAAAACATATGCCTCATACTATTGCATGGAAAAAGTGCTAAAAACGAGCAATGAAGGAGTAGTTGTGTATGTTGCTCCTACAAAGGTAAGGCTGCATCTTGCTCCATATTTTGTATGTATATCTTTTGAATTCAAGCCCATGCAGCAGTTTTTCTGTGTTAATATCTACATAGCTGTTTTAAGATTTGTGAAAATGTGCTAGAAGTACCATTTTAGGTAAAAGGTAAAAATACCAGAAGCCTAAGAGCGTGGTGAAAGTAATATTAGAACAGAAAAAGGACCAAGCAGGGCAAGCTGTCTGTTTCCAATGGAGCTTACCATTAGATGGCGGAAGAGGAAGTTTAAAAAACTCTAGACAGTTGTGAGACTGTTTTTTTAACAATGTATTGTCCTAATATTTAAAAATTGACTTAAGAGCTAAAGCATGACGTTTTGATTCTCTCCAAAATTTACTTTAACATCAGGACAGGCTTTGGATAACAGTTGAAGCCTGAGAATGAATATACAATTACATTTGCTGTTATGCAGTAATACTCTCTGTGGATTGGTTTATATAAATAAAATCAAAATTTGTATGGATATACTCAAGTTGCTATCAAATTGGTGTTTTAATTTGAATATCAGAGCCTGGGTTCAGAACTGAGGTATTTACACTTGTAGCCCTAGGACTTGGAGACCATGAAAATGTTTGTAGATACAGTAGAATTTTTTTTTCAGCTGTTCTAAAAATAATTAGAATACAGAATTAATACTACATAATCCACCACTTCACACAACACTGAATTTCTTGGGAAGCATTTTGAGTATAATTGAAAAAATAATAATTTGAGTATAATTTTCAGTGTTGAAATTCTTGACAGTCTAGGCTTGTAAATTAATATCAGTACCAATACTGAAAACTTTTCTATGTATCTGAATGTTATATAAGTTTGGATATACTCCCAGTTTTATTAATGACCTGTTTGACTTAAGGCTCTTGTAAACCAAGTGGTGGGAATTGTATATAACCGATTTACCAAGAAACTTCCTGATGGATTGGTGGTGTGTGGAGTCTTCACACGGGATTATCGCCATGATATCATGAATTGTCAGGTATATATTTATGGATGTTTTAATATATAATAACATCACCCTTTTGTATATCATGTAGCTTCTAAAAATGTTACTCATTTTGGCGGTGTTGCACTGATGAATTGCTCTAGTTAAATTACTTAAAATGCTCTAGTTAAATTAATTAAAATCCTTTGGGCACCAGTATATATCCATTGCCAACTCAGACAAATGAAGGAGATGCTGTTTTCCTTCTCTTATCCTGATTGTGTGACGTATAGTCCTTATAGGCCTTACTGGCATCAGCCTCTCATTAAATAGTCCTGCCTGATCCATTTTCTATATGACCCCCTTCAATCTGTTTTCGCTAGCTAGTGTGGGTGAAGATCACGTATAAATTCTGGTGAAATGTTAAGAGTTCAGACTCTGAAAATCTTGGAAACAAATTAGGTAGATTTGGCTCAGAGCTGGACAAAGATTGAAACGTACTGCTGATTTGAACTGAAAACCAAGGTAAGGTCTTAATTTTAACCAAGGTGATAATTTGCTACTGCTGTTGCTATGGAAAGCTTTGAGAGACTTAGTTGATAGCAGTATAAAACCTCGGAATAAAGAGGAGTAAACTACTTATATATTATAGATACAGTGTGTTTTTTTTTTTTCTGTAGCCATTAACCTTTTGAAGCTTGTTAGTGAAAGGTACAATGAAAATGAACATTTGTTATTATCTCGGCACTGAAGTTCATGTTTTTTTCCCTTTTACAAGTTGCTTTCTTTCAAGACAGCATTCTTTTATTCTTAAATAGAAGTATTTAAAAAGAAAACTGATAAAATAAATATAACTTTCTTACTCATAGTAACAATACCCTAGACACCATCCTCTATTAATGGGTAAAGTGAGAAAACATCAATTGTGGGGTACATTTTGGGTCCTAACAGCTGCTCTTGCACTTTGTTGCAATTATAAACTTGGTTGGAAAGTGATTCTACACAGGTTAGTCATTCTTGCTTATCTTGAAATCAGATATATTTTAATAAAAGAAAGCAATCTTCCTATATTTATTTGTAAGTTTACTTGAAAATAATGTTTACAAATCTTTCTTAGATACTAGTCACTGTGCCTCAGTGTTTAGAAATCTTGATGCTGTCCCCTCACTGCCAGAAATGGACCAAGCGGATACGATATGTTATATTTGATGAGGTAGATGCCTTTTAATACTAAGCAATTTAACAAATATAAGAAAAATCTTGAGGAAAAATGCCAAAAAATCATTTTTCATTATGTATGTTATTGCTGGTAAAACAAAATTTCCAGAAATATTATTTCAAACTTCTAGCTTCTCAGACATAAATATGTTTTACTTGTTCATGGTAGCTAATACTGGTTATGTATTCTAGTACAAGAATTTGAACTGTATGTCCTCCTGAGGACTATCAGATTTCTAATCAAAGCTACCAGGAACTTGCCTTATTTCTCAAGACAGTCAATTGAAAAACTAAAGGTATCCACCATAGTGTCTGTGGTACAAATGGAACATTCCAGAGCTATATCATAAATATTTGACGTGATAAGGTTAATTTTGCCAGGATAAAAAGTCAGTGATTAATTCTGCTGTATTTAATGTTCAGACTGCACTCTTATTTCTTGTGAATTAAATTAATTGCTAATGCTGCCAGTGAGTATCTGGAGTACAAATAAAAAATGCAGTTTCAAAATTTAGACTAATTCACTGTCCAATGAAGTCTAGAGAGACATTTACTGGGCATTTGATTTGGGTCTCATGGTTGTTTGCTACAACATAAGAATTATTCAGTAATGATCTTGCAAAAATCTATTGCAAAACACAAACCATTTTCTGTTATGGGTGCATTTTGACAAGGAAGACTTCTGCTTTTCACCAATTGTCTTCATACAGGTCCATTGCCTTGGTGCTGAAATTGGAGCAGAGATTTGGGAGCATCTTCTGGTAACAATTAGGTGTCCATTTTTGGCACTGTCTGCTACTATCAGTAACCCAGAGCACCTAACTAAGTATGTTTGGAGTTTTCTCGCTCAGAAGGGCATATTTAAATTGTACATGAACTTTTTTGAACAGAGAGGTCAACTACTGTTTGGAGATAAGAGATAGAGTTGCATTGCTATACATTTTAGGCTACCCTTACCTTCCCAGTTGACCCCAAATAATACTGTAACTCTTAACTTTCTGTAATGAGAGCAGAAAGTTCCTTCTGGCCATTTAAGTTAGCAGGAAAGAAGAAGGCCCATACATCTCCTTGAACTGTCAAAGCCTGATAGGTATAGTGGTTCATCATTGATCAAGGAAGACCCCTGCACTATATGTTTGTATGATGCAAACATTTTCATGCTTACGCCTTGCAACCTGAGATATGTTGGAAAAAAAATACGCTAAATATGGTGGGCAGAGACTGGAGGTAGAAATCAAGCAGATTTCGGCAGTAATCTACTTTAGCGGTAGCAATTTTATTAAAATGTTTTCGAAGTGTTAGCTTCTCTTTTTTTTTTTTTTTTTTTAATCTTCTACTGTAGATGGTTACGAACTGTGAAAAGGTATTGGCAGCGTGCTGAGAATACAATAGAAGAAAGCTCTACACCCTCTGAAGAGAATTTTGCAAGAAAATGTAAAGTGAAATCAAAAGTACAAGAAGAGAAAAAATCATATCGTGTTAGACTAGGTGTGTATCACGATATTTTTAAAATAAAAAAAATACTCGGTGTGATAACTTTAACCTCTTTTCTGAAAAGACTGCATGAACTTAAGCATATATATTTTTTTAAGTAAGTACAAATCTCTTCAGGATTATATACTTTTTTTATAAAGCAATCGGGTGTATCATGGTGGCATTTTTGTCTATCCACAGTTCTGTATGGAGAGAGATACAACGATTTGGAAAAGTATGTGTGTTCAGTAAAGGACACTGATTTTCTTATTGAACATTATCACCCATGTGCTGCATTAACAGTCAATCATGTAAGCATAATACTGGTGTCAGGTGTGTTCATCAGCTGTTGCAATAAGCAACAAGATTTCCCTTAAAATAGTTCCTTTATTTATATTTTGTTTAACATCCTTTCAGATTGCCAGCTATGGTATTCCTTCAGACCTTTCGCTGTCACCACGGGAGAGCATCCAGCTGTATGACACAATGGTAAAAATCTGGCAGGAGTGGCCAAGGGCACAGGTGTGTATAAATGGTTCTGTATGGAATATATCAACAGAAATAGAAAACGAAGTATTACGTTTTTTTGTTACTGGTATTTTCAAGGAGCTAGATCCTGAGGAGTTTGTCCTTTTCAAGAATAAAGTGGTAATAAAAAAGATGGATGTGAGAAGGTATGAACAAGAACTGAAGAAAGAACTAACAGAATGGATTGCAGTTGGACAACAAAAAAAGGTAACAGTTGTTACAGGAGAGCTTTCTCAAAGTTTATATATGGCTTTAATATAATGATTATGTAATAATTATATACAGTAATGCTTAAAAAAGTTTTTTTTTTTCTATTAGTTGCAATTGATGAAAAATAAATGCTAATACTGTGGCATTTCCATAAGCGTTTTCAAGGTGATGTTTCACAAGCTTCTTTGGGAATTGGACTTTTCATAGTACAGTACAGTTTCAATTCCTGATTCCCTTCAGTACAGTAAAACTTCAGTCAGCTTTATTTTTTACTGCCTGTTTGAATCCTTCTCTGTAACCGTAGATAGTAAGTATGTTTCTGGATAAATGATAGAAATTAAAACAATGAGCAGAAAACCAAGTCCTTAATTAGAGGTGAACTGTTCATATATCATAAAAAGAAGTGTGAAGAAGCAGTGGATCAACAACAAGAAAACAGTAATGAAATTCAGGAAACTAGGTGGGTTTTTGTTTGTTTATTTGTTTTGTTAGAATGTGATACTTTAATGTAAGACATAATTTGTGTATTAACAATGCTTTGTCAACTGTACAGTCTTGACAGCCAAGAACATTACAACAGTTTGTATTTTGAGTTTTTACAGAACTCATTTTATGTTATGCACACATTTAGTCTGTAAACTATCCGTGGTTACTGCAGTTAGAAGCAGATGCAGAAAACTGAAGATCTCATCTTCATTAGCCTCCAAGCAGAAGTTTCTGTCACTAAAATTTATTCAATATTAATGCTTTGGTCAGGTTCATGAGCTACTAGAGCATCTTAAGCCCAGACCCGTGGATTGCTCAAAAGAGAAAAAGTGGGCCAATTTTGCCTGCTTTGTTGACAAGTTACATGAGATGGATAAATTGCCTGCTATATTTTTTATGTAAGTATTACATTCTATATATTATATCTGCATTTCCTAGACTCAGAAACTGGGTATTAGAGGTGAGCATTTACATAGCTTGGCAGTATTTATATAGTAAATGCTAGCTTTGTTTTAAAAATCTATGAAGTAAGGAGTCTGCATGCATAGTCCCATTGTAATAAGGCATAGGAACAATCTCTTAAAATGGAAGGTTTGCTCGTGTCAGTGTCAGGGGCCTTGCTCTTCTTAATACTGGTCACCTTCATAGTTAGGAGAGCATGCGACTGCCATTTCAGTTCTCACATGTCTCATGCTGGTGAAATGGATTTTCTAAGAGGTCTCTAGAAAGGAAGAAAAAAAGCGAGCATTTATGTAAATGACACATCTCAAAGGACTCTAATTGCTGGTAAGTTGCATCTGTTTTCTATCTTTGAATGACAATCCAATTGTAATTATTATTCCTACGGCTGATTGTTAGGCTGCATCCGATAGTTTTCCAAACCACACTTCGTGTAATTCCTTCACGTAAGAGGGCTACTCTGGGAAATGCAACATCATTTGAGGGCAATTATTGGAAGTTCTGAGCTGCTTCTCCTTTAGAAAGATGAAATGCTTTCCCCTTACCTACCCTAGAATTGCAGGTCCTTAGAAATTTCTGGTGGATAATGGCTCTTAGGATTGTGTGCAGAGTGTGATTCTTCTCTAGTAGGCACAATTGATTAATGAATCATGATAGGATATGCGCTGGGCCAGTGAACATGGAGGTACAACCTGGGGATACTGGCTGTGGAGGTGGGGTGTGGGAATCCATTATCTGAAGCTCTTTTAAGGTGCATGTTCAACTGTGACAGCTTTCGTAGACCTTCTAATCAGACAAAGGGGCAAGAGTCGGAACTTAAAAACTCTTTTCTAGCTAAATGTCCAAATTCTGAGGAATTCTGATAGACATAAAGGGGTTGTGTAGACATCAAAAGTACATACTGACTTGGAGTTGGAGGTTGATACTTAATGCTTTGTTGAGGGTGGCAAACATTTTCTCCCTAGGCCATTACTGAGGACCAAAGTTGCAAAGCAGTCTAATCTCTAGTATTAGCACAGAATTAATAGAGATTTCTGAGAGATCTGGTATCAGAGGTGTAAAAGCCAAATTATTTATTGCAACAATTGGTGGTAGAAAAAAAAGAAAAATAACAGTGCTTAAGAGTTTGCTTTTTCTCACGGGGTAGAGCCACCAGAGAGAGGAGAAGACTGACGCTGGCTTTGTGATTCTTATGACTAAAAGATGAAAGGAACTTAGATCGCTTGCTCACAGTTTCAAAGTGATAGAAAAGTAAATGGAAATGATTCTTTTTGAGCTCTTTTATCCATAACAGCTTAATTTAAAGATAAATTATCCCCTGTTATTAGTATCTGTATTTGGACTTTCTGAGGATCGTCTTTCATTTTTTTGCTCCTGGTGACTGCTGTAACAGGAATAAAAAAATAAGTGTTCTTTGAGTGTTCTGGAAGTGTTCTGGAAGAAAAAGAAAAATATATATATGAGAAAGAACAGCTATGTAGATGATGAAGCAAGCAAGGATTCATTCTCATCTGGCCAGCTGAGAAGAACTGAAATGGCCTAAGGTGTATAGTCTGATCTGTAAATCCAAGTGTTTAGCTTAGGGAAGGGTAGAACTGAGTACGCTTTCTATGTATAATTCACTGTCAGAACCATTTCACATTTTACTATGTCATTTTGGAATAATTGCAATATGAAGGTGAACATGGGTTGTGATTTGGAGACAGAATAGGGGTTGTGATTCTAATGAATACGATTAACTATTTTTAGGTATAAGAGCTGATTGAATATTATCATAACAGCATGTTTATAGGTAGAAGTTCTGCTGGAATTCACTTAACTAATGTATATTATGTAATATTTATGTTAAGTTTTAGCATAAATTCTGTGGAAGGGGCAGCCTGGAGTGTATATTCCAATTTGAAGCAAAAACAAAAAAATGAACAAGACCCTAATACTGAGAGAGAAAAAGAAAATTTAAGAGAGAAACTAAGAAAAGTGAATAAGAGGCTAAGGAGCTACCACGTTTCGTAAGTATTACAACAATACACTCTTAAAAAACTTGCATATTATCACAGAGCCTAATTTGGTGCTAAGATGCTCCTGGGGAATGTGCCTGCGAGCGTGCAGCTGTAGGTGCAGTAGCCCCACGTCCCGTGCGTGCTCCGGCTGCCCGCGCAGCAGGAGAAGCTCTCTGGCACATGTCAGTGAGCAGCCTCTCGCGCACAGCCCAGCAGCACAGACACCCTGATGTCACTGACTTCCTGGAAGATGGTGACGCTAAAGCATGAGTATCAGAGAAATGAGTATGAGGGAGAGCCACTCTCTGCAGTAGCCTAGAATAGAGATATGTGTCATTATACCAGAACTTCTTTTTCTTCAGACTTTTTTTGTGCTGTGACTTGTAACCAGTATGGGGTCTGAGCCTGTCCTGGGGCAGCCACTGTGAGAGTACATTTTCTTAGCTTAGCTTCTCGATGGCTGGTTACAGTGGCAGAGCTCTAAAGAGTGGGTTCCCTTGTGCCTGATGAGATGCCCTTTGAAAATGTCTTCTGCCTTGCTCTTATACCATTTGCTTAGATTTGTTTCCCCGCTAACCTTGAATGTTCTTGGGTTTGTGATTATTGGGTCTACAAGGATTGCCAGGAACACCAATCATCACATATTGCACTCCTAATGATGACAGCATTTCATTCTTCGCTCATAATATCACAAAAGAATGAACTTTGCTCACTTCAGTACTACTACTTGATAACTTTGGAAAATCCGGTCACAACTTAGACACATTATTAGACACTGAAGTATCATCTTGAATCTGGCTCTGAATAGTTCTCCCTCTCTTCTCTTCTTCAAATCGTTATAGTCCATGTTAATGTTGTCATTGACAGTAAATCTTATTTCTATTTCATGCTGAGTTCTTCTACTATAGAATTATTTTTACCGTATTAATTTGTAAAATTTAAGGTACTTTTATAATGATACACAAAAACGATGGAAGATAAAGACAACCTGTAAATCTTCTCTGTTTCAACCAGCGTTATTTGCTGGAAGTGGGTAGCATTATAAACAAATTTACATTAACATATATGCTTTCATGTTTGAACCTGGAATTTAAAAAGGAATGAATCTGCATCTTTTAGAATCAAAATCATGTTTTAAATTGAGAAATGTATGTTAAAATACGTCAATTGCAAAAATAATCATTTTATATTTTTTACAGTGATATCCAAAAAATGATTTCCAGTAAGGTAGAAAGCGTAATGCTTGCTCTGGGTGAAAAAGAACACTTACAGGAAAGACTTAGAAAGCTTAATGGGATCCCTTCTGCATATACTTATGCCAATTCTAAGGCTGTGGATAAAGAGGTAATTCATTCACTGATGTTTTTAACAAGCTTTTGGTTTTGTATATGTAAAATATTTAGGTTCATGCATAAATACATAAAACATGTAACGTGATTCAGCTGTACTTCATAACAGTAAGTACTGTCTTCATGAAACTTTCTGAGAATATTTTTATCTAAATTTTACTCCAGGTGTCCATCTTAGGTGACCCAGAACTTCTCATTCTGCTGGCAAAAAGTTATTGACTTGCCCCTCTGGTAGGGGTCATGGAATATATAAAGTGATGGCTTTGCTTCCATGAGCTGTCAGTGGTGCAGCTGTGACCCCTGTTAATTTGGGTGTCAGACTGATGTTTTTCTGAGTCAGTCATTAGATTTGGCTACATGGCATCTTTGTGTCCTTGTCTAAAACTTTTCAAGCCCTTACTATCTCGAAAAATAATGAATAATAAGTTACTTTAGAGATAAAAACTCCTAGTTGACACAGAGCAATAATTTTCCTTGCTCTTCAATATGTTTATGCCCTGCTGAGGAAAAAAAAAAAAAAAAAAAAAAGCTGAAAAAATACCTAAACTCTGAAAGTTTAGTGTCCATACATCAGTGAGGTTAAAATATTTACTTGCATACAAATTGTTAAGAAATATTTTGGATATGATATGATTGCCAGCAATAGTGGACGAGTGGGTCTTGATCCAGGAGGTCTCCTCTACTTCCAGAGTTCCTTGGAAATGACTGTCGTTTGTATAGCTGTCTCTTACCTAACTCTTTTATTATTATTATTATTAAGAGATAATTATGATACATACCTCTTAATTCAGAGAAAATATTGGTCAAAGTTTTGATAAAGTGCCTTGGTAATGCTTTCTCATTGTGGTTTGTCTTCTGAAAGGCAGAAATATTCTGTGTATTGGGTCCAAGACTGAAAATTGTTATGATTCCCATTCTGGGAACTTGGATCCCAGTGGCATTTTTGAACTATTATCAGCTAGCTTCAAAGAAGCCCAGCTTTCCACAGCTGTGGGCAGATAAAGACAGTTAGCAAGTCCTTTGGATCTGGGAGAGGTGGCACTTTGCTGGAGGCTGAAACTGAGAAAATCCTGAATAGTTCCAAGCTATTTCTGAGCAGGGGAAAGAGAGCCCTGGTGCCTGCACGGTGAGGCAGGATGGAGGTGCCGCCAGCAGAAGGGTGCCAGTGCCCCAGGCTCCCTCGGAGTCCACCCGGAGCTAGCGGCCCGCAGCGCCCGCCGCGAGGCCACGCTGCCCTGGGGCGCCAGGCACGCGCTCGCCGGCGCCTCCGGGGGCAACCAGCTCAGCGCTGCTGTTGGCTGTTGGGACTCAGCTACTCGCGTGTGTGATAGTATAGAAAGTGTAGGGAAGAGCCTAGGGTTTGTGCTCATGCTGAAGCTACTGCTGGGACCCATCCAGTTATTTAGTTTGTGCTTCAAGTTTACCAAAACTGATAAGCAGCTGCATTTCTCTGTTATATTTGGAACTTTATCAGATGAAGTTTTCCTTTTCTATTCACGTTTTCTGTTTTTCACTGGCAAAACTTGTTTGTAATTAATACTTAACATTTGTGTTTGTTTGTAGACTTTGAACAAGATCTTGGATCGAGTTAGGCTTCAGAAGAAAGGTTATGAGCAGACAATGCTGGCACTGAGGGGCATTGGGTATCATCATGGCTCTATGTTCGCCAAGGAGAGACAAGTAGTGGAGATGCTCTTTAGGTTGGGTTATATTAAGGTTGGTGAATGCGAATCAGTTTATGGGCATTTTTGCTTGTTTGTTTTGAAAATGCTTTTATTTTTCCACATAACGTAATTAAAAATTATAGGGTATCTTTTACCTGTGGTAAAGTACGGCACATTGGGATTTGCCATGCTCGCTTTTTAAATGTTGATGTGAAGGTTTTCAAATTAATGAAATCAAGTAAATGAATTGGTAGCTGTAAAGTTTAATTTCTACGTAGAAATTGCGATCTTTCAGGTTAGCATATCACAAATAAATGTGTTTTAGTGAAATGAACTCTATAGGACTAAGATATATCCTTTTGTCTCAATGTTATTTCCAGTTGTGTTTCAAAAAAGATACGGTATAAATCTTCAAAATATGCAAGCATATTCCTTATATGAAAAATAATAGTAACATCCCTGTTGATTTGAGTGGGATGTTACAGATCATTTTTTGATCAGATACTGTCATATCTAATAGATGTACTAATATTTGATACTTTTATAGGTAGTCACAGCTACTGGATCACTCGCTTTAGGGATCAACATGCCTTGTAAATCTGTTGTCTTTGCTGAAGATTCCATCTTTTTAGATGCCCTAAATTACAGGTAATCCCGTTTGCATTACATACCTATCGTCACACACACATTCAGGGAATGTGTTTTCTTTTACATATACTTCTGCGTATATGCTGAGTTTTAGCTGTTCACTTCAGCGATAAAAATAATTTTAGCTAAGGTATTTTTACAAGTGTTTCAAAATGGCAGCCCCCAAAGAATGGGCAGACCTATTTCAGCCTGGAAAACACTGCCGTTGAATTAAAGGCCTAGATTCAGCTTTCAGTTATGCGGGTCAGTAGAGAGGGAAATTCTTTTGCTTTAGCCAGGTTATTATAAAACATATATGAAAAATATGCTGTAAGAACATAGAGGGGTATATAATGAGTAAAAGATTCCTAACTGGATGAATAGGGATGCTGGAGCGAGTTCCCTCTTGGAAGCCGTGCTCTGCTGAGCAGGACACAGCTGAGCAGGACGACTCCAATTACAGTTAGCCAGCTAGGCCAAGAGACTGGAGCCTCTTGATTAGTTCCTGCTTCCTTTCCTGCTCATGTGCCTCTCAGACAACCTGTATTTCCCCAAATGCTGCCGCTTGGTCCTGGCGCGCGTGGGCGGCTGCAGCTGCTGCCACCGGCTGGCAGGCCGCGCTCGGGGCCGAGCGCCAGCGGCTGCTGCAGCGGCCGGCACCTGCCGGGCCTGGTGCCACGCAGAGGTGCTTACTGGCCGGTACTGAGACTGCACAGACGGTAGCGGTATGTACAAGTTTAGATATATTCCATTTAAAAATGTATTAATTTAAACATTATTGTTACAAATATCCTCCTCTTAGATGTCAGGACGTGCTGGAAGACGTGGACAAGATACAATTGGAAATGTGTTCTTTTATGATATCCCACTGCCCAAGGTTGAAAGACTTATCAAATCAAATGTGCCTCAACTGAAAGGCCAATTTCCTCTGACTATTTCCTTAATACTGCGACTCATGCTGTTGGCTGCAAAGGCTGATGACAAAACAGATGCCAGAGCAAAGGTATAGGTTTTTTTTTTTTTTAAATAAGGATTTAATTTAATTATGGTATCCATTTAACTCAAGGAGAAAGATACGCATTTCAAAAGTAAACAGTCATTCCCCAAGTAAAATTGCATATCCTGTTTATTCCTCCTACATGGCAGTGTGCTGTGAATTTTCATGCACCTATTGTTTTGGCAATAAATATTATTATTTTAGAAAGGAAGGCATTTTTACTTTAACTCTTGTATATAATATTTGCATTAACTACACTTGCAGAATCAGAAAGTCTTGCAGATGAAGATATTATTTTTGACTTTGAATGCAGTGGTTTAGATAAACAAGGAACCCCTTCTGTAGTCTCTCGGATACATACGGATATTTATTTTCAAGAATGTAAAAGATGAGGAAAAGATGTATTAATGAACTCAAACATAACTGGCATCAGCTGTTCTGAGATGAAGTAAATTGGTAAACTTCATATAATTTTTTAATATTTTAATAAAGCATACAGAACAATGTTCAAGTTCCTGGCTTTAGTTTAATGATGCAAATGTAAGTTCTTGATCATGTAAATTAGTATATGAACTTCATGTAGCTAACTCCACATAGCTCAGTATAAATTAAAAACATGCAGATACCTGGTACATGCCAGACAAAGAATGGTCTTTTCACAAGAAGTTGTGAGAAGGAGTTGGGTGCAAAAAACCAAACCAAACCAAAAAACCCAAACAAACAAAAAAAAACCCCAACCCCACTCAGCATTTCTATCCTGAAATGAAGCAAACACAAAAACTGGATCTGAAATTTCTTTTTTTTTGTTACAAAATAGACTTCCCCTCACATTCCTAATTTCTTGGGATTTTATTCTTTGTTTGGTCAGGTGTTGTCAATCTTGAAGCACTCACTGATGTCCTTCAAGCAGGAAAGACATACTGAACTCCTAAAAACCTATTTTATCTTTTCCTTGCAGTTTCTTATCAAAGAGGTAAGTTATCACTCACTCAAGATAGCAGTAGTCTGTAAATGCAGATTTTTTTTTCTTAAACCTACCAGCTTTCCAAGTTAAGAACTTCTCTGTGTGCTTAGTACTCTTTGACTTAGCACTGTTTATATTCCACAGCAACAGGCAAGCTTCTGTGGAAGTTTAAGGAAACAGATAAAATTAGCTGACTTTAAGCCTGAGGGATGTATTTTGTGGAATAAATTCAATGAGGAAGGTTTCATGGCATGGTCTGTGTAGCTGTGGTCACATATTGATTTGGAAACTAAGAGTCATGCTGTGTGGTGTATGAAGCAGCATGTATGTGAAATGACTGCAGTTTAAAACACTCTAAGATGCTGGGAGAAAATCATACTGCTTCACAAACAAATAGGAAACAGCTACTTGAAAGGCTGAAAATGAGCAGTGCAACTCTGCATAGCAGTTGCTGAATGTTGATGGATGCTGTTCTGGCACTTCTTGTGCGTAACTCTGGGTTGCAGCCAGGACTGCAGGCAGGAAGAGGCAGTGGGAATGTGACAGCCCCTACTCACGTGGGAGCAGCTTTCCTGGTCCTGATCTCACCAGAGCCCTGTTTGGGTCTGCCTGCTGATGGGTGTCCCTGGTGCAGGAGAGCAGGAGTCTGATGTTCCTACTGATCAGGAAAATCTTCCGTCAGTGTGTCAGAGAGAGCTGTAGCATGTTTTGAAGGTAACACTTAGCCTGAGAACTGGCCAAACCCAAGCCCATGTACCTGATATCTTGTCTCTAATATTCTTTCAAGGTAGGACGTATTTAAAAAAAGCGGCGCTACTAGAATGATGATTCTCTAGATAGTCCCTGCTTCCCAAGTTGTGCGCAGGGGGAAGAGATTAAGATCTCCATGAAAATACTTGGATAGTTGGTGACTACATCTTCAGTAAGGAAACGCTTTTGCCTTTCAGTGCAAATTGAAGATTTCAGTTGCAGAAGTACCTATATATTATTTTGAAAGACTGTTCTTCTGAATGCTGCCATTTTATGTTCTTGTCAAATACAAGCTCATAAAAGACTTTTTTGGATCTTTCACTGCTAAGCTGTTTTTCTTTGCTTCTAAAAAACATAGGGCTACTTGGATCAGGAAGGTAACCCTAGAGGATTTGCTGGACTTGTGACACACTTGTACTATTATGAACCTTCAAATTTTGTCCTAGTCAGTTTTCTTGTGAAAGGCTTGTTCCACAAGTTGTGCCGGCCCATTAAAGAAGGTAAAATAATATTCCATGCACTGAATATCTGAAAACATTCAGAAATTTCTGGGTGCTTCATTCTTCCTGGAGCCTTTTTCTTGCCCAGCATTCATCCCTGTATCCTTGGCCTCTGTGTCTCCCTGCTCTGTGTATGGCTACAGTTCTGTTTTAAAAAGCCAGTGTGCATGTATGACAGTGCTAATATCATAAACTTAACTTTTTTTTGTGAAATATTTTGATGAGGTAAAAATGAATGCCAAAAAAAAAAATCCCTTTGCTCTGAGGAAAAAAAAGAAAAAATCTGACTCCAGAGCAACATTTGAATAGCGTGTGTTAAATAACATGGACAAGCACTCTCTGACTATCAAAAAAGTCGACAAAATAAGTGCTAGGTGCTTATTACATCACCAAAGTCCATTTTGTGAGCTGAAACGAGAAGAGTTATGGCACCGTGTAGTCAGACAGCAGCAGTTTGTAGGCAGGTAGTTGTATGTGCTGTACTAACGCTCCCTGAGCACTTTGCTTAACTGTCGAATGGCTTAATTATCAAACTGGAGGATTTTTGTGTGTCATGATCTTGAGCCAGCATTATTTTGCATAAACTCTCTCATGACAGTGGCAGCTGGCAGGAAGACTCCTGCCTGGGATTCACTTTAAGCCAAGAGAATTATATTTAAAAAGATTCTTATTTAATCCACATTCTTTCCTTTTGATATAGGTTCAGCTGATTTTTCAGAAGATGTCATGGAAAAGCTGGTGCTTATTCTAGCAAACCTGTTCGGGAGGAAGCATCTTCCAGCGGGCACAATGAAACTTCAGAAATTTCACCAGTCCAAGGTAGGGAAAACAGATGCTGTTCACTGCAAATGATGTTGCCTCCCCCCTCAGTCCATCTGTGGTTTCATTTTGTCAGTGTGGGTGATGGCCAGATGCGTGTACAGCAGGCAGAATAATGAAGAAGGTACCTACTGGAGTAAGATAAAGTGGCTGTGATTTCACTACAGAATCAGCTGAGTCTTTGGTTGAAAGAAAAGTGTCAGATTATTCAAACATATTTTAGCGATGAAATGTCACAATAGGAAGTATACAATCATTTGTCAAAATTTCAAAGTATGGACTACACAGGTTTCTTTATGCAATACAATATAAATATCTCTTCCCAAAAAGAAACTTTACTTTTTTTTCCTCACTCCGCTGGAATTGTGTCTCAATCTAAAGAACTGTAGCATTTTGTTACGCGTAGCAGTGACTTCTATGGATTGAGGGCTAACTCCTTAAAAAACAGGAGCAGTATGACTAGGATGATCATTGACACCAGTTAACATCATATCCAAGGTAGAACTGGCACTCTTGGAGAAATAATTCACCTAAATTAGGTAACTAACCGTTCCTTACCGTATTTCAGGTCTTTCTAGAAGATCTGCCGCAAGACTTTGCAGATGCTGTCCATGAGTACAACAGCAAAGTAGAGAAAAACTTTGCTCATTTTCTTCTAACAGCTGCCAAGCTGGCTGATATGGAACAAGAATATAGACTTCCGCTGTCAAAGACAGGTAGGCAGTGCAAAATGGTGAATTCAGACATGCTAAGGAGATACAATTTCTAGTTCCCTTGTATTTTAAAGTAAGCATGATAGGTTATATTGCACATGATAGGAGTGTACAGGAAAAGGATTGGTTTAATTGTTCTTCTTTTCTCAAAAATGATAAAGAGGTTTCTTTTTAAATGGAGAATAAATAATTATGGTAAGTGTAATTCTTAATAGGTTTTTTTTTCTGATGATGACTGCATTTACAGCTGTGATGGTTGAATTGCTTTAAGTGTCATAGAAAGGCTAGTTTTTCAAGATTTGAACAGCCTTGCATAGAAATAACAATTAAAGAGGAGCATTGCTCTATCTTTTCAATCAAGTTACTTATGCCAGTAAACAGTGCCTAATAACCAGGGCAATAGGAGAAGCATTACAATGAAATTACTAAGCAACCTGGATTTCCACTGGATGAAAAGTGTCTGACGACTGCATAATCTCATGCTATTTCCAGGAAGAAAAATATCAACACAAAGTGACATAGCACTATCCCTTTACCTAGACCATCTAAAAATATTATTTTTACAATAAGGAAGCACTTAAAATATAGCAGCTACTATGTTCAATTTTCTTTTCTGTATCAATACAATGATATTTCAGTCTGTGTTGTGTACAGAATAAAACAGCCTAAACAACCTATAAGGTACCATGTGGTCTACTGTGAGCTTTATGTAAGGGGACAGCTGGACAATTCCTATCACTTGGGAAGTTTTACATAAAGTGGATGTCCACTTAATGTGTGAGGTATTAGTGGAGATAAACTGATAAAGTAACTGCAGAGCAAAATTCTGAGCCCCGTCTGTGGCTTTGCATGGTAAACAGTAGCTTTCCCGTTCTACCAGGTGCCTCATGCTCTCTAAAATGCTGTGTTTCAGTGTCACTCCTCAGAATGTCCAACAAATAACTTAAAAATACTGTAACTTTACCCTCCATCAAATTTAATACTAGCTTAGGTGAGACTAACCTACTCCGAGGTGCAGCTTGCATATTCAAAGGCCCTCATTTTCCAAGCTCTTGCTTTGACATGAATACAACTTCTACTTAGTTTTACGATTTCTTACTTTTATAGCTTTAGCTAAGTTTGAAAACATGATTTTTTGTAACTGACCAGTGCTGACTGAATTGACAACCTCTAATGTGAAAAAACATTTAAGTTGAAGGGGGGAAAAGCTACCTCATGCCTATAGAGCAGCTTGCTGCTAGGATTACGTGGCTTTGCTGAGGTGATTGTGGCTCAACACAATGAAGAACAGGAAGATACCTGTTAAAGAGAAACACCTAAAAATTTCTGCAAACTACTTTTTCTTCTTAACAAATACAAGTATAGAGCCCCAGAAAGCACTGCATAGGTGTAGTCTTTGCAATTCTATAGCAGAATTCAACCTTTTCTATTCATCTTAAGATTTCATATTTTAATAATGGAGAGAGGCCACACTTTGACACATTAAGTGGAAAACGCAGTGAATGTAGGGAAACTACTAGCTGGACATGCCAGGATGAGGGTATCCAGGTAGGAGAGCAAAGCAGAGGCTGCCTTGTGCCTTTGGGCAGGTGCCACAACAGAGTTTTTACTGGTGCACGAAGCACATGCTCAGGCAGACAGGCTAGTTCAGTTCTGTGCAGCGAGCCCTGCGGGTTCCTGTTGTCTTAGCTTGCATGCTTTTAAGAGTGTTTGGTGAAGGGGTGCTGTTGAGTGCATTGCTTACCCTGTCCTTCAAAATTCTGCTCTAGATTTCACGTTTAGAGACTGGCACGGCTCTGAACTAGCATCTCACCTGACGGACAACACCAGAAGCGTATCCGCCATCTCCCCTTTTGCATGTTTGTCTGGCATGAGCGATCATGACTTATTTCAAGCAGCAAACGTTAATCAAGTAAGTTAAGAGGAAGGGGGAGAAGGGATGAATTTTCCTGCCTTTTAATAAGAGCGATGTCTGTTGCAGCCTTCTTGCTTCTGGGTGACATGAAGGCAGTTTGCACAACCATCGCTCTGTACAAGAAACAAGTACATTTGAAAAATCTAAAAATTTGAACCTCACCTTCATCCTTATATTGTTCCATGCTTGTGGCCAATACCTACATTTAAGCTATTCAAGAATAGGTGATCTGTGCAGCTGAAAAAAAATTTCAACCCAAGAAATGTAGTGGCCTCCGTAGCTGTTATGTTGTTCTGGAAGCAGAGCTAGAATCCATGTAAATCAATTTGTTAGTGACCTTGTCTGCTCTGTCAGGAAGCCTACCAGGACTTTGGTCAAAGTTTTGGAGAGGCTCAGGATTAAAGATTTGGAACTTCTCGGCCCAGGGTGCGTGGTTGTAGATTTGCCACAGTAGAGGTTTGAGCAAAACAGAGTAGTAGTTTTGTATTTTTTTTTCAGGCTGTCCTACGTTCTCTTAGAATTAACGTCAGCAACTGCCCTCTGCTTTACCTGGAAAAGTACGATGACCAAGGAAGGAAGCAGCCGCTCAACGCGTACGCGCTGGACTTCTACAAGCACGGCGCCCTGGAAGCGCTGCACACGGACAACCGGTGCGCTCCGCCTGCAGCACGCTTACACCGCAGCCTTGTCTTCAGTAGGACGGGAGGCTTAAGCTGGCCCTCTAGAGTTCTCAAGGAGGCTGCATCTATTCAACATCCTCAGACTAGATGAATATTTTAACAAAACCAAAAGGCTAGATTAAGTCCAGTGATTATAGCCAAAAGTGTTAGCTGCATCTTCAAACAGTTCTATAAATGTGAAAGCGTGACTTTGATCACATGAGAGTTATTTTGACTAACTTGTGGCATGAGACTTGTTTAATGCATCAAAAGCACAAACTGTCTTCAGTACAGGAAGACTGTCCTCTTCAAAAACCTGACTTCCTCTGCAGCCAGGAGAAACTCACCTTTACTCTTTATTTTAATCCATATTTCTTCTGTATTTTCACTTCCCTGTTTTTTTCCTGGCATAGAGCAGCTTGTCATCATAACATACTCATATCATTCTCTCTTACAGAGGGGGAAAAAAGGGTTAAAAAAAACAAACAAAAAACAAACAAAAAAACCCACAGAAACTCTGGGTGCCCTAAGCCTGTCAATGACCATCTTGTTTGAGCATACTTCTACATTAGTCCTACAGCACGAGCAGTTTTTCTTCCTGTTTCCTCCTGACTCACTTATACTCTTGACTTTTCCAAGCTTGGAGTTTTCAGTCTTTTTTTACTCTCTTCTACCTGTTGCTTTTATTCCGGTTGTCTTTATTATTTTACCAAGCTTTCAACGTTTCTGTTATATGTTACAGTCTTCTGTATTACTACTTTGAGTTCTCATTTTAGGGACCATCCTATCTTTTTAATTGTGATAAACCTCAATTAAGTAATAATAATAAAAAAAAGTCAAAGAACCTGCAACACCCCTGCACTCGATGTAGCTTCAAAAAAAAAAAAAAAAAAAAAAGGAAAAATCAAAACACTGTTACCTTTGTTACTGGACCACTTGTAAACTTCATCCTCCTGATTTTCTTCTCAAACTAGATCTGAGGTTCTCTTCTGCTCCTACCATTTACAACTGTATCATCCTCTTCAGTCTTTTCAAGAGACCCCCTAGAACACGTTTCATACCTCCCGTCACAGTAATGCTGTTTAGCACTAGTGTCCCATTATCAACGGCTGCAGGCTACCCATGGCAATTATCTGCAACATTGACTGTAAACTTACTAATTTTTTTTAATACTCCCTTACTAGAAACTGAAATTTATGAAATTTTATTTCAATGAGGGGGTAATATCTCGCTGCAGACCACAGGCTCTTGGTCACCTCTAGGTCAGTAAGAAAGCTGATGAAGAGTTGACACTATTTCCTCCTACAGTTAGGCAACAGACAAACCTCAAGTGAAGTCTTGGGGGTTAGAGGGGGGTGCTTTAGTTATTCAAACCATTGAAACTCTGCTTCCATGCTACTGTTATAATAAATTGCTTTGACCTTTTCCAAATACTTGAATCTTGTGGTAGGCTTAGTATAACTACAGAAACATGAAGCTCCTAGTTTTCTACAATAAACCTAGTGAAATAGTATAACAATGTTTGCTGCCCCTGTATACACTCTGTATATGCACCTAAGTGACAGGAGTTATTCAAGTGAAACAGTATGAAATGCAGTCATTTGGATTTTTTTTTAATTTTTTTAAAGGTTAAACAGAGGAGATGCCTACTGCCACCTCAGGGATTTTCTACTCCTCATTAAGAGCATAAGGTATGAAAAACTTGTACTTTTTAATATTCAATATATATTATAATCTTTAAAACCACTTAAAATGCCCCCCCCCCCCTTTTTTAAAATAAACAGAACTTCATTGAGTGAACTGTGTGATAACCCCAATGATCACGTTCTCCTGGCCTTCCAAAAACTGGCTGAAAACTATGAAAAGAAGCTGGCTGCAGTCTGAACCCGAGAGCCAACCTGGAGGATCAAGAGAGCAATGAGCTGCAGGAGCCGATACATAATCAGCCTTCCAACAGAGCTAGCTTTGAATTCTCCACAGTGTAATAAACCTGTAGTGATACCCAATACTCGTCATTCAAGATTTGTCTTAGAAAAATGTAAGCTTTACTTGTTGACATTTTAGCATGTTTTATTATTACAAATCATTATTTTTAATACATTGCAGAACCAGGTAGTTGCAGGTATTTTTCAAATTCATGTCTTTTTCTTGAGCAGAAATACACTAAACAGTCTGTTCCCAGCCAGTCATTAGCAGAGCATTGAAACCTTTCAGCCAGTTTGTGTTCAGTAGTTATTTTGGCAGCTAGCAAATTATGTGTTTTGATTCTTCTCCAAAGTTTGTATTGTGTTATAAAGCAGACTTTGCACCATCATGAACCTTTATGAAAGCTCTTAAGTGACTCTACAATTTTAACCTACAAAGACTAAGTATTAAAAAAAGGTTTTTATCAGAATAATAAAATTTGATGAAAGTTTCAAGGCATGTGTTCAGCTGTCTTCTTACATATTGTACCCTTTAGAGTTGGAAAGATAAGCGTGGGGGTGTGGGGGTGTGTCATGCAGTACATGTCAAAAGGTTCCTTATAAAAGAAAAATTATTCAGTAAAGTTCACTTATTTCCTTTACTGAACAGAACACAAACAAGTTTCCACCACTGTTTTCATACATTCATGAAAATTCTTTGGCTTAACCACACATTTTAGTCCACCTGCAGCCTAACATTATACACATGTATAGATGTGTGTATGCATACACACAGAGAAATAACTTTGGAAAATTAGGCTTTGATAGCAGCCCTTCTTGCAACACACAGTTTTATGCTGATAACCAAGAAAGGGGTGGAGACCATTTCTAGGAACAAGCGGGGTTTCTTCACACGTGCAAACTGAGCCCTGAGCTCCAACGGTAGGGCACTATAAGTGGCTGCATACGTAAGTCCGTAAGTGCCTAAGTGCAACGGGCCTTGCTGCGGGGCTGCTACCACGAGGAAACCCCCTAAGCAGTCAGGTAGTATTGTTGAGCTACCATTAACAGACTAACTTCTCTCCTTCCACAGTTTTTCAACCTCTATGAAACAAAATTACAGCAAAAATAGAGCAAAATGGCAAAAACATACTGCTTTAGCTTGTTTTGGAAAATAAAATTTACTTATGTTATTCTTAACAGTGGCAATCATGACACACATAGTCAAATTGTATGCAAACATCCCTTGACTGAAGTGACTTAATTTAGGCCCTTCCATGCTCATGTTTCTGCATACAAATGGAATAATTTTTTTAGCTAATATCACACACACAATTCATTGACATAGGACTAAGGTCAAACATTTAACTCCGTTGTTTCACTAGTTAATTACAACATTATCCATTTTCAAACTATAAGGAAGTGTTGTTAGAATATGGCCCCGTCTTTCTCCAAAATGAAAATATACTAAAAATCAAAAGATGACTTTTAGTTTTTTTTTTGTTTGTTTTTCACTGCCAGATCATTCTCACAATTGTGCTGCTCCACCATTGCATTACTTAAAATATGTAATTTGAAATAGGCTTCATGATTTATCCTCTTAACCCCAGACTTCTCCCTTTCCCAAAGCAAAACTGGATCTGTATTCAAAACACAACAGGTGCTTCAAGTTTTGCTACCAAGTTACTAATTCTTTTCCATAGCAAAAGATCTTGGGTGAAAAACAAACTAGTTAGGGGTATCATAATAGTGACTTTACTTGCGAAGAATGGAATATTTCTTATATATATTAGAACAGTATTTCACTTTTGATAACGTCTGTAAGAACTACTTCATCACTTCTGCTAAGAAGTTAATAGCTTAAGTGAAATATGAAGAAATTGAAGGTTCTATTGCTATCTCATTGGACTATAGTTTTACTATAATACATTGTTAAGTGCTCTGCTTATTATTTTTCTTTCTCCTGTAAAGCCTTCACCCTGAGTGATGATCTCAGTCACCAAAGCATACACAGATGACAACTTGCCAAGCTTGAAAGGCAGTCCCAGGTCTAGAGTGAATGCTGGTACATACAACTCCAGTTGTAAAAAACAACCTATTCTGTTCTAGTTGCCTTGCAATTTAATAGCAACATCTTTTCACTATCAGGCCAAATACCTACCTGAAAGTTTATCAAAGTCTCAGAAAACACTGTAAATAGACCCAGTGCCGTGAAAGGTAAAGTCTCGTCCTGCGATTACCTCTCTGCCTCATCATGCTCAGCCTCCATCTTCAGGTAGTTCAACTCACTACCTTTTAGAGACTCCCCTCCTACCCAGTCTGAAAAACATGAATATTTAGGTACAAACAATTCTTAGGGCAAGACTGAACTGCAGTAAAGCTCTATAATACTAGCAATACTAAAGAAAATTTTTGCTACCTTCCTTACTGTAACAGAAGACACAAAGACGAGATTAGTGAGTTTAACAAATTCCAGAAATTTTTTCCTGGACATTTAATAATGAAATGCACTGCTATAGAGAAACTGAGGGCAAGAATTTAACACAAGTCAGATAAAAATTAGATGAGCATTTCCCAAAATAAGGGTAGTATTTCTAAAATATTCCATTATAGTAAACACGACTGCAAGCCTTGCAGGTTTCTCAAATTGAGTTAAAGATTTCTTTTTTTTTTTTTTTAATGAAACTATCTAGTTATCAAGGAATAAACTCTGAAGGGATGCTAGATACTGTGCTTCAGCATTTATGGTCTAATACAAGGCTTGACATATCTGCCTAATACAGGATTTGCTTACTTATTAAAAACTCAACACTGGCTCTTACTGGAGCCTGAACACTAATTAAGGCAGAACTTTGGTCTGAAATAGTACTACAGTTCACATGTGTAATAGCTAAAAAATTATCTTTCAGATGCAACAAAAGAGATAGCAAATCAGCAAGAGTGGTGTTTTCATCCTCATGCATTCTACAAAAAAAAAAAAAAAAAAGGCTTTTTTCCTATCATTAACTTTATATGGAGGTTCTGTTAATGCCTATATTCTCCTAATGCAAGTGAGTATCTGTTCCCTGTTTACACAACTACTGCCAAAAGGACACTCAAAAACCCCTGTTTGACAATTACTTTCAGTAGAAGGTAGCATTCTGCAAGTGTAGCTGACAGTCGTCCCTTGTATACAACAAGTTTATATAGTGCTTCAATTTCGAATGTATAAAACAGAAGTAACACCAGCAGTTGTACCTGCACGCGGCATTACGCACAGCACAGAAACAGAGCAAAGCCCATGAGAGACGAAGCACAACAATTCTCAGCAGCTGCCAGCCTCGCACGCCCTTTGGCGAGCCGCCTGCCCCGCGGCTCCTGGCGCCCCGCTGCCCAGGCGGGCGCTGTGCCTGGCCCCTCTTCCCCGCGGCTGCCACGCAGCGCCCTGGGGCCACTGCCACCCCACGTCCCTGCCTACGGGGACGTGCTGTTAAGCTCAGTCCTTACAAGCACGTGGCAGTTGTGGTCATTTCTTCCATTTGGGTTTGTACCGTTAGAAATACTTTACTGAAGGATAGTAGCAGTTAACACTTCTAGCACAGATATACCTCAACTGGCAAGAATTACGGAAAGCAAGAGCTGTAAGACCACAAGCTATCCCCACTTTTTTATGTTATGTAGTGTTTATTTAATACCAGCTCACTCAAGCACCTTCCATTCCACTCAGTTCATGTCTCTGGTTTTCCTCTAGCAGATATTTTGTCTTCCGCAACAGAGAAGTACTCCGATGCACTGCTGTTATCACTAGATGTCGAGGCCTGGCTCAGCTCCTCAGTGTCCGAGTCGGTGTCACTTGCTATTCCTCTCGCCTCAGCTGCAGGAAGAGAGGCAGAGCCTCCTGGAAATGCCTTGCTGCACGGCTCGGGAACAGAGCAAGCCTCCTTCTGAAGCACCACAGCCTCAGCTTCCTCCTCCTTGCTGGCACAGCAACAGTTGCCTTCAGCAATAACGCTGTCTTCTTCATCTTTTACCTTTATTTCTTGTTTTGGCGATATAGTAAGTTGAGTGAAAGAGGCACCCTCTTCTTTAACAGGAACAGCAGCTGAACACAAAGGCTGACTAGAAGAATTACTGTCAGCATTTGCTTTTTCATTTTCAACCTTCTTAGGTGAAGTGGTGGGAAAAAAAGAATCTGCACATTTGTGGTGACTCTGTTTAGAAGCAGGTTCTGTACACTCTGAAGACACTGACTTTCCCACATTTAAGAGGGTTTTGTCAGGAGACTCGGTTTTCTTTTTTTCATTTTTTTTAGTGCCGCTTCTAGAAAAAAGCGCTGAGGAGGAAGTCATTGAATCAGAGGTATTCTTGACAACGCTTCCAAACGAAAACACGGGTGAGGGCAGCTGAAAGCAGTTTTTTGCAAAGGAAAAGACGTAACTGCCATGGTGAAGGGGGGTCTCAGGAACATCGGTCCCCCCTGCTCCAGCGCCGGCTTCTGCAGTACTACAAGCTACAGCAGCAACAGATTCCGAGGTGTTAGCAGCTTGTTCCAGTGAGGCAGATGGATTGGGCACACAGTTTTCCACAGCCTGGTTTGGAGAAACAGTATTTTCTCCTGGGTGAGATGTTATGTTGTGGTCACACAGCTTCTCCGCTTGGTTAAAAAAGGAGGGTAGTGGTAAAACCTTAAAGGAATTGCTGGCTCCAGGTACTGTGAAACAATCTCTTCCTGAATTGCCAAAGGCAAATGAAAAAACAGGTTCCTCACTTTCTGATGATCCTAGGTTAGAACTGGTTGAGGCATCAGAAACGGTAGTTCTCATTACCCAATTAAGTTTTGAAAACCTGGCTTCATCCTGGTCATCTATTTTATCCTCAGGATCACATTTTCCTAGATAAAATGTAGGAAAAATAGATTTACTGTCTTTCTTTGTAAAAGAAATTGTAGCTGTGTCTTTAATAACTCTGGGTAAGGAGTTGTTACATGCACCAAAAGCAAAAGGTGAGACAGAAACTCTCTCTGCGGAAGTATCTAAATTAAACACTGAACCTGAAACAGTAACAGGTACCGATGCCGGTTGTTTTAAAGCAGATGAAGTGCTGGAATTTGCATCCATTCCATGGGAAACCGTAACTGCTGATGACTGCATTGGTATTTTTTCTTTAATTTCTAAGCTGTTAGAGTTCTCTGATAAGGCCAGCGTGCTTATTTCCTGGGACTTTTTTTCATGAAAAAATGTAAAGTCACTATGTGTTTCGGAGGAATTCAAGTTTGTGGATGGAATGCTGTGACTGCCAGGACTGGAAAAGCTCATCTCATCAAGCCCATCTGCTCTTTGCAAGCTTCCCATTTTTACTCTCTCTGGATTATTTGCCTTAGAAGGTGAAGATACAAGGGGAACTCCTGAGGACTTATTTTTCAAAGCCTCAGTAGTTCTACATTTATACATTTTATTTGCAGCCAGAGTTTGTGTCTTGAACTCATGAGATAGCTTCTGATGTTCCATGTAGTATTTATAACGTAGCTCCTAGAATTACAAAGACGAATCTGATTAAATGGAGCATTTTTGGATTCCAAAATTGTAAAAGTTATGTACAATGCTAAGATAAAACAGCCAGTTTGTGTACGTAGTACTATTTATGTTTTTCTTTTCTCCGTTGCTGCTAGAAGTCAATAGAAAACCATTGCCATTAAGAAAAAAAAAAAAATCTTAAAAAAAAAAAAACAAGATTCACAGGACCCTAATGACAAAACTGAATTAGGAAACTAGAGAATAAAGAAATTTGTAAGATGACTATCAAAGCCAAAAAAGTTTAAACACACTAGTTTAGAGTTATATTAAGTGACAAATTCTCCAGATCTGTCATAAATAATACCCATCTGAAAACAATGCAGTATTTGATTAAACAATTAAATATTAGTGGGACTAAGAGTCATCCCTGCAAAAACATATTGAACCACCCACCCATGGGACTGAAATAAGTATGTGAATACATCACTGGAGGTGCAACTAAAGAGATTGGTTTCAGCTTCATGTTGAAATTTTAGGAATTCAGGCAGACCCAGAAGAGCAAATTCTCTTACCTCAAAAAATTATTTGCTTACTCCTCAAATAAACAACAGAGAATCATATCTGGATTAGAAAGCTACAGATGTGTCTGGAAAAGTCAGATGTGTCTGGAAATATATGCATTTTAAGTCACTAGTATCAAATTCTAGCATTCTGAAGGAAAAAAAGAAAAAAAAATCCTGGCAGCTTAAATAACTTGATCATTCTAGAATTGGAAGGGTTCCTGTCTCCAAATAAAAGTGGGGAAAAAAAGCCTTTTTTTTTTTTTTATTTTTATATTTAGAAAGTTCTGTTGTAACAATTAATAACTTAGCCATACTTACAACAGATGCTCAGTCCTACCTCATGGCTCATATTTTGAAATGCTGACATTTCTGATATTGACATTAGACGAGTACAGATCCGACCACCATCGGCAAGTACTTCCTCCTGTCCTGCTACTGGCTGAAAGATGTTTTGCATCAGACACTATAGACCATTTTGATATAAAATACAAAACAAAACAGTACACGGCACTGTAAC
Organism: Nothocercus julius; assembly: GCA_013398735.1. NCBI lineage: Eukaryota > Metazoa > Chordata > Aves > Tinamiformes > Tinamidae > Nothocercus > Nothocercus julius. Next base: position 4,477,003 of record VZSV01000028.1, on the reverse strand, counting down.
CTCACAGACAGGGACTTACACGAAAGGTGATGGGGGTACTTTTCTGGTCTTTCCATTGCTTGACGTTACTTTTAAATACAGTTCCGTTGGCTGAGTTGTCATTTCCTGCACAGGGTAGATCTATAAAAAATAAAGATGGGAGAAGATCCAAATATGAAAAAAAACACCAAATATTTTTCTAGACACAAAATTGTGATCAAAACACAGTTTTTATAAATCAGCGTGGTACTAATTTAATGAGGCTCACATTGATAAAAAGCTCAGCGGATATCTTCAAAATATGTAAGATATCAGGCAATGAGGTACAGATTGCAGGTAAGATATAAAAAGGCACAAGAGGCAATGAGTATTATATACTTAATACTGGATTTACATTAATAAAAAGACTAACCTTGATCCCTCACCCCACAAAAGACAAAAAGCTCTTGCTGCAGCATTCAAAAATCCACGTTGTGACTGAAATAATTTTATTCCTGTATTTGTATTTTTAAAAGATTCATGTGCAGCTACACGTTCCAATTAAGAACAAACTTAAAATACCCTAAGCAACAAAGACTCTAGCACTTAACACTTGTGATGCAAACCAAGATGCCCGCTTAAGAGTCCTACTATCTCTCTCAAGAGGCCTGCCCTGATGTGGCACCCATCCTTTTATCCTACAGGCTAAATAAAACATGTATTTAATCACAGAGTGGACACCACCGGTGGTATTACACTACAAAAAGCATCCATCTAGCTCAATACTATGTTTCTAACAACAGTCATACAGGCCTTTTTTTTTTTTTTTTTTTTTTTTTAAAAAAAAGAAAAGTTATAATGAAACTTCTCCCACCTTCTAAAAAAAGCACAGCTTAAGGACTTTCTGGATAGAACACATCCAGACAATTTGTTTAGAAGCCTTGATCAACTTCTCTTCCTATCGATTTGTTCAGATGCTTTCTGAACTCAGATATACTTTTTCTAACTATAGCATTTATTAGCAGTGAATTCCACAAAACGTGGGTTCCTGAAGTGCCTTCCTGATTCTCTCCTTTATTTAATCCTCCTTACCTACCTTTAACTACACCTACATTAGCTGGTATTAACTTCAAGGCCAAAATTTCATTGACCACAGGTTGGATATCCATTTTTTTTTGGACATACTGTGGTGGTTTCTCATAGCTGGATGCTATATTCATCAGGTCAAGCTGAGTCTTCATTCTGGAAAAGGATACAAACAAAAGAAAAACAAACCAAAAAATAGACAAACTTACAAATATTCATCAGAATTAAGCTTCATGGAAAATGAAAGTTGCAGAAAAAGTCATCCAAATGACTAAACCACACCCTTATCATGAATGGGCTGTATGTGAATCAAAATCATACTCTTTCAGAGAAAATTGCTGCTGTTAGTCTGAACCACAAAATATTTTAAAGAATTCCATTTCAGTATTCTTTCTTAAAAGAAGTCATGCGAATCATAAATTTAATTACTATCTTTAGATGGAAAGATATGAAGGAAAGATTCCGGGTAAGTACACTGCAATCACTGTTAGTCTACTGTTAACTCCAAATATTTTATAACTGAACAAGAAGTATACCCTCCAGTAGTCCTGTATCTAAGTACAGCCAATAATCCAGTATTTAAGAATTCCTGTATCACAATTTTCGTCAGTGAGCTGATTCTAGAATTGATATCCAAGAGGCTGGTCATCCCAGATAATACATCACAGGTCATAGACACGCACTGCCTAAAGCCTGCTGCATCCAGCATCCAAAGACCCATAAACTATTAAAAATGACTTAGTTAAAAAATATTATTTTCATTAAGTGGATAATTATAGTCACATATGAAATAACTGTTAAAAATAATTGTTCAGTCTTAAATAACTGTTTTATCTTTAAAGATTACAAGAAAATGAATAAAGTTAAAAACAAACAAAGATATATATACCTTGTATTCAAGCCACAGGCCACCTATAAATAAAACAAGAATTTATAAGAGGTTTGTTCTCTGAATTTACAAGAGCAGACTTCTGCTTTATTAAAATACTTCTGAAGTTAAACTCCCTGCTTTGATTTCACAGAACTATAGGAGATAAACCTTAAAAAAAAAAAAAACATAGACATATTCATACACATATGTGCACATATATATTAAAATACACACACACACACTCTTAAAACAAGAGCAAGAAAACCAGCCACATAAAAGATAACTTAGTTCTGGGAAAGAAACACCTACCCCATAATGTTTTGTGTTGAGGAATAAGTATTTCTTATGAGCCAAAGAAAAGCAATCCAAACACAAGCCATGAACTAAATGGTCACCTTGTACATTTTAGAGGTTCAAATATTTGTAAGTATTCAAATGAAGGACTACTTTGCATTTCTTGTTCAGGGAAGTGTGCTAATTGTTCTCAGGGTATTATCATTGTGAGATTAAAAAAAAAAAAAAAAAAAAAAAAAAAAAAAAAAAGGCCATCTTTTAGTTTTAGATCAGTCAAATCACAGCAGTACAAAATGTACTTCCCTACAGTCCCTCAATTGAAAACCTCACAAAGAACAGGTAACAGGAGAAAAAAAAAAAAAAAAAAAATATAGACTAGGTGCTTCCCTGTCAAGACTCCCCTGACCTCACTACAGTGAATCCTAAAGAGGACACCCCACCAGCTGTGTAGTGATAAGGTGGAGAAAGTTGTTATGCTTGAGGCATACCAATCCCTGCACACATTCAGGGCACTAATTCCACAGATGGGGGTCACTTCCATCTGAAACTGAAATCTGCCCTCTCAAACAAGTTTGAGTTACTCGGTCAAGTTCCAAGTACTTTTCATTTATTTGAGGACAGTAAAAAACAGTTGCAGTAAACAGCGATGTGTTGCAGTCTCTTGGCAGAGAACACAAAAAGGAAGTACAGAATTCTGTCGTTTCCTAGACCAGTATCTGAAGGCAGCACTAAGATCCAAGCAACGGCAGCCACAATGCTAGACATAATAACGTAGCTGTTTTAGAATCATACGGAAGGTCTATCCTAGCTGTTACTAGTAACCACATCTATCCCAGTAACCACAATGACTGAGCATTTGTCTTTCATTCCTTTACCATTTCTCACAACTCATTAAACAATGTTTGTATTTCTAGCCCCCTTCAATATGATGAGTAAGGCTTCCAGAAGATTATGCAGGAGCACACAAACTACCTGATTTAGTACGTAAACTGGCTTTGAAGAAGCTAATATTTCTCTACTGCACACCTCAATGCAAAAATTACAATAGGTTTTTGAATCAGTATAATTCAACTCAAGTCAGATACCTAGTATGGTATTCCACTGCTCCGTGCAGAAAATGATCAATTCTGGCCCAAATCTTCCCCCTCAAAAGTTTTAGCATCTCACACATTTAATGAGATGAAAGTGCTCAAAGTACAGATTATTTGAAAATAAACATGAACACGCACATAAATGCAAGACTACACTAAGAGCAGTACTAAGAAACAACTCCCTTACCTAGCATCAAGCCAGCTTACTTTCAGAGTTGGCAGCATAATATAGCAAGCATTACAGCCACAGCTATACAGTCAAATTCATCATTTTTAATGTAAAGAAAGCAAAAAGCACTACTAAATCCCATTAATTAATTAGTCACAAGGAATAGTTTTAAAATTTTGTTAGAATAAATAAAAAAGGACGTTAAAAAAAGTATAAAATGTCAAATTATTTTAGTCCAAATTAAAACTAAAATATTAGCTCTCTCTGATCTAGTTATTACTGCAGTCATCATCTATAATGCACTAGGCTCATGACACTTCAAGGATTATAGAAATTACGTCAAGTAGCAATAGAAAGGCTATTACCTCCAGGAAACACTGAGGATCACATTCATGAACAAGCTTTTCACAATCTTTCAGAAAATTCTCAATAGTTTTCTTGTGAGTCTCCTTCATTTTCTTCCAAATCTGAAATTCTTTCTCTTTTTTACTTCTCTGGCTTTCAACATCTTCCAGTAATTGCTTTTTCTTTGTTTCTAGAGTCTTGAATATCTCTCCAAATTCCAGGGCAATTACCTCTGCTTCATTGGTCAGCATTACCTAGAAGCAAGAGGATGAAAATGCTCATGAATTTACAGTAGCAAAGTCTATATCAGAGTCGTGTCCCTAACTAAGCTCAGAACATGTCTAAACCACAGAAGAGTACCCAGCACATGCACCATGTTGTGATCAATCTACATGATTAAACAAGCAGGATCTTGTTACCAAGCTGCATTAAAAGACACACAGACACACACACACACAGACACACACACACACAGACACACACACACACAGACACACACACACACAGACACACACACACACAGACACACACACACACAGACACACACACACACAGACACACACACACACAGTATCTGTAACTCACGGCTGTGTCGTTTGGATGACTTGAGATTTCATTTGTCAGCTTCTCATTGATTATTCTCAGTTTTTTCAGACTACTGAAGAAGGTCAACTATAAAGACAGCAATTGAAAAGCTTGTTACAGCTTTATCCATCCCATAAAACTAATACATTTCTGTGGCTATCTTGACCTTGGGATGTTTTGCATACCATATAAACAAAGACATTGACACAAAGCACGACTTTGTAACGTTTCACATTTTCTTGTGACAGCAAACAAACTTCCATTTGCTATTTTGCCAATTAATGCTTTCAGGCTCACCTATTTTGCTGCGATTACAGTGTAACTGCAACAAAAGTCCATTTCCCCTCCATCTTCTTTTTAATTCCCTTCTCACAGAGGCACCTACAACACTTCATTCCACTTTGACACGCAAACATGAGCTACGCTCTTCTTTCAAAGTACTATGCCTCACAGTGACAAAATGGAAAGCTTTCCACAACTGAGCTATTTTGTTTTAAACGCAGTTCTATTACCTAGACTGTTATCTCCTGGTTCATCTATGGACAGCATGTGGGAGGAGAGGGAACACAGAGAAATCAGTGCAGGAGTAACTTCTGGCTTTAAAAACAGCCAATGCTGTACTTCAACTTTTAATGACCAAACTGCCCATTGCAAAAGTTGAAGACTCCATGAAAACATCTACCTTATAAAACTGCTAAAAATGTTACTACATCTGAGGTGTCGCAAACAGTCAATGGAAAATCTACCCCATTACCATCCTGAGGCCTCTAGTTAGCAATATGGTAAATCCTACATCACCCTCAGAACTGTGTTTTCCAATCATTTTACTATTTATATATGAAACAAAGTCTGGAAAACAAACAAACCACCCCATCTTTTTCCTTTACTAAAGACATAAATTGTATTCACCAATTCTGGCCCTGGTCAGTAAAGAATTATACCAAGGACAGAATTTTAAAGCAGGGGCTGATTATTTATCATCACTGGCTTATTTTCCTAGCTACAATTGCCACTAGACCTATCCTCTCTAGCACTGTTTTGTTACTGGGGATCAGAACTACTCTGTGACATCCTATCTAGTATCCAATCTAAGCAGGGTCACTTAAAGAGCTCACTTGAACAAAATGCTAGCTGTGTGGATAAAAAACTCTTCTCCTACTACAAATACACCTCAACCTCCAAAATCCTCCTAGGCCTGCCAATTGCTGGAATAAATTTGTTATACATTTAATAAGTCGTTATTTACAACTATGTCATTGTCTATCATCTGGATTACCTAGATGAAGTCAGAGAACCTATAAACAAAGTAGCTCCTCGCTGCCTCCCGCTGTGTGCCCCAACAACACGGCACGGGACGGAGGGCCCTGCTCCCGGGGAAGGGGCCGAGCCCCACAAGCGGCGTGCTTACCTTCTCCTCCTGGTACACGGTGTCGATGAGGTTGACGGAGTGGAAGATGCCCTGGTGCTCCTCGGACACGCACTGCCCGCAGCCCGCCTGGCGGCACATGCGGCAGTAGAGCTGCACCAGGCGGCTCGGGTGCTTCTGGCACATTCCCCCGAGCGGCAGCGGCGAGAGCAGGCCGGCGGCCGAGCCCTGCTCCGCCTCGGCTGCCCTGGCGGCGCCCGCCGTGCCGGAACGATAGAGCTTCACCACCTCCGCCAAAGTGGTGTTGACTGGCAGCGCGGCGGCGCCGCCGCGGGGTAGCGGGCAGAGCTTCCTGCAGAGCGGGCACGACACGCGACTGCCGGCCGCGGCGCCACCGCCCTGGCCCGGGCCTCCCCGCGCGAGGCG